>OZ005650.1:27693486-28023069 GCA_963930645.1 Salticus scenicus | reverse complement strand
TTTATGTTATGGATGGAGAAATATTGGGAATCATGAGTTTTCGTAGAACATTTGGTTTTCTTTTTTAAAATGAATGACATCCACAACTTTTTTAAAAACGGAAGATTTCATCATCTGTCCGGAAGACCGGAAGATACGTTAAAAAACCGAAAGTCTTCCGGGAAAACCAGAAAAGTTGGCAAGTATGTTAATAGATACTTTACTCTTATGAGACTATTTTAATTGTTTTTTATTGGCATGTTAACATTGTATTTGCATTTTCTCTCCAAGTTTCATTACTTGGGAAACATAGAAATGTGTGTCTACTATTTTTTGCTCAATATTGCCATTATTTTCTTATTTGTTTTTATCTGTTGATTTTATTTTATTTTATTTTATTTTATTTATTTATTTTTTTTTTCTAAAGATTTACAGCACTAAAGGCATAAGTAAATATAAAGTAAAGTTGTACTATATTGCCAGAGTCATCAACTTTTTAAAAATTTATTGTAAATGTAACAATGCAAAAATGATTCAGTTAAAATATCTGTAATAATAGTGGAATTAACATAAATTCCTAAGGAAATTGAAACATCCTTACAATTACTTTAAAAAAGAAAAATAGAATTTAATAGAAAAGAAAATCATTTATTATAGAAAGCAGCCTACATGGAGAAGATGGAGATGGTTCTGCTTCACCAATAGCTTCTGCAACTGCACTGGCAAAACAATCCTCATCAGTAACTTCTTGTAATGCCAATGTATTTGATTCACCATTTGAAGTATTAGCAGGCACTTCATCAGTTTGAGGAGGATCTGGTTCTTGCTGCTGGGCTCCTTGAGGATGCAGTTGAATTACTTCAAATACAACAACCTAAAATAATAATAGTCAAAATACATTAGATGTATTATACAATTGACTGAATTTTGAAAAACTGTAGCTAAATTAAATATAACATTGCTTTGCCTCCCTTGTTATGATTCTGCCTGTCTTATTATATCTTACTACACTGAATTTATATATATATATATATTATATAAAATATATATTATATATATATATATATATATATTAGCTTTTAGCTACTGATACTGAAAGAAAAGGAAGTCTTAAGTTTTATAAAGCAATTATAGAAAATCAAATAAACAGACTACATATATCTATTCTAATAAAAGAAGATGTAAATGTGCAGCTATAAGCATTGCAGAGCTATAAAAAAAATTTTGGCAATCAGAAATATTGAAAGTCAATAGTGGGAAGATGAAAATGTTAAAAAAAAAAAAAAGAAAAGAAAAGAAAAATTAAAAATTTATAATAGATTTTGTTATTATCAGCAGTACTACAACAGGATTATTGCTTTCAATCAAAATTTTGTAATGTCATCATCTACCAGGATGTCTACCGATTCATTACTTGTCTTATAATATGTCCAAAAATTGTAAAAACTTTTACATATTTGAAAATTAACTGTTAACGTTTGGATTGACAAGCAGTAAAATAAATAAATCAAACAAAAGTCTTCTATTTCTGAGAAAAAAATTTGAACTGTTCAAAACTAAGAATTATCTAACATTTAAATGGAACTTATCACAATTACAATACAATACTCTAAAAATATGCATAGTTTAATTAAAAAAAAAAAAAAAAAAAAGGATATGGATAAATAATAATTTTAGAAATAGTAATTCTTACATGACGAAATTATCAGAGTTCTGTTATAATTATGGCTTAAGAAATAAAAAAAATTAAGCAAAAAAAAAAAAAAAGGGGTGGGGGGGGGGGGGGAGAGGAGAAAATTCCTTACACATAAAGAAATCACAAAATAATGATTTTTAATATTAAAGACTTATAAGAAAGACCATTCTGAACGGAAAAGGGTAGCAAACTGTTGTTTACATTGCAATTTGTACAAAAGAGTTAAAAGAAAAAAAAAAAATGTTGTTCCACTAACTTCAGTATGAATATACGGGAAAAAAATAATATGAAGAGTAAGTCAATTCAGGGCCTAAAAAACTAACTGCCAGTTAAAACATTTAGGCTGTCAGTTGCGACCTGCTGAACGTATTTTTTAAAACCTGCATATAATAATTATCAAGAATAAAAAAGTGTAGTATATATGTGTAAATGTACATGTATACCTGTTGTCCATCTTCAGTTTCTTGTACTGTTCCTTGTTCAGCTATAGTAACAGTTCCAGGAAAGCCTTGCTCACCATCGTCTTCTTCCTCTTCAAAGTATTCTTCTTCTTCTCCATCTGGCTGTTCTCCTGGACCTTTAGGCTCTCCTATTCTTAAAGCCTCTTCTTTTTCAGCCACAGAGGCTTCAGGATCATGAATAGCTAAATGTCGTATTAAATTCCCCTGAAATTTTTAAATACATGAGTAAAAATATTACCACACCGAAAAACATATATTTTTTTTTTTTTTTTTTTTTTTTTTTTCGAATAAAAGACTGCAATTTTGGATAATTAATAGCACAGACTATCAATTTTATAATGTTAATCAAATTTGAAATTTAAACGAAAAAGAGAAATAAAAAATCACTTTCTGTATGATTTCATCACAAATTAGTTGTTGTTGTTGTCGTGTGCCACTCGGAAATTCCGAGCCCCGGAAGTGGAACTATCCAGATATATTTTAAGGCATGAGGGGTGCGTCTTCCGTCATTAGGAGCGCCTCATAGGGAGAAAGTACGACTTTTAGCTCCAGAAGCTGGTGAAAGATGGCAGCACCAGCCAGACAACAGGAACTCGAATTTTGATCCGGATCAGAGCGAGCTAAACCCATCCACAAATTAGTGTTTTCAACTTTTAAAATTTTAAAAACATTTTTCTCTGAGTATAATACAAGAAAAACAAAGATAAGTTTTTGTAACAGTTTCATAAAATAATTAATTATATACAGGGTGATTATAATTAAAGTTATGATTTCAAAACACTACAATTTTAAAACTACTCAGCAGAGTGGTTTGATATTTTACTAGGGCAATCGTAAGGCAATGAAATTTTGTTTGGCCAAAAAAAAAAAGTTCCAAAATGTGCCGTTAATTATCCATAAAGTATTTGTTTCATGAAGCTCCTCTTTTTCTCTTTTCACTATGACTGTTTCCACTGTAAACACATATTCTTATCTTTTTGCTTGTAGTAAAAAAAATTGTAGTAAACCCTTGAAGAATGTTATTTCCTGATATTCCATTGTGTTGCTAACAACATTCCTGCGTTTAATGAGTCCCTGACATTACCCTGACAGTGCCATCTATAGGAACATGTTGAACTACTTTTTTCCTCCCCAAACAAAATTTCATTGCCTCATGACTGCTCTGGTAAAATATCAAATCGCTCTGATAGGTAGTTTTAAAATTATAGCGTTTTGAAATTGTAATTTTAATTAGAATCACCCTGTATATCCCTAAAGCAGAATGTGTCAGAATTTGGAACGTACGTTGCAGAACAATTGCAGATATCAAGTTGTAGAAAGGGAAACTGAGATATGGCCACAAGAATGGACATTTTTTAAAAGCCTGTTTATATTGTTGAAAAAATTTATCAAAATACTTCTAAAGTAGTTGATTACCTTGAATTTATTACTTTTTTTTTTCCAATAAGTCAATAAAAATATTTTTAAATGTCATTTTCTTATTTATTTATTAATGTTTTTGCTATTATATGCTTATATTACAGCATATCGAATGGTAAGATATGTATTTTTTATGAATGTGTCAATAATATTGAGAGTAAATTTGTAAAATGCACACATTCCCTGCAAAACATTTTGATCATCTGAAAACTTGTTGCAGAACATTCAAAAGTATTCTGCTATTGGGCGGTATATTTATATGAAAGTTTAAAATAAAAATTCGCTGTATTAGTAATTCTTTAATAAAATTAACTGTCATTTTATCTTGCTTTTTTTTTTCCTTTCATTTTTAAATGAATATTATCTGTACAGGTTAATTATAATTGTAAGAAATATCTTTACCATCAATTTGAAATTTTCATACTTTTTTGAGTTGCTTTAAGAAATAAATTTAACAGTATAGGTATAGGCTGAAAAACATCTCAATTAGCTGTTTCGGGACTGCGCTGCCGAAGGCAGTGGGGACCTGGACGACTTTTTACCCGATCAGAAATGTTTTTTTTTTTTTTTCTTTTAAGACTAAAAGTTACTATTAGTGATTCATTTGAAAATACTGACCTGCTAGCGGGCGAAGCCCACTAGTTTAAAAATATAAAATCTGAAAATATATAATTCTAAAACAAATCTCTAAAGAATTAAGTTCAATCCTCGGAACAGGTTGCTGCTATCTCAAAAATCATCGGCCCTGCTCACAATAGGTTGCATTCAAGTCCCCAATGCCTGTGGCAGCACCCTACTTAGCATACTGAGCACATGCAAAAAGAAACACATTCAGAGATGAACCTTAGTTAGACTCCCCACTGCCTTTGAAAACATCTTTTTCGCTTTCATTATCTTGTGTAGGGAAAAAAAAAAAGTTAAAAACAGACATTACTGTGATAAAGGGACAAAGTAAATTTTATAAAAAAAAATCTCAAATAAATATGTTCAGTAAAATGAAAGACTGACACATGGAATGAAATAAACAAAAGCTCAGCTTAAAAGATGTCATTACTTAAAGTGGGAACAGGAACCATTTGACCAAGTTTCACAGTGATACGGCCAGTATAATAAAAGAAAGGCACAGGTGGTAAAACAAAATGACAACTCATATTTATTACAAAAAAAATTAGGCCCCCCCTAACTTTCTTTCTACTGCTCAAATTGAAGATTTCTATAACTTAGGTATGTTCTACGGTATGTTGTTATAGTGAAAATGGTATAAATAGTGCAACTAGTTTGAGTACAGACCCAGTAACAGAATTTTTTCTGTCAATCTGAGACAGCTATTTAAACATTAGAAAATAATCTGCAGCATAGTTTCACAATAAGTAATGGATCAGAGGTTACAAAATTCAGTAAACATATTTTTATCACAAGTTTGTATTTATCTAATGTTAGTTAATTAGTTAGATGTGATCAAAGCATTGCAGTTTTTAAATTTTAATTACAGAAAGCAAGATAAAGAGTTGACAGTATTCTTGATATACAATCAGAAATACTTTTTGTTCATGATTTTGTTCTTGCTGACTCTGGTAAATAAATCAATGCTTGTAGTTAGAGGCTCCAAACATTGAAATTAACCACTGTAGTATGTGGAAGGCTATGTTCCCCCGTTTATCTCGGGATGGCCGGTGAAGTGGTTAATGCAGCTTTAAAAAAAATTATGGTTCCTGTATAAGCAGATGGTAGGCCATTGAGTAGTATAAACAGTTCTTATCAACAGTTACAGTTTTGTTCATCATTGCCATCTGTATATTACAATTGCATTTTGCACATTTTTTCAATGACTGAGCTTCATTTTTCACAGGAAGCTTCTGACACTGGAAAATTGAAATGAGTATTTAAGTAACTTAATAAGCACATGTATTTTCTTTCACAGCTCCCTAACAGCCATTTTGTATAAAATCTTTATTTCATATGTGATACCTTCAGACCTATCTTGTATTGTGTTAGTGACCTATTTACAAAAATACTGGTACTCAAACCAAAAGGAAACAGATGTAAAATCTTGTATACATTCAAAGAAGCAAGAGCAAAAATTACATGACTGGATGATAGGGAACAAATCTACCTTTTTATAGGTTCTACAATTTAATAAAGCAAGTTTAAAAAGAATATTGACATTTATGATGCAGAATCAGAAATACTGGAAATCACAAGACTTTTGAAGAGTGTTTGATCACTGATTGCTAGTAATTATATGAAATTTTTAAATCCATGTAACCCCTTAAGAAATTTTAAATCCAGCTTTAACTTTGATAGCAATAAATGAATTTGGTTAGGCTTTAATGCAATATTGAAGTGACGTATAAATGAAACCAAATTACCTAAATATCTTTTAAATTCTAAAAGGAAATATGTTTGTAAATTATTATCAATACTTACTTTGTGACGAAATGCTTTACCACACTCAGAGCACTCATTTGTTTTTTCTTTGGGTAAAGGAGCAACATAATTTGGGTCATGATATAGGTTTTTATGCCTCCTAAGTAACTGTTTCTGTCTAAATGCTTGATCACATTCATCACAACGGAAAGGTTTTTGGTCAGTATGAATCAACATATGTGATTCCAGATGGCGTTGAGAAATGGATGCATAAGGGCAAAGATCACACTTAAAACATTTTTCACCTTCATGAGTCTTTGAATGTAACTGTTGAAAAGAAAAAGAAATCAGTCAGTCAATGAGAAAAAAGTAAACCAAATTAACACATTGTGAAATCATAACAAAAATCATATACATCAAAAACATAAGTTTTTTTTTTTTTTTTTTTTTTTTTTTAAGACCAAAATGGAAGCATTTAAATATGCACAGAAATCTTTCAGCCAATTCAAAACAGGATTCATATGTTTAAAAAAAAAATACTCCCTGAGTCTTACAGATCACTTTTAATAAACGTTTCCAAGTTCTCTTTCAAACCCAAATTTTTTATGAAGTGTAATAGTGCCTAAACACTTTGTTCAATTGAGATGAAAATTTATACACATGGTATAGGTCTCCATCCTATTAATTGTATAGATTTTGGTGAATCTAGCCCTTACAGATTTCTACAAGGATACATCAAAAAATTATTTATCACTATGATCCATGGGCTCAAATTCTTTGAAGTGCAATAGCATAAAATTAAACAATAGAGAAAAATACTCAAACACTCTACTATAAGTTTCACTTTTTATTTATTTGACTTGTCTTACTTTAATTTATTTATGCAACCATTAATTACTTAATGTTCGGAATGTTGAGTGGATTTATAAAATAATTTGCCTTCCGGACAAAAGTGCCCTTATTCTGTAATGTGCACCAAGCTGTTTTTGGTGTTTTACCCCTGTTAGGTAGACCAGATCTAGATCTCGGAAATTGGTGCTTCAAAAAATGGCTCTATCGATTGTTTCTAAACTTGCTATGCAAACTATATTTTATATGTCTTCACAATACAACGTATGTATTAATTTGCTCTAATAGAAAAATCGTTAAGTCTGATTTGTTAAGCCAATTTTATGTTTTCTGATCATACTATTTTCAAAAGGAGTATGTAATATGTGTAATCAGGGATGAGATTAGCAAAAATACAAAAAAGCTGAAACTGTATGCAAAGACAAGACGTTGAAATGAAATACCAGAATTTTGATGACAAAATCTATAATATTAGAGCAATAAATATTTATTTTAATCTTAAATGTATAAAAAAAAAAGAACAAACGCACATCAGAAACATAAAAAAAGCTGATTTTTTTTTTTTTTTAAGTGGAAAGCTAAACATACAAAAAAGCTGAAATCAGCTGAAAAATCTCATCCCTGTGTAATGGTGGGTAATGGAAGTTGGATGGTTGTTACATAGGGTAAGTGCTCTAGTGATTGACACTTTTAGAGCAATATCTGATGTTTTTAATGTTTTAGCCGTTAGAAACTATTTTCGGGAATCTTAAGTTAATATATATGGCATGAAGAAAGACTTTCAAACCCACATATATGTTAAAATATATGCATTTGATATATATATACTGTTTTTTAATGAATTTACCCACTCAATATTCTAGTAATTGACACTGTCAGTTTTTCATTTTACCAGCAATTGCCCCCTATGCCCCAGTGTTTGACACTGCTAGTTTTTCATTTCACCAGTAATAGGAACCCTATGCTACAGTATTTGACATACAATGTTAAAATTCTTATATGTAAGACATTTGCTTTTAATATTTTACTTATTTATTGATTATTTTGGGGAAGGTGTCAATTACTGGAACATATCAATCACTGGAGCATCTACCCTACCAGAATTTTTTTTTTTTTTTTTTTCAATAATTATGTCATCATTTAAAGCATTATTTGTTCATTCTAGCAGTGTCCTTATCTTTTTTTTATGTCATTTTTTAGCAGTCTAAAAATATAAAATCTCAAGATTAGATTTTTACCTCAATTTTGAGAAATTAAACATAAATATATTTTTCAGTTGTCCAATGAGATATATTTTTCATTACATGAGTATATTTTCTTTCATAACTAAAGCCTGAATTATCCTCTTTCTGACAATAACATTAAAAAATAAATAAATAAATAAAAACTTGATCAAATATTATTAAAAATCTGAAGTCAGTTTTATTTTAAGATAAATTTATTTAAAAGCATTTTAGATTTTTAGAAATTAAAAAAATAACTAGATAAATAAAAAAAATTACAGATACAAACTGATATCTATCAAAGTCATACAAGTGTATGTTTTGCTACTCAGTAATGAAACAATGCATTGGTATATTGTTGTATCCATTTAAAAAATAATAATAAAACTAGTTTGATGATGTTAGATTTAAACATGTGTTTTTTGGTTCAACAAACATCATCCAGTCATAGCATATATACATATTTCAGGGTGTACAGAGGTGCTGTGTATCAAAATTTAACTACATTTTCTCATCGTTACGTACAACAAATTTTGTAATGTTTTTACAACAGAAATTTTCCTAGACCTTTCTGAATTCTAAATGCAGTTTTCTAATTTATAAAATAAGAGGAATTTTCCTCATTTTGCCAATTGATACTAAGGAAATAATTTGTGTTAATGATTGTGAAATTAATTCATTTGTGAATGCAAATAAGAAAACTTTTTCTAGTTTTCAACCACTGAAAGTCAAATCTTTTAACAGCAATTTTTTAATAAAAAAATTTACTTTTTAAAAACTCTTAAAAATTATAATCAAATATTCACCAAGCTATTTATTCCAAAAATCCCCCCCCCCCTTCTTTTTTTTTTTTTTTTTTTTAAGCTAACATATATATGTATAATTTATTTTTTCTTTTTTTAATCCAGAGGATTTCCCCTCTATTCTTATTTTATTTTTATTTTCTTCCTGTATTAATTTACAATCTTTCTTTTTCTAATAAATTTTCAGTTTTTTCATTGTTGAGTTGTCAACTATTCTTAAAAATCTAATCATACTTATTAAACACATAGTAATCAATCTATAAATTTCATTGTTGCTTCATAGTTTCATTATTCTTTATCTACTATGAAATTTTGCTTTTTTTAATTTATATGACTTGTATTCTGGTCTTGGCAGGCTGGGGCAGTGTTGCTGGTGTGGAACTTGTTTAACCCCATAGGCAAGTCACAAGTCTTGCTGCCTGCCTCCTTCCTTCCTTTCTTAAGTTTCTTAAATTAATTTATCATAAATTTCGAATTAGTTTATGTTTTTCTGTTAAGATTTTGTTGAGTTAGTTTATTGTTTCGTTTGTTATGCAGGCTGTTAATTAATAAATTTGGTTTCTTTAAACATGTGTATCTCATCCCCTAATGAATTTTTTTCACTTTTCTGAGCTTCTCCTACATAAAGAAATTTTTCATTCTTATTGGTCTTTGTGGTTTTAGTGATCTTGTATATGTTGCCTGGCTCCTACTATGCTTAATAAATCATTATTATATATATATATATATATATATATATATATATATATATATATATATTATATACATACATAAAAACTTTGATATATGGAAGCAAACTTTTGTGACTATCAATCACATCATAAATAAGTTATGTTCATATAGATGCATAATTAAATAATTATAAGATAAAAAACTTTTTACATACCATGTTTTTAAATTTTCTGTTGAATTACAGCTATAGAACTACATTAGCACTTTATCAATGCGTATAAAATTTTTAAAGTGACAATGACGTCAGTTTTTGTGAGATGCTTAATTTAACTTTTTACAATTTTTTAATGTTCACGTTTAATTAAATGTATTTATTTTTATGTTGAAAGAAAATGAACTTGTATTTTTTTTTTTTTTTTTTTTTTTTTTGGCAACAATTAAATAGCTAATATTTTAATGGCTATTTTTAAAGCTATTAGGAGGTTATTATTTTCACATTTTAATTAATTAAAAGAAAACTTATCAAAAATTTGGAAATCGGGCTTAAAAGCATTGTGTTGTCATTGGGCTCTGAGCTATTCTGAAAGTTTCAAATGTCTAACTAGCAGGGAAGTTAGTTAAAAATCTATTGCAAGATTTATACCAGACAAACAAACAACAAAGATTCTTATGTCCTACTGCACAACAGTGATGTGCCTTAAATACTTTAGTATGTACATTCTTCAGTATAGCAAGGGTGAATTTAGGCTTATAAGGGGGAATATTAGGTTTTAAAAGAGGGTATAAGGGGTAAGTAGGTAAAATAGTTGCAACTTTTCAATGTTAAATTTTCTTTGTACTGTTCAATGTAAAATTTTCTTTGTTATATTTCTTTGTACTTTTTCAATGGTTAATTTATCTGAAAAAAATTCCAGATTTGATTAACAAAAAATTCAATATCAAGGAATTTTTTTATTATAATATACAATAAAACACTTTGTTATTTATTTTTTAGAAAAAACACAAGCTTTATGATAAATTAATCGCCAAAGTCAAGTATTTTTAAAAAGCACAAATTATTTTTTTTACGGTTAGTAATGCTATAAGAAATAACAGAAAATGCATGTGTATATCAAGTATGTTTTAAAAAAATACATGATGTACATTTTTCATACAATATGAAAATATATTTGTATTTTAAAAAAAAATACCTTATATGAATACCGATCAGGAAAAGTCTTTCCACAACGCTTGCATTTTAAGGGTTTATCACTTGTATGAAGCTTTTGCATATGTATCCGCAGATCTGTTTTACGTCCACAAGTGGTTGGACAAAAGTCACAATGGAAAGAAGGTTTGTTCCCAGAATGTATAAGTTTATGTGCCTTAAGGCTGTTCGATTGTGTAAATCGAGCCTGGCAAATATCACATTCATAGGGCTTTTCTCCAGTGTGTATTCTTAAATGACGTTTTAGTTTATACATATCTGGACTTGCATAGGTGCAATGAGGACATTGGTAAGGACGTTCACCTGTATGGCATCGCATGTGACGCTTCAGTTTACTTAATTCAACACTGGCATAATCACATTCTGTACAACGATGAGGTTTTTCATGAGTATGGCGATAACGAACATGACGAACTAGTTCGCCAGATGTAGTAAATGATGACTCACAATCCCGACAACAATGAGGCCTAGTTCCAGTGTGAGTATTGACATGGTTCTGTAAAGATGCAAGAGTTTTAAAACCTCGTTCACAAACACCACACTTATGAGGTCTTTCTTCAGAATGTGACTTCATATGACGTGATAATAAGTATCTCTAAAAAAATTAAAAAGGAAAATTCATGAATTAGATTCAGTTATTTGCACTGAACATACATTACAATCATCTTTGAATTAAATGCATAAAAGAGAATTTATAAAACACCAATTTATTTACCATAGAGATAATAACAGAAGATTAACATTTTTGTATCAAATATAATGATTCATATGGGAAAATTTTAATTTACAAATAAATATCAGAAAGCACGAAACTATAAAAACATCATTGCAAATCCTTTTATACTGATATTATGAAATTAAAACAGGAGAACTTAGATGTATTTGTAACATAAAATAACATTACTTATTCAATTTAATTTAGAAATTTATTCATCAAGCCTGAAAGTTCATTTCAGAAAATTATGGAGAGGAAGGCTGATTTTTTACTTAAATCAAAATCTCTATTTAACAATGAACACAAAAGTTACCTCAAAGATTACAGTGAAGAAATAGAATCTGAAAACTTTGAATAAACACCCTAAAATGAAAAAAAAAAAAAAAAAAAACACTTAACAATTGTTTGGGGTCGAAATAACATGACCCTTTGTCAAGAAAACAAAGTAAACCTGAATGCTGCAAACAAAGCAGCAACACACAAAACTAAATTGACAAGTTAAAAGAAATAAAACTGAAAGTCAATACATGTACTTCTGCAACAAGAATAGTACAAATGGAAAAGGAAAAAATTAAAAATATAATAAATGGAGGCAAAAGAAATCAAAAGCACCAAACAAACAATATATATATATATATATATGAAAAAAGATTTAAAAATTGTTTATTTAATGCATAAATTTTTAACTTAATTTATTAATTTAATAATATATGCAAAACAATTTGAAAAGATTTAATATGGATGCAAAACAAAGTAGCAAGCCTTTATATCTGCATCCATTGGTCACAGACACATATTTTCAATTATAAAATTGAAATATATGTCTGATATAATTGAAAACTGTCTGATATATATTGTAAAATTATCCATAAGCAATATTTAAAACTTGTCTGACCTCTTTACAATTATTTCTTCTTGAGATAATGTGTACACAAATTAATCTACTAATAAACTGAATAATTTATGAATGGATTTTCTGATTTTCAGTGCTGATTACACAAGAGCCTTAGGTCTGAAATTTGCCTTCCACAGGGTCTGATTTTCAGATTCTTTACTTCTCAAAATGTGTAAAATTATCCCCCCCCCCCCCCCAAAAAAAAAAAAAAAAAAAAAAAAAAAAAAAAACAGGTATAAAATTTCCTTGATTATGTTCCCCATGCCTATTGCATGAGGAGAAATAAATAAAAGGGTAAAATTGCTTTTTTATAGAATAATTTTCACTAATATGTGACTACACTTAAATAAGAAAATTATTCTTCAAAAATATTGGTATGAAAAAAGGCAGATACTAACAATGCTTCTGAATGATTTGTAAAAATTGTGAACTCTGCCTACATCAATCAGCCGTTATTTTATTTATGTCAGCATTTTCACCCTCTCGTGAGCCAAACCTTCTTTTTCCATAGCCTGCTAATACACAGTCAAATCCCCTCTAACATTATCTGTTATCAGCAAATGTTTTGTTCCTATTGTTATTGAAGTACTGGAAAAAATTGGTTTGAAGACAGTTACATCAAGTGTTGAAATTCAATAGCTAGAAAAGCATAACACAGCAATAGATAAGGAATAAATAGATAAAAAATTCCAGCATAAATTCTCTGCATTTTTATTGAAAACCACCCCTGATATTATTATTATTATTATTATTGTTATTTATTAAGCTAAATTTTTTTTCATGACTTTTTAGTTCAGATTTGTTATTTCCTGACCTTTTAGCTGATAATTGCTTTTTCTTGACTTTATCTTGACATTTTAGTTCAATATCGCTTTTTCCTGACTTTTTCAGGTTTTGCCTGACCCATAGGAAACCTGATATAAATTATAAATCCACAGAAAATTGAAAGTTGAAAATTTTATGAATTCAATACATTTTTTTTTTTTTTTTTTTTTTTATAAACATAAAAGTAAAAATTATTCAGTTTCCATTCACCTAAATTAAAATAAATAATAATGTTAATAAGTAGCAAACATGCATTTGATTCCTAATCAAGTTACTCTTTATTCTTATCAGAATTATTTATAATTAATTATTATATATTACTGAGTTACTGTGTTTAGAATGATAAAAATTCTTAATTACAAAATAGAAACAAATACCAAATTATTAATTTTAAAACATGGAAATGATAGGTTAATTTATTTTTAAGGATGCAAAGACCTACAAACAAAATTTAAAATATAAATGCAATAATACTCAAAACAATATACCTTAGGACTGGTGTAATTACAATAATTACACATGTGAGCTTGTGTAACAATTTGACTTTTCTTTTGTGTAATTCTTATAGTCCTTGTTTTAGTACCATCTGGTGCAACTTCCTCTGATACTATTTCTCCGTGTTTCTCTCCTTCATTGAAATCGTACACTGACATGTCAAGATCCATTTCTTTTGATGGATCCTTGTCATCATCGGACTGAGCAACAATGAACATGTAACTGACTTCACCTGAAGCTCCATTTGTAGGAACAACTGTTACTGCTTGATAAGCATTTCCCACATTCAAAATCACCTGAGAAAGAAGCACATCATTTAAAATACTAATAAAAACAAGTCATCATACAAAACAACATAACTAATTTAATTATAATTACTAAGTAGAATATCATATGTAGTGTATCACTATCAATAATATAATATATATACATACAGGGTGGTTGAAATTAAACTTTTACAGTAAATAGCATCCTGCAACTAAAATGAAGGAGCAGATTGCTACCAATAGAGAATTTGCACGTTTCCTGATTTTTATTCTTATATAATAGAATATGAAAAGGTAAGAAAATAAATAAAAACATCTTCTTTATTTGAAATCTAATGACTGATTTATAACAATTTTAACATTGCACTATTTACTCTTTCGAGAAAACGCAGTATAAAATATCGTGACGTCACTCTTTATGACAACAAATGGGAGTAATTGTTATTTACATTCGATTTTGTGCTTTGGTGAAATAGGTTTTGTATTTTATAATAAAGACGGATATTAAAAAATCGTAGTATAAATCAGTGGCGGATTTAAGGGGGGGGCTAGGGGGCTGAAGCCCCCCCCCCCCAAAACAGTGACATTCACAATTGAATATTGCAATTGTAAATTTTTTATTGGTCTAGAATAACACTTTGAAAAATCTTAGCCCCCCCCAAAAGTCAAGTTCTGGATCCGCCACTGGTATAAATATTGTATTGTACCACTCTGCACTAATACAACGGCTAAATGATTCTCAAAAACTATTCTTTAGCATTCTACAGGATCCTATTAAACTAAAACATTGGACAACTGCCATGAAAAGAAAACAATTGAAAATAACAATAAGGAAAAATGATGATAATGGTATTAAATGAATATAAAATGAAAAAGAAATGCTCAGAAATCACATAAATGATTGATAATTACGAAAATTAAAACAAATTGCTGCTTGCTAAATAGGCTAACAAAATGTAAACATTGAAGCATCATAAAGTGTGACGTCAGACAGCGTTTTGAAGTCACATGATTTTTGGTTAATTTTAAATTAATGAGAACTTTTTTTGCATTTTTAATAAACTTTTTGAAATTTATGAGCCTAAAACTACCAGAAAAATAAGATTTTGTTCAAATCCCCCATGTATGCAAATTGTCCATTATGTTATGTGGTTGATTCACATGACAGAACAGGGGCTGCTCCAGGCAAAATTTTGGGCCTTTTACAATCTTTCTACAAAATTCAAGTTGATTTAACCTTTATACAAAATTTCATTTTATAAAAATGATCTTTCTTGCAAAATTTTTCAACGTTTTCAGTATTATTTCAAATGATTACCTATACTTGGTTCAATGAGACACTATTAGCTTCAGTGGCGGATTTAAGGGGGGGGGGGGGGGGGGGTTAGGGGGCTGAAGCCCCCCCCCCCCCCAAAAAAAAAACACTGACATTTACAATTGAATATTGCAATTGTAAATTTTTTATTGGTCTAGAATAACACTTTGAAAAGTCTTAGCCCCCCCCAAAAGTCAAGTTCTGGATCCGCCACTGATTAGCTTGATATTAAACATTATTGCTAAAATGGAAAATTTTATACAATACTTTTTTCACAAAAATAAGCCCCAAATATAAAAACGTGGATCGACCCTTGTACAATTAATTAAAAATATATACATATTTAATAGGTGACCCTTTGCATGGAAAAAATAATAGTTTGAACAAATGGAATGTTCCATACAGCATCAAAAATTAACCAATAAATTTTCAAAGTGTTTATACATTAATATGTGTCATTTCCTTTGTTCTATTTGTCATTTTTCTATGCAGAGTGTAACTTGCTAGCCATTTTTTAATACATCTCATGAATCAAGATTTAAGCTGGGTTCAAAATTTATTTATCAAAAAAGCTAAAATCAGAAAAAAAGTCTTAGCAAAAAGTTAAAATAGTAAGTTATGAATACAAGTTAGCATACTAGTCTCGATTTCTCTGTATGTTTCACTTTCATTTATAAATTTACTTTTAAAGTTTAGTCATGACACACTAAAAGAATTATAACACATCAACTAAAACAAATTTGAAATGGAAAGGTAATTTATAATTGTATTTACCATTGTCTGTTTCATTAGTGACATTAAAAGCCTAATATACTATGACAATTGGGGAATATTGTATATACTGTATTATAACTCAATATTATTAAATTTTAAAATCTTAGCTGTGATTTAAAATCTTTTAGATTCCCTCAGTTTTTTCTGAGTTCCTAGACAATTTTCAAGAAAATATTAGCGACATATTACAAGAAACGCTCCCCTAGAGACGAGAAAATACATCTATTTCCACTGTATAATGTCATGTTACTGCCAATCATGATAGAAATTAATGTAGAAATCATTGTTTACATGCTTATTTTCACAATATTTAATCATTTGAACTTTGATATGAAGCTAAACAAGAAAAATATATTTTGAGAGAAAAAAAATATTTATTTTTCTAAATTTTATAATTGATGTTTCCCTGACTTTTAATGAAACTTTTTATTTTCCCTGCGTCTTCCCTGACCTTTTTTTAAACAAAATTCAAATTCCCTAAATATTCCAGGTTTTCCCTGATGAGTATGAACCATGAGTTAATGTTGTAGCATATAGAACTGTTTTATATCAAGTTTATATTGTACTCTACTTTAAATATAATAATATAATATAGCAGAAACAGAACGAAGAAAATAACCTAAATAAAACTTATTGTAATTAAGAGCTTTCTTATTTAATCTCATTTTTCTCTTTCTTTCATAGCAGGCAATTTTATAAATGCAAAGTGAAAATTAAATCTACTTTCAAGGTCTTCAATATTTATCATTAATATATTGCTTACACAGCCTGTTTTTAATTTAATTTTTTTACTAAATTTAAGCAACTAAAATACCTCTTTCACAATTGATTAGAAATCACAATACTTTTGAAAAAGGTTCATCCTGAATGGGGAAGTTGCACACTGAAGGAAAAACAATTTCTTTTAATTGTAATCGATAAAATCAATCTTGGGAATCCGAAAAATCCAATTAAAATCGTAAAATTATTTCAAATTAACTTTTAATTAACATTTTAAAATCGCTAAAAACCAAAACAAAACCACGTGATCCGAAAACGCTCCGTGAGGGGGTTGACGTCACAGTACACGAAGTGTGAATGTTTACACTCTTTTACCGCTTGCTTTTCTTTTCGTTCGCTCTATTCTAATCTGTATTTTATAGTTTATTCTTAAAATTTTTACCTTTTGTAAGAAATAACTTAAACCTTCCATAACTATACTATATCTTATATCTTATATATACACTAAGCGACAAAAAAAAAGCCGCACTGCAGAAAAAATGACTTATACCTTTTTTATTTGTAATAACTTTAAAATTAATGTTTGAAACAAATAAAACTGTCTTGTTTGCATAATACCAAAGGTATGAAATGATACCTATGTATATTTTCGATTTAATAATTCGCTTTATTGCACTTTACGAAGTACTTTTTAAAAATCTGCATAAAACTTTCTTTTTGAACATAATGCAATAACTATACACTTTGCATTCTATTATGATTTATTATATGAAATAAACAAGTTATAGTTTAATATATGAAATAAAACTATTTATTTGTTAGATCTAAGCAATTTTTTGTTAAAAATATGTATTCTGCATTGGGTTAATTCCACCTTTATATGGAATTACTGCATTAATGCGCAATGGCATAGTTTTATACAGTGTTTTAATATAAATCTCAGAAATTTCAATGTGTCAAATATCGCAAATAATTTTTTCTAGTTCTGGTAGAGTTATAGGCTGCAAATTTCGAATCCTCTCCCCTCTCCCCCGCCTTTTTATAGACGAAACATTTTCGAGCGGATCGCGATTTTGACCATTTCCATGTCTGGTAAAGAAGAAATTCTATTATATCCTTTGTGGTATTTAAATTAAAGTGAAAAAAAGTATGATGACTTACAGAATTATAGGTTCTCATGGGAATGCATAAGAAATTTTGACAATTTGAAGTGAATAAACTTACCACAGACGCCGTGTAGTAAAGTGCCTTATTATCTTCAAATGCTGTTTACGGAAATGTCTAAGATACCTCCAAAATAGTCGGTCAGGCACCACTTTTATGCAGATTGTGTTTTATTTCGAGTTAATTGATTCCTTGAGCATAAAAATTTCCCCGAATGTTTGAAAAGTTATGCACCTCCGTACCATAATGTACGGAGAATGTGTCACTGTTTTAAAAGTGCGATTTTCATTAAGTCGGTCACATTTTCGTCTTCATTCTAGCTTTTTTTCAACTGCACGAAATAAAGAAAACTTGATTCATCAGAGAAAACCAGTTCAGCCTAATAATTAACTGATAATGTTTTTAAATTTTGGTCAACTAAAGTATTGTTTTTTCTAATTTTTTTCTTTAATAATGGCTTTTTTCGCAGATCTTCCGTTCTTTAACTTGCTTTGTTTAATTGTTCCCGCATTGTTTTTGAAGAAAGTAATTTACTATACACTTTTTTAAAATCTTTTTTAAGTTCTGAACATGATACAAATCGATTTTTTAAACATTCACATTTTAACTTGCGGTTATCTTGCTTGGATGAGCAACATGACCGCCTAAAGCCAAATTCCCAGTTTAAACGGCCAAAAAAATTTATATTTTGCTAAAATTCATTTTACCAATATTTCGTTAGCATTTAATTATTTTGCCATCTCACGTATTAAAATATTTTTCAATTTTCATTTAAAAACTAATACTTTTTGTGGCATCGTTAACTGCCTTATTCTTACCATTTTTGAAATAAATTCTAAAATTACCATTTTCCTGACAATTGCATTTTGTTTTTAACACTAGACTCAAAGCTAAAGTGTATGTGAAGGACAACATAGTAAAATCTGTTCGAAAATTTGCTTTTTAAACGATAAAATTGGCGGTTGTAGAAGGCGAAAAGGAAAACATCCAAGTGCGGCTTTTTTTTTGTCGCTTAGTGTATATATTTCTATTTTTATTTGTATAATGTCGATTTTGGATTTGTAAAAGAGCAATCGGATAATGTTCCGAAAATAGATGCTCTTTCCATATTCTCATTTTTGAGAAGAAACCTCGATTTTATTAGCGCATAAATATAAGAGTAGCTAAAGCTAAACGATCTAGATTTGTTCTGTATTCATATTTTGAAAATTATAAACATCTTCATAATAGAATTTTAGCATTGCTTTAATATATTAGTAGTATTTTTTTACATTTCTCTCATTTTTTAGATGCTTGTATGTGAGAATATTTCTTTTTTCATAATGTATGCTTAAAGATTTAATTATAATTAAAATATTCATTAAAATTTCATAGTACATAAAAATATATTTTACTGATTATTTATTTTATTATTATTTTTTTTTTTAACCAGAATTTTTTAATTATGTTATTTTATAAATTATATATGATTATTTAATAGAGCAGTCATTAATTAAGTATTTAATATTTACTTCATGTTTTTGCAACGAAAAAAAAATGTTATTTTCAAATTGCATTATTTATTTATTATTTTTATTTTATTTTATTAAAAAAAAAAAAAAAAAATTTTTTATATAATTTTTTAAGTAATTTATATATATATATATATACATATATATATTTCAATTTTATCCATTTATTTTTCCATTTCATTTTCTTAAATTTATTTGAATTATATTATTCTACGTTGTTTACATTAGCAACGGCTGTTACACAACTATTTATTTATTTAATTAATTCATTTCAACAGGAAAATATAATTAAATGATTTTATCGGGAAAATGTTAATATCGCATAAAGGATTAGTCTTATTAAAATGTAAGCTTAATAAAAACTTATTTATTATTTATTTAATGCCTTTGAAAGGAAAATATTTTGTTATTTATTTATTTATTGTACTAATCGAAATGAAATGGTAATATAGCAGAAAAAGTGATTTCAATAAAGTACATGGTGCCAAAATTAAAGTATATTTAATAGATGCTGAGATACAGTTGTCGTTAAAATCTTAGTTTTTGAATAATAGCAGCTTTCGCCTCCTGATATGTACACAAATTGAAGTGCCCACGAAAGACATTGCTGCGGGCAATAAGAACCCAGATCCAAAAAAGCAGGGTACACTGGAGGGAAAGAAGTTGCCGCAGGCTGCGAATAACCAAAACAATGTTAAGAGCGATTTCAATGAATTTATTTTTTAATTATCTATTTATTTATTTTTTGTTTATAGAATGATATAAAAGAAATAAAAGTTTTTTTTTTTTTTTTTTTTTTGTTAATTTATTAAATTTAGCGACCAGCGAAGCAGGCGAAGACCGTCAGTTATAGTATATGCAAGGGTTGTTCCAGGTTTACTTTTGGAGCTCATTTTTCTGAAAAACAATTTATTTATTTATTTTTTTTTTTTTTTTTTTTTTTTTTTTTGTGAAAAACAAAATAATTTTGTGAAAATTTATTTCTTTTTGTGATAAAAAGAATTATCACACGAAACCTTTCACTTAAGAAGTTACTCTATCTAATGTTCATTATCAAGTTAACAGCATATTACTGAGCCAAGTATACACACTCATTAAAAATAATATTGTTAACGTGGAAAACTTTTACAAAATCATCTTTTTAAAAATAAATCTTGAGAAAGGCCTGTTGTTATGAATCTGAATTTTGTTAAGAGACCCATTTTATGGATTTGTATTTTCTAAAGGGGCCCATTTTAGATATTTGGATTTTGTGAAGGGGAAGCAAATGGGTCCCAGTTTCTACCTGGATCGACCCCTGATATATTCTAAACATATTTGGATTTTACATTAAGGCTTCATTGATAAATGAATTTAATATATATATATATATATATATACACTGGTGGACAATTGCTAAGGACGGATGACAATAGCTTAGTTATTGTTATCCGTCCTTAGCAATTGTCCACCAGTGTATATATTGCGTTTGATTGCTGAAATTTACTGCAAATTTTTAACTAATTATTTAATACCATTCATATTTATAACTAAATCATGTATAACTTATAAGGTATTATTACATTTAACATATATTTCATGTGTTTATTTTATTTTAAAGTACTTTATATCTTTCCTATTGCTAAATGTTGTTATTATTATTACTTTCTATTTCTATTAACCTTTTCTTTCTATTTTTAAATTTTTCCAAATAAAAAAGTAATTACATTATAAAAATAACTAAACGCGTTTCTATATATATATAAAATTAATATTTTTGTACGGAGACCTTCTTTTAATTTAATTTATTTATTTAGAATGATAAGCGCATGTAATTTTCCTTAAATACTTTTCAATTTCTCAAACTGCATCACTATAATGTTTTTAATTATTCACAATCTTCAGCTGATATTTTAATAGAAATATTGTTAAGTTATAATATTGAAATGTATTAAAAAAGTTATATAGATATACATACAGATATACTGGCATCTCATAATTATAAAAGTAATCTAATTTAGGTTAATTTAGCATAAACTATTCTAGATTATTTAAGCAATGAAAATATGCATATTATTCAGTTAAATATTATTACTCAATCCCAATATTTTATTTCTGTACTCAGTCTATAATAATAATAAAATAATAATAAATCTATAAAACATAATAAAATGAAACAAAACAAGTATTTAAAAGATACATCTTTGGCATAGCATACTAAAAAAATTCTATTGATCAACTATTATTTCGATTATAGTTTGATTTGGATTAATAACAGCAGGCGAGTACAAAAAAATATCATTGAAACTTGGTGTCATTTATAGAATAAAATGATGTTTAATGAGTTCAAATAGTTTTAATATTTTTTTTTTAAAGAAAGAATACAAAATTTCGCTGAATGCACGATTTTTCTTTACAATACAAGACGGAGAAATTCAGCCGGCAGTTCATTTCATGGATAGTGACGTCACGATAGGTTTTATCACGTGACGCAGCGTTTTCCCGCCAACATGAGAACTACGTCTTTTAAAGTTAATTTATTAAAGCATCCGGTTTTCAAATATGCATAAAAATGGTATCAAAATGTTTGTATTTTCATGCTCTATCATTTACAAGTCAAAATGAAAAATGTGCAATTTCCCCATTGTGACTTTTTCGTGAAAGATTTTTTTTCTTTTTTTTTTTTCTTAATAGTAGTATTTAATGAAATTCTTTAGTAAAAAAGTGAAAACTTGCTCTTTAATCATCACATTTTGGATAACTGTTTAGCATATTGCGAAAAAAATAGTGAAATACTGTTATGAATCGTCCACATACTAAACATAGTGGAAATTCTCTTGCCCATTTTAGCTGCAGGATACTGTTTACAGTGGAAGTTTAATTATAACTATCATATGTATACAGTACCCACCGCTTAATAAATTCACTGGTTAATAAAATCAGCCGTTTAATCTGATCAAATTGCCAGGACCGGAATCAAATCAATACAAATTACTTTTAAAGCCACCGCTTAATAAATTCAGCATCGCCAGTTAATAAACTAAAAAATATCTCCTCAGCAGCCAAAAATATCATTTTTATGTACACTAAAAATATTTTTTTATTTACATCGTATTATTTTTTTTTTAAATAAGAAAAGAAATTAAAGCAAAACAAACCCACCATTATCACTCATTCTTGAAGATTTTGCACTTTCAGCACAGTCATAAATTAAACACAACCAATCACTTATCTCCGTAACAATTTCAAGGAACATATTCTTCAAAGCACAGTAATAAGTTACAAATTTGATTTGGAACAATATATATATATATATTTTCTAATTATTAAAAGGCATTTTCTAGTTCTTGTTTTAAAATGACTATAATTTATGAGGTTTAAATGAAAAGATTTTAAATTTATAAGAACAACGTGAACTTTTGGTAATGTAATGATGATTTTCCTCAAACGAAAGTGCATAGGAACTTGGAATACGTTTTATTTATTTATATCGAAGAAACAATTAATTAATTATCTATCAAAAATTAATTAATATTGTTTACTAATTCCATTATTCGTTACCTTTTGAAGTTTCTTTCTAAACTCAGGGAAGTAATACCTTTTCCTTAAGTACAGGAATGTTCGCCAGATATAAAAATCAGCCGTTTAATAAAATCACTTTGGCTCAGAACGAATGTGATTTTAATAAGCGGCGGGAACTGTATATAGTTTTGAGGAAAAGGGCTATTTCCTTTTTTTTCCTGAATATTGCTACACATTCTGCTTTATCCACAGTCAAAAGATGATGTTTTTTTTTTTTTTTTTCCTCTGTCTGAAAAAAAAAATAATCCTCTCATTAAAAAAATTTACCTGATTATTTCCATCTCCCAAACCCCCAGAAGCAGCCTGCTCTACAATAGTGGAAATCATCTGAAGTTGATTCTCGTCGCTCAACTGAACTTCTTGACCATCATTTGTAACAACAGTAGGAACCCGTGACGAAGTGACCGGCAGCGTCTGTTCAGTTTCAGTGCCATCAGGCTGGCGTAATACCATCCGAATAGCATGAACTGCTTTGCTGTCAGATTGTGAGCTATTATCAGCAGTGACAATGGTAGCCAACTGGGCCTAAAAATGTACATTAAAAATATTTTTTTAATTACATATTCGTTACATATAAAACAGAAAACAATCTGAAAGTAACATGCTTAATATACAGAAAAACAAAACAATTATACAGTATTATGTAAATTGAGCCGTTCCTACCATGACAAACTATCAAATGCACAAAAAAGTAATTTTGATATTCAATACCTTGTGCTTCTTTTTAGAAAGATAAATTGTCAAATCCTATACTTTTTCCACATAATACTTTGCAAAAGTTTCTTTTTTTTTTTTTGTAACTTCAACCTTTTTTTTTTGGGAGGGGAGGGGGGGGGAGATTATGATGTGGAGTTACAATATATTATCATAACTATTTGTTAATAGGAATAATTTTTATTAAAAAAGCAAATCCAGGTTCTTAATTTATTTTGAGCAGCAGTTGAGTGCTTAAAAAGATAAAATAAACATTTTGAGAAAGAATCACACCATTTTATTTTCTATATATATATAATCATCACATTCTCTGAATAATATCATTTAATAACATTTAAATTATACCTGGCAGTACATTTCACAAATAAAATGTTAACCAAAACTGTAAAATGTCTCCCACAATAAACAATTAAGGTTCCCCCATATTACACCTTTCTTTATTTTATCAATTCCATTATATACTGTCAATATGAGAAGATTCTCTAAAGAGTGACAGAGCAGCTTGTTCTTATGCCACTAAAAATATCAGCCAACTGACTGTTAAATCTATCACCTCACAATTTATACTCCAGATTTGGCATCAAAATAAATGAGATGACATCATAGAACAAATAATTGAAAGGGTCGCTATAGTGCTGCCCACTTGGCCAGTGCTGCCAGATTGAGGGAAATTTTGATGTGATTTAAGTTACTGAGGGAAAAAGGGAAATTCCATCTCAAAAAGGGAATTTTTACTTTGTCAGTTTTAAAGCACTGTTTTTTAGATTTTTTTCTTGAACACAAACTATCCTCTATATGCTGAAAGCTTAAAAAAGCAGTTTCTTCATTTTTTTTTTTTTTTTCATCTTTTATAATAAATCTAAAATTCTCTGATGGAATTTAAAGATTTAGTTTCATTCGGCATTCCCTGATTTTTCTCAGAAACACGAGCAAGTGACTAGAATTCTTTTGAAAAATTCCTATGCAGGACATTCTACCCAGGCCTAGATACACCACACAAGACTTTAGCCATCTCTTAATTGAATATCATATTTTTTTAATAGTGAACTTCAGTAATTATTTGCAATCTTTTTTCCGATTAAATAATTAAAGTTAACTATTAAAATAATAATAATAATAATAATGCAGTATTCAATTAAGGAACCTCTAGAACATGTGAAAAATTTGCGTTAACTTTTACACCATTATCATCACCATATTCAGTGCAAATTATTTTGCACATAATGACGTTAGAGCCTTGCATAGAGCAAATTTGTAAGCGAAATGAGGGAAATTTAAAAGTTTCCATCTGGCAGCACTGAACTTGGCAAAAAAATCCCCAAATCTGGCTTCATTTTTTTAAAAGTAGAAGTACTTAAATTTTTAAAAACAAAAAAATATTATAATTACAAAATTTATTTTAAAAAAAAATACAAAGAATATTATTTTAATCTAAGATACATATTTTTACTCTAATGAAGATGATATTTTAATTGTTATACCAATGCCATTTTCAAAACTACAAATACAATTGACAAAACAGAACTAAATCAAAACCAAGAGTGTTTTCAGTAGAGCGCCCAACATGGATCAATGCGACCAGGCGATGACATCAGTGATCCTGGATCAGTCTTGGATCGGGCCAGGAATCTGCTGAATGATTTGGAATAATTCTGACGTGATTGGAGCAGCGCCGCGCTATCTATCTAATTTGACCTGTATTAGCAAGTTATTTATTGTATTTCTGTTGTTTATTTTGTCTGGACTTTTAATACGTAATTCCATAAAATGCTAAACTATATTACGTTTTTCCTTAAAAAAAAAAAAAGAAAGACCTTTTATGTAATAACAATTTTCCTTCTTTCTTATTAATGTAGACTTTTGTATTCTGCTAACATAAAATAAGAAGCTATTAATTGATTGTACTGATAAATTACTGATATACATTACTTTGGTTATGATTTTTCTAAATTCATGTATAAACAATTTTAATCATGAAAATGTTAAGAATGTTACATTACATTTATTTTTAAAGGAGCAGAGTAGATTTATCTTAAATGAGCACTTATCGATATAAAAAAACACTTTTCTTTCTCTTCGATTTTTATTATGAACAGAAATGTACAAACGACGTAATAAACAAAAATGTTTTCGAAAATAAATTGAAATATGAAATATGAATGTGAATATGAATATATTTCATATTTTATATGAAATATATAAAATATGAAATATGCTGTTTAGTTAATGTTAATATAATGAATTTATATAAAAAATAATCTTTCTTTCTTCTTTGATTTATGAATCAATATAAAGAGCTTTTTCTCTTATTGCCGACTGAATATTAAAATAAACTAGCAATGTAAACACTACTTAATTTTATAGTTACTTTTTTTACAGTCTGTTTTGTTTATTAAATTTAATAATTGACATCTTAAACTTATTTTTACCAAAATTAAAAATATGTGGAAGGATTTTAATTTATTTACTTATAGTTAACTTAATGTTTTAAAGGTAAAAAATGCAATCGTTTACAAACTTTTCTATTTGTAAACAAAAAAAGCAATTGCATGAATGAAGAGCTTTGTCTGGAAAAAAAAAAAAAAAAAAAAAATTAAATAATTAATTTTTCACAGCTTATTTTTATATATTAAATTAACAAAATATGATAGCGTCCGAATTTAAAAAAAAAAGTATTTTTGTTTTAATTAAAATTGTGTAAATTTTTTATTTTATGTTTAAATGTTACGTTCATCAATAAAAGAAATTATGTATCGAAAATCGTTATTACGTAAAAAATCTTTTTTACAAAATAAATAAATAAACATAATATAGTTTAGCATTTTATAGAATTACTTATTTTCTTCAGCACAAACAATGCACATAAATAGGTACATCAGTATTCATAATCAGCTAATTAAACAAATAAACAATCATCGTCAAAAACAGATGTTCATTGTTCAGGTTTATGCTGCGTAGTGTCAGTCAGAGCCTGATTTTCATCCTATTGCGCATTGGATCAATCACGTGACCCAATGGATCAAGAAATTTCTCTGGGCTTTCTGATCCACAACCGGTCGAGATCGGTCCATCCCACTAAACAATGTAACTCTGGATCGGTCGACACCACCGAACGCTTTGGCTCGGAATCAATCGACCGGTCATGGATCGGGCACTCTACTGAACATGCTCCAAAAGTGTAATAAAATACTGTAATATTTATACAGTAAATAAATGATTATTATTATTAAATATGTATAATAACACCTTCATACTATGACCAGAATTCATTATAATTATTATTTTAATACAAGAAATGAATAACATCACCTAAATTTTAAATATTTTTCAAAACAAAACTAAATTGATCCAAAACAAACACTAGTATGTTTTGGCCACCACAAAACTTTCTTCTATATTTTCCTATACAAATTCACGCAGTAACAAAAAAAAAAAAAAAAAAAATTCAGTTTTTTTTTGTTAAAAGTAAAAAAAATCGATAACTTTGTTTTAAATTATCACATATTTATAGTTCAACCATTCGTTTTGAAGGCATTGACGAGACCTTTCGAAATATACCCATCTTGAAAATTTACCCTCCCCGGGGGGGTACTTCCCCCTAGGGGGGAAAAGCGATGCCCCAAATTTTTTCCTAATTAACTACTACTATTATCAATAATTCATATTAATTTCACAATCACAGGTTAAGAATAACTCTCATTATGTACATTTATACGAAATTTTGTCCTATACTGCCATGTTAAAAATTTAGAAAAAATACGATCACAGCGCCACCTGTTGAGCGATTGATCCCCAAATCTAATCAGCACCAGTTTATGTCAGGGGCCAACTAAATACCAAGTCTAATTAAATTTCGTTAAAAAAAAAATAAAAACTAAAAATAAAATACGATTTTTTTTCTAAGTTTTTTTTTGTTAAAAGTAAAAAAAATCGATAACTTTGTTTTAAATTATCACAGATTTATAGTTCAACCATTCGTTTTAAAGGTATTGATGAGATCTTTCGAAAGATACCCATCTTGAAAATTTACTCCCCTCGAGGGGGGACTTCCCCCCCAGGGGGGGTGGCGAGGCTCCTACACGTACAAAAAATTTTTCCCAGTTGACTATCTCTATTATAAATAATTATTGTAAATTTCATAATGATTACTAAAAAATAATTCTCTTTAAGCACATTTATACAAAATTTTGTCCTATATCACCATGTTAAAAATTTAGAAAAAGCGGGATGGCAACGCAACCTGTAAGACAATTTTTACCAAAAGTTGATAGGCACTAATTTATGTCAAGGTGCAACTACATACCAATTTGTATGAAATTCTGTGCAGTAGTTCCTGAGATACAGTTGCCACAAAATTTTGTCACACACACACACACACAGACAGACAGACAGACAGACAGACAGACATTTTCTAAAAATAGTCAAATCGTATTCTACAGCTCTCAAAACGTGTAAATCCATCAAAAACCCGAGGTCGAAAATTTTTACGAATCCAATACTTTCTCTATATTACATATAGAAGAAAGTAACAAAGGTAATTGCATGCATGTCCATATTAAATATATTACAAAGAGTGAACTACTTTATTTTATATAGCATGTTTCACAATAAAAAAATAACTTGTTTGTTGAGCCACAATATTAATATACAGGGTCATCATAATTTTGAGAACAAATTATAATTATTTATATTGTGCATTAATTTGAGAACATTTCTTTTATTTATATATATATATTATGATTATATGCCTTAAAAATATATGCTGTATAAGAATAAAATATGTGAATGGTGGATTACCACATCACAGAGGGACTTTGGCTTTTTTTTTTCTTTTAGAAGTTTCAAACTATCGAATGTAGCATATTCGTTATTTAGGTATTTTAATTATCAGATATGAAAATAAAATTGTGTGCTTTGCAATATATAGAATATGCCATATTCGCTAGTTTGAAATTTCTAAAAAGATGAATGTGATTTTTTTTGCAATTAAAAAAAAAGTGAAATGGTTTATCTAAATAGTACATGCAAAAATAATCCAAAATGGCACAGGTTAAATTTTTCTTTGCTGAAAAGTAGGCTTTTTATATTTGATAGCTTGACATGGTAGCGACGATATTATCAACAAATCTTTAACAGAATCTATTAATAATGTTACTGCTAAATATTTTCGTAAAATAGGTCATATTTTTTACCAAATAAAACAACAAAAAATTATTTTTTAATTGTTTTTTTTTTTTTGTGTGTGTGTGTGTGTGTGTGTGTGTGTGTGTGAAAAATTAAAATGAAGAAATAATTTGCATGTTTAAAGGTTGGCAAAATATACAATTAAATAATAATAATTATTATTATTATTATTATTCATTTTTGTACAAAAAAACTATATTCTATACATGGAGGGGGGGGGGACAAGAAATATTCACTACTTTTTTGAATTCAGTTCTTTTGAAAGAATAATCAGTAGGGCCAAATACTGTTTAGACACTTGGCAAAATGCCTTGCTTAATTATAATGCTATATTTGACTGAATAAATTTTATTTAGTACTTAAAAAAAAAAAGAAAGAAAAAGAAAAGGAGAATTTGGTTAACTAAAAGGTTCGGAAACTACTTAAAATTAATTTTCGCGGTTGATGAGTTCTATCAATAAAATTTCTAAATTGAAAATTTCGTGGTCTATGCAGTTGTGCTATGTTTAATATTCTCATCTGCGGTTGCAGATATGGTAACCGGGGTTTAACCTCTCAAAAAAAATTACTTTAGCATTTCAGCGAAAATAGGCAAGCACTATTTTAGCTTTTTCAAAAGTTAATTCTTTGGATACCATTGATTTCTTTTACTTAGCTTTGTTATCCTCAGTTTTGTTTTCTATTCCTTTTGTTCATTGATGATTTTAACCAAGCATCCAAATTTGTGACTTTAAAAATATGAATCAGGGAAACTATGTTTTGATTTTATCAATAGAAAAAGAGGTATTTATACCATATGTGTAAAATGAAAAAGCAATTTCAAAATCAAGTAAAGTGTAGTGGTAGATAATTGTGAAATACTAGTGCTAAAAATGCTTCTATGAAGCAAATTCTGATTTCTAACATACTTTTAAATATTTTTGCATTTAAATTCAATCATTGAAAATTAAAAATAAATCCAAATTACTATATAAATAAGGATTCTCAAAAATTTCAGTCCTTTCGTAGTTTTTACCTGCAAATATTACAAAAAAAAATCTGAATTATTATATAGAGATATTTTATACAGTTATCCAGTTTTAGCTTTTAAGCGAAATTCTGACCGACTTGTTTTAGCAAAATATGATACCTTTTAGCAAAATGCTAAAAAAACTAACGGCAGTTTAAACCCTGACGGTAACCTTGCCAACAGTTATAATGTAGGAAATGCCGAGCTGGTTATCAGCCAGGGTAGCTCAATGGAAGAGCAGCCGCATGTCAAGCAGAGGGGGCCTGGGTTCGATTTCCGGCTCTGGCATTTTTTACACTGTTGGTATAAAAAATCAACCTTACACTCCAAACTACTTAAAATGAATTTTCACGGTTGATGAGTTTATAAATAAAATTTCTAAACTGATACAAAAACTATTCTATCACAAAAACATGACTGTATTATTTGTATTTTAGATACTAAAGAATGTAACAAAAAAGTTTATTTATGATGAGGCCAAGCAGTGGCGTATTCTCTGGGTATGCTAGGCATGCGCCGCATACCCACTAAAAACTATCTAAACTTTAAACAGAATTTATTTAAAAATAAATTATTTGAACTAATTTTGTTAAACTCTCGCTTCCATTTATACAGTATCAATCATTCAGTTTTGAAAAACTATAGTGAAAGGAAATTTCTTTTGTTACATTATTCCTGGATAAATCCGAGTGTTTTTTTGTTTTTCCCCTTACTATTGTCGTTACTTCCCTCCTGCTTTGTTTAGGAGACATCTGCTGACAAGAATCGTCCCGGAGATACAGTCTCTCTCTTCTGCTGACCGGTTATTGCTTAGGTCATGCTGCCTTTGTAAAGCATGCCCTGATATAGGGATTTTTTGCTATTTGAGGGAATATTCAATGTCCCTCTAATTTTCACTCGTATAAACTACAAGGGGAGTTCCGCTGTATAAACGACCCAAGGCATGCTACCCTATAGAGAGCATATTCTGGAGTTTTGGGGTATTTTTTAAAGAGTAGGGATTTTGTTACCTTTGGTAGAGATGTTCACATAGAGGAGAGCCGGCTTTTCCGACTGATTGATAAATTAAAACTTATACTTTATTTTACAATAATGAAAAAAAAAGAAAAAAGAATTGATTTGAAAATGATGATTAAATTGCAAAATAAAACTTGGATAAATTTCCAAAAGTTGTTTTATGTGCCAGAAAAGTTGCTTTTTATTTATTTATTATTATTATTTTTTTTAATCTAAATAACTTATTCTAAGCGAAGACTTCTGCCAGAAATAAAAGTATGTACAAATTTTGTTTATTCAATAATATGAATGAAGCAAAATGTCTTCTTCATGTGTGCCTGTATGCGCTATGAAGGTCAGGCCACTGATCGCAGATTTACAAAAAAATAACAGATGCGTAGCTTTGATCGTGCAGGTGTGCATAGAATTTTTTCTTTCTTTATTTTTACTTTATTTTTCTTTATTTTTTCTTTATTATTATTATTTTCTTTTTTTGCTTGTGTGTGTATGTGTGTGCTTATTTTCTTTCCTTGTTTTCAAATCTGAATTTCTTAAATTAATTATTTTATTTGTTTATTTATTTATTTATTTTGGAATGTTCCGTTAATTTTTCTGCTTTATTTTCTTAAATTTTATTTAAATTGCGTGTTTTTTTTTTTTTTCCATCCATCTGCATTTCTTAAAAAGATCGCTATTCTATTTATTTTTCCTTCTTTCGCATAAGTCATGCGATCAAATAGTTTTTTTGTGATAAAATTTTAATACTGTTTCTTTTTCTTTCTTTTTTTTTAAATACACATAATAGTTGCGTTTTCAAAAATTGTTTATGTAAAGGCGTAATACCCTCTTTTGAAGAAGAATGTTTATTATTTTTAATGTATTGTTTCTATCGAAATCAAATGGTAATATGATAGAGAGAATTAAACTTATTAAATTTTTAACTTTATTAAAAATTGCAACAATTAACTTCTTGTGTAAGAACTATCAGAGGTCGGATAAGCACCTACATTGAAACGCTCGCTTAAGGCGCTGCCACGAGCAGTGGGGTCCAAAATCTGACATAGTGCAGTCGTGGAAGAAACAGCAGAAAACAGCGAACACCTGAAGCCAAGTTTTCAGCGATTTCAGTGGATTTTTTCTTGCCGGTTCTCATTATTTTTTCTTTCTTTTTTTTTTCTCTTTTTTGTTTCTAAAGTGATATAAAAAATTGTGATTAAATTTCTTTGAAAATTCATTTAAATACAGCGATCAATGAAGCGACCAAATGGGCCTTCAATAAGTTAATATAAGAGTCCTTTAGATAGATGATAAATCTAAAATTACCAAGAAATTGGAGGCCCACCAGCGGCCGAACGGTTCTGCTCTCAAAGTTGGTAGATGGGAAGTGTCGGGTTCCATGGTTTTCTCCGAAAGACGCGTAAATAAGGCTAGGACCCCTTAGAAAGACCCACGACGGACGGCATTCCACCCATAGGCCTAGCACCCCAGTGTAGTCAATAGGACTTGAATTCTACCAACTAACCAACCAAGAAACTGGAAAAATGAAAGCTTAAATTTGATGAAATGATATCGTCTTTATCAGAAGTGTTCTTTCCAAAGTTCGCTTCAGAGCATGCCCAGATTCAAATGTCACGGTACGCCACTGAGGCCAAGGTACAATCTGTAAATTAATTTATGCACTTAAATTAAACAGTGCTGCAGACATGCCAACATACATTTAAATTTATTCCAGAGTATTGTGAATACTCTTTTTTCACACCACTTTATTTGTAGAGTAATTTTCTTCAATATGTAATTACAATTAAATAAGAAAAATACCCTTCAAGAAAAATGATACATGGAAAAAAAAAAAGGTGGTTACTAACAATGTTCCAAATTAAATTAAAATGTTGGCATGTCTGGTACAGTACTATACTGTACGAAAAATAAAATAAAAGCAACATAGTTCCTTATATTTACATTTTTTCTTACAAAAAAAAAAAAAAAAAAAAAAAAAGGCCATCATTTGTTTTTATTTCTTGTTGAGAAAATCATCATTTCTGCCGTTCTTCTGCATCCAGAGATAGTTGGGAATTTACTGTATAGCGTAGGTTCATACAGACTTTACATTTTAAAAAATAAGGATTTTTTAAGGTCTTTCTGAAGTTTGTAAAAATTGCACACATATTTACATAAAACTTGAAAGTAGCCACCAAGTTAAAATTTTACAGCGTAAAGTAATATTTCTTCCTATTTAAGTTTATTATTTTAAAAATACCTAAAAAGTTAAAAACATATTACAGAGGGAAAATAAATATAAAACAAAATTTTATTAATTGTTCATCTTTTTTTTTTTTTTTTTTTTTTTCTTTAGCACTTATTACTTAAGCTCTTCATATTTATAGTACTGTAGAGAATTAACAGATGCTGAAAAAATCCACAAATAACTAAATCATATACATACTCATAAATAAGTTTTATTTGTATGAATAATCAAAACTCAAGGATGTTAAAACTGCAGATATTAACCTTCTGATTGCTGCAACTATATATTTCCATTCACTGAGCTGTTGTCTTTACTGATAATATAATTTAAAATTACTTTAAAAACTTGTGCTTGTAGGTGTGGCAGTTACATATAATATTCATATTCATGTTTTACCTTCATTAACATAGTTATGTTTTTAATGATAACCTTCATTTTAGTATATTATAAAACTATGTAGTGAAAACAACATTACAATTCTGCCCTTTCCCAAGGCGATCAAGTGGTTAAGAAAATAATGTGTATCAAAATGTCAAGAAAATAACAAGTGCCAAACATATTAATAAATAAACAGAATATTCCTACAAAATTTATACAGTGTGAATAACAAATAAGCAAAAAGTTATGAACCTGCGGCTGCCCATCATGACCATCTGTTATTTGAGTATCTTGAGATGTACCAGCTTGAACAGCAACAAATGTAGGCTGGTCTCCAACTTGTGCTCCCCCAGCAATAGCCTGATTCAATATGAGGAAAAAAAATGTAATGATAAAATAATTATATTCACACATACAAATACTTTAATTCATTATTTATCAGTTAAATAAAACAGTAGTAAATGCAAAGTTCTAAAGTTGAAACTTTGAAAAGGTGTTGATTAATAAAAATATAAGATACAAACATTTAAAATCACCTTACTTTACTTCTCGAGTTCGCCTGAGTACTTGCGAGAGGGAAGGGTTCCCCCCCCCCCCTTCATCAGAGGCAGCTTTGTGGCGGCTTGCTTGTTGCTTTGTGATGATCTGTTCTTGTGCAGTCCTCCAAACGCTGCTAATCGTGAAACGGTCGAAATTTTATTTAATCCTTTTACCTGTAATGGCAACGACCAGGCGCAAGTAATCAACCATAACTGGTGGAGAGTTTGGAGGACTGCACAAGAACAGATCATCACAAAGCAACAAGCAACCTGCCACTGATGAAGGGGAGGGGGGGGGGCTTCCGCAAGTACTCAGGCGAACTCGAGAAGTAAAGTAAGGTGATTTTAAATGTTTGTAATATTATGCTTCTCGCATTTTGATAATTTAGTAAAAATATAAGTGTTACTAAATAAGCAAAAAGCTGAATGCAATACATTAAATGTACACTTAAAATACCATGAACAAAAACATGACATTTTAATATTTATTTTAGTTTTGTTTACAAATATTAATGTTGTTTGCAAAGTACGCATAAGTCTTACATTTTAGCTTTCTGGGTGAATTTTTTAAGTTAATTTTTTGAATGAGCACATTCAGTCGGACCCAGCTTCATGTTCAATCATTGAATGTGGTCTGTTTACCTCCATTTTCATCTCAGAAGGCTGCTTTTTGGAAAATTCCTTGTCATTGCATGCTTCCCATAAGCTAAAATTTCCACTGACTCACACTTAATAACACAGAAAAAAATATTCTAATCCGCTAGTTTTTAATGTTATCAAAATCCATTTTTACTATTTAAAAACTAACAGATAATAAACAATAATTTTTTCTACACTATTAAGCATAAGGCAATGGATATTTGCTAGGGTAAAACATGCAGTGACATAGAATTATCGAAAATGGACGTTAAGATAGTGCAGCCAGCTGACAGGAAGTTGAAGACAGACAAACCACATTCAGCAAGTGATCATGAAGGCTGGGTCCAGCCGAAAGTACTCATTCAAGAAACTTAATAAATATTTTAAATTAACTGAATAATAATTTAAAAAAAAGGTTTCATTAATTAATGTTTTTAATTCATAAATTCTATTTATATGCAATTACATATACATATATAATGAATTGTGTCCTTGTTTTGCACAGTAACTGGATAAATTTTTATTACTTGCATATACACCAGTTTTATATATTTTTGTTAGAATTATGTTATGTAGCTTCTTGAACACGCAGGTTATCAGATTAATCTCATTAATGCATATGTCTTTCATGATCAATCTGAATTCATTCTATCTAAAAGCTTTCTCATGAAATATGCAATAACCGTTTTTTCATTTCTTTACTGTCATTATTTTTTTACCAGAATTCACGAAGAAAATGGAATATTATATTTCAACTTTGATTTGTTTGTATACCAGTAATTTCAATTAACTTAAATAAATATCATACCTGGGATGCAAGAGATGCAGGAATAGCTACAATCTCTTGCCTAGTACCACCAGTTCCACTTCCTGAACCTGCTTCACCAACAGCAAGTACAATTTGCTGAAGCCCTGGATGTTCACCAGTAGTAACTGTACGAAATGCAGCTCGCTGTCCAGTAACTGGTAATACAGTAGTACCATCTGCTTGGGTAGCATAAGCTGTTATAGCACCGTGTTGATTTGGATCAGCTGCAGAGGCGGCATAATAAGTACCATCAGATGATGCATAATAAGTGGTTCCAAATGGTGCCTAAAAGGTACAGTAATTAAATGCACAATTTGAGCTAAATTAGAATATTTTACATTTCCAATCCAAAAAAATTAAAAATCTATTTTTTAGAAAAAAAAAAACTTTAACATCTCAAAGTACTGACTGAAGAAAAATGTTTTAAATTAGATAAAATTCAAAATAAGCTACAATAAAAGCAGGGAAGATAAAAATTGGTTTAAGACACCAAAATTTGTGTTATTAACAAACAGGAATTTAATTGAATATTTGTAATTAAATCTTTAAAATGTTGTTACTTCTTTACAGCTTATAACAAATTTCTAAATATAGCAAAAGTTTAGACTAAAACTCATGGACATAAAAATTTTGAGAAAAAAAAAAATTGCTTTGTTTTAAAATGCTGATGATTTAGAGAAAAAAAAAATATCATCCAATGCAAAAATTAATACTAAAAAAGGAAAAATTATAAAAATTAATTTCTTTACTTTTTGATGCAAAGCCATTTCATTTTTAATATCAGGAATTAAACTTTTTTAAAACACGAGCAAAATAGAACATGACGTCTTTAAGAAAGATTACTTTTCTTTAGAAAGAGGAAGACAGAACAACGAGAACAAAAAGAAAAGTATTCAAAAGAATTAAAGTTAAAAAGAATTGAGATATGCAGTAGATGACAATTAATGTGATCAATTCTGAAAAAAAAAAATATATATATATATATATATATATTTTTTTTTTTTTCCTTCTGAAATATCAGTCTTCAAATATAAACACAGAACTTCTCCATTAAGTAAGATAAATATCAATTTACAAAACAACTGATATTAAGTCTTCAAAGAAATATGACACATGTAAGTTCTAATACTTAATAGGAAGAAAATAATTTACTTTGAATGAAATAATAATTTTTAAATTTGGGTAGAAAGCATTTATTAGTAAACAGTAGTCTCAGCAAAAAATTTTTCAGGAAGGGACAAACTTAAAAAGTTTTAATGTATTTCTGAAACTTTATATGGATGGTTGTTTGGTCGGTTGGTGGTTGAGATGATTAAGGATGTCTATGCACAAGCATTTGCTACAACTAATTTTTATGCATGAAAAAGAGCTGCCTAAAAAATGTTATTTATAAAAATTATACAGCTTGTTACAAACTAATCCAAACACAAAAAACTTACAGTCAAATCGACTCGAACTCTGCTCACAGGAAAAAGTTACAGCCAGCCCGTGGGTCGAACAGTTTGTCTAGAAATTGGCTCTGTAATATAGATTTTACTTTGAAGGTTACATAATCACTAAAACTCTAATTGTAGGGGTTGGGGCAAGAAAGTGCCAAGTCACATTTGGTTAAACTTTAGCATAGGTCACCCATGATGAAAAATATCTTCAAAGGTATCGATTTTTTTTTTTTTTTTTTTTATAACCTATTTTTATTGGAACTTCTTTTTTGCGCTGTTCACTCATCTGTATATATCATATTGGATTGGCATATCATATTGGAGAGGAAGAAATTATTATTATTTTTTTTAAGAATGTGGTTTTGCGACCATTTTCCAAATATCATATAGAGGAAAGTAGCCGCATACAGACGGATTTAATCAGACTTTAAGGGAATGAATATCTCAACTGCAAAATTCCATCGCAGAGACTATACTGAGTGGCAAAAATGCAATATTGATACGTTTTAATCTTATAGAAACACTGCACTGATGCAGAGTGGAGTTATCGAACTATAGAAGAATTTCTTATTTTTTGGTGACTATGATGACATAAATTTTGGCCACTTCACTGCAAATTTTCACTGTCTAAAAAGGGTGTGATATCAAATTCCCAAGCTTACATTCTAATACTTATTTAATATTCCCTTTTAACTAAATTTTCACATGTGAATCAAGTGCCTTATGATATGTTGATAGAAAACCTTCTTTCCTGTACTACATACATCCTAGTGTGTTTTCGAAAATTATTTTTTTAAATTTATGCATGATAGGCTTCGCGGCCATCTTTCAAAATTTTACGTTAATTTGAATTATTTTATAAATCTCACCAATTACAGGATGAGAAAGCACCAAACTAAACACTATTAAAACTTAAATTGATTCAACTTGTGTGCATAACAGAAGCTTTTGCAAGGATTTTCTCGTTTCTTTTTTCCTGTTTTAATCTCAATATTTCAGTCTCTGTTGAATGAAATAACCATATTATTTTTACGAGATATTTATTCCAAGAAGCTACATTCAAATTGGTTAAATATAACAGAGGGGAGGGGGGGGAGAAGCTTTTCTATGCTTTTTTTTTCCCCTTCATATTTCTACGTTAATTTAAATTCTTATATTCTTTTATTCCCGGCATTTATAGGATGGAAGTGCACCAAACTTAATACTAAATACTTATAATAAGATATCAAGTTGATTGAACTTGTGTACCGGGCACTTTTACGATGTTTTCACTCGCAATTTTTGTAATTGGAAGATTTCAGTCTCTGTTGAATGGAATAACCAAATTAATTTTATATGAGATATTTATTTTAAGAAGCTTCCTTCAAATTGTGTGAATGTTTATTCATATTTTGAAAGATTCTATGTTTTCTTATATTTTGTTAAAAAAATAAAAATTAAAAAAAAAACAGGCCATTTACTGGAACATTTTTTCATATAATTCTAAGTCATAACTATAAGTCATTTGAAAACTGCAATTTCAGTGCCCTTTGCACCTTTTCCTCTTCAGTTTCTTTAACTTTCTATCCCCCCTCTTTTTTTTTTCTTTTTTTTTTTTTTTTTGGGGGGGGGGGGGAGGGGGGGGTGGCAATTGTTTTCAATAATTTATCATATTGTATAAGATAACCAATTTTTTTTTTTTTTACTTTTACATATTTTTATATCAGGGCCCGAAATTTCAACTCAGATTACACTCGCTGAAGAAAAAAGTTTTACTCGCCACAAATAAAGTTATTATTTTTATTATTTATTTTTTGTGCATTTTGGGTTTCTTTTTAATTTTTCTAACTAATTGAAATGCTTTTACAAATATGCTTAAAATTATATATATTAAAAAAGTGTGTCATTTATCATCATGTCTCATAATTATCTATAATTAAAAATCATTATAATGTATTGTATTTGAGATTTGAAAAAAGATTAAAATGCCTAATAACATAAATGCAAAGAGTCATTAAAGAAAAAATGAAGAAAAAACTCTTTGTTAAACAATATCCTGTGAAAATCTTTTAATTATGAAAGATTAAGCTTCCTTATTTACCTATTTATTTAACTTTTTATATCAGAAATGTCTTTTTTGTCCATTTTATTTTTGTAATCAGACGGAATGTCGATGTGTATAACTTGCTCATTTTTGTCATTTGAAATAGCCGTTTCGGAATAACTTTTTCGATAAAATCGTTGCTCACGTGCCTACAAATCATTACAAGCGCAAATTCTTGAAGTTTTAGTAAAAAACTGGAAAATGTGAACTATTTTTTTATCATTATTCAACAAAATAAACATAAGTAGTATCTTTAAAAGGGCTCGGGTTCATTTTCATGCGCCAATATCGCATAGTCAAACTTTTACATTTCTCTTCTCTCGGATAGTGGGCGACGGGTAGATGTTCTCTGCTCATCTATTCTCACTCTGCTTGGATTGGGTGCTCTCCCACACAGTGGGAGAAACGAAACTGCCGAAAAGATTAAAACTTTTATGCATGCACTAAGCATTTTTCCTTTCCCAGGCTGGGATTAAATATGAGGTTATAAGATGGCAAGATTTTGCCATATTTAAATCTATAAAAAGAATGTTTTCTGTCACCGTATAGTGTAAGAATTCTATCTATAACTAGACTAAATTTTTACTCGCCACAGTAAAAATTCCACTCACCAATGGCAAGCGGAAATTCCGCGCCCTGTATATATTATATATTTAAAGCCATTTTAGTCGATATAACTGAATATCTGACAGTTTTGGGTTTTCCCCAGATATAAGAGAAATGATCTCCATTGTAGCATGTTATTGTTCAGCTAGTCTGCATCTCTTTGTATTGCAACATAAGCAAAAGATACTGATAATAGCATACTGCATTTTTACTTTCTTTGAAAGCATGCTTTGAATATGCTTTAGAACAAAACTTTGCTTTCATTTACACATTTTTTAGAAAATAGTCTGTAAAAAAAAATATTTTTTAAAGCAGAATTCAACAAAGGCAATTGGCACCAGCCACTATCAATAATTATTAATCATCATTGCATTAAGTGGAAGCCACAATCACAATTCAATTAGTTCAAATGAAAAAATACACACATATTTATTAATGGATAGATATATAAGAAATAAAATGTTGCATTACCTCGCCTTGTTCATACTGGAAACCTTCAGAAGCAGTTCCAGATGCTGTTACGAAAAAGGCTGTTTCCGTTCCTTGCTCAGCAGATGGATCACCTTCTGTGACAGAGTCCAATTGCGATGCAGAGGCTGAAGTTGCAGCAGTACCCCCATCTTGAATTTCTTTGTTAAAAGAAGCTAAGTAGTTCTGAATATCTGTAATAGTTTCAGCTCCATCTGTTTCACCAGTATTTTCTTCCATGGTTCTGTAAACAATTTACATTTACTAACTGAAGTGATTATTATAACAATGAGTTTTAATAAATTAAAGAGCAAACTTATAAAAAAAAATTTCACATAAAATCTAATTTCAGTAAATCTTAAGTACAGATAATTATTGTGAAACAAAAGTTATAATATATTAAATTTATTAAAACATTTTTTTTTTTTTTAATAAAATGATATAATTACTAATATTTCCTTCCTAAACATAATATTTGTTTTCTGAAACTTGTGCTGAATTTGTTCAAATTATCTAATCATGCTTAAAGGTTGGTAAAGAAGTATAAGCTGCTTAACCCGTTAACGCTCAGTGTCTTATTTATAGGATAGTTTTATTTTACTTCCGTAGATAAACAAATTGCTTTTCATCAAGTATTGATGCATTCCTACATAAAAAAAAAAAAAACAGTTTCCACTGGTTTTCTCTAGTTTAGCTTAATATTGATATCTTAAACATAAATTTAAAAGAATTTTACTTATTTTCATGCTTTAAATTAAATTGGGCATTAACAGGTTAAACAACATTTATAATCGTCACCATCATCATAGCTCTCTATAATCCACTGCTCAAAACAAATATCCTCTAGATTTTTTAATTCTCTCCTATCTAATACATCGGTCATTCAATTTACTTCAGCCATTTGTGTCTTATTTTATTCCTTCATCTTAGTTGAAGTTGTATTGATAACCTTGGGATATCAGAAAATTATCTTTATTTCAAAAAATATAACTTTATTTATATCAATAGATAAATAAAAATAATAATATTTCAAAATGCCTATTTTTGTAATGTGCCCAGTCCATTTCCATTTTAATTGTCTAATTCTTTTGATTTTGATAACATAAAAAACTCAAATGACATATTACACTCTGGCAAGAAAAGTGACACAAGTCAAAAAAAGGACACTTCTAAGTTTATGTCATTGAAAAATGTGTATAAAGTGGCCCAACGTGCACAAAAATGTCACATCTCTGTCTTAAAAATTATCCTTCTGAGAAGTTGTTGTGTCAGTTTTCTGTTAATGCTCTATCATTATCTTTAAATTGATTTTTCTCAAACACTGCTTTTTTATAACTGTATCACTTTTGTATAGTCCTTTTTCCTAGCAGAGTCGCTTCAAGGCCACGGAATGCAGAGAGGGAGATCACGTGCTCAATTCCATCCAGTGAGATGTCGTTGTTTCTTCAGTAACCTAGCAACGGATGGGAGAAATGAAATCATAGTTCATCTGAGTGTGGCCTTGACACGACAGCCAAAAGGAAATAGAGTATAGTTGGGGTGCAATATGATTTTTGATAATAAATGTTGAAAAATTAACTTGCCACTTTTTTAACCTTTTAATATGCTATTGCTTGCATAAAAGTCATGAGAGCATTTGGTGTGATAATTTTTTCAGCTTTGATACTTGACAAAATTATTGTTCAATATTTAGGAATATATATCTTCAAAAATATTCCTAAATTCTCTTAATGAGATCAAATTTTGAACAAACTGTATCTGAATTTAATTATTACTTTCATTTTCATTGCTTAACATAGAAAATGAGAATGAGAAATATCTATACATTATTATTGTAATGATGATAATTCCTGGGAGATGTGTTACAAATGACAAAAAAAAACCTTTTTGATTGCAATCTTATTTACTAGTACAGTAGAAAGCCAGAAATCTGCCGAAGATGGATTTCTCATTATTATGTACAAAAACAGAATCCCTGGCTAAGGCTTATAGGAATTGCATATAATAAGCATTGCTTTATACGTACAATTCATTCATTAAGATGGACATTTTTTCCTCTTAAAACTTACTTTCTTCAAAAAAGAGTCCGTTCCCAAAATCTTTTCAAATTAAAGTTTTTTTTTTTTTTTGACATGAAAAGATGTAATAATAAAAGGGTTATCTCTTTCACTCTGCACTATTATACAGTATTAATTGACAGTGACAGTTGAGGTCAACAGTTTGCACCTGTACTACATCAAGTTGTACTATATGAAGAAAAGAAGTTTTGTAAGTGAGTGTGGGTTTTCCTGCGTTTATATTTTTCGTAAATAAAAGGATTTGAGGAAACAAATTTTCATTCGTATTATACTACATATGTGTACATAATAGTAATTTTAGAGTTCATATAGAACTTCAGTTTATGAACTCCTGTTATAATGAACTCTCGTTAATATGGACAAAAACTGTTGGCCCTAAGTTGTAAATGTTTTACGACATGAATGATTTTAATCTGTACAGGTGAGTTTTATTTATAAAATTATATAACTATTACATCTTATTTTGTAATTTCTGTATATGTTCTATCTGAATCCAAAACTAAATTTCTAAATTTACTAACACTAAGTCACACATACAAAAAAATAATGCATTGGAAAACCATATGGCATCCTCAAGTAAATGCTTGAATAATAGTTGAATGCCTTTAAGCAGTATAAATACAGAAACTTCATCGGAAGCCAGTTCTAGTGCTAGTATTAGGTATCTGGTTATATTCAGGTTAGTAGTCTCAGGGGTCTGTCCAGAGGAAAATCTGGGTTCGTTAAAGGACCCTTCCAAGAATTACTTATCCCAAAAAAGGACTCTTCACAAGATTTTTTATCCTAAAAACAGATCCTTCACAAATTTTTTCCTCTTAAAAACAGACTTTTGATAAATCGGTTTTACGGTTTTATTTCAAAGACTAATCATCCATGGAACGATCAGGTCGCCTGAATAATCAGATATGCTTTGCTGTATTTCCCCAAAAAACTGATATTCAATTTCTAATTTATAAAAGGTTTCTAAGCATATGTGTGATTTTAGCTCCATAAAAATGAACCATCATTGTTTTAAATGAAACCTTGATTGTAATTTTATTTTGCAAAATTAAATTTTTCACAATTTTACAAAAAGAGGACCCTAACCGTAAAGTTCGGAAGAACTTTATTTTCACACTGAATTTAGATTCACAAAATTATGTGTAGAATTTTTCACAATTTCACAAAAACAGGACCCTGCTGAAAAGTCTGGACAGACCCCTGAGTCTTTTAGCAGCTGTAATTGTTTGTAACTGCAGACAGCTTAGTAAATTGTATTCTTAAGTCTTAGTGTTAATCTCCTAGCTTCTCTCCATTATGGTGGCCATGGCTAGAATTTGAACTTTTCAAAATTCCCTGACCATTTCTTTGTCATTTTCCCTGACTCACAAAAAATTTCCTGACATCACCGAACGATTTCCATTTCATGAAGTGAAAAATTAAGTGATTTAAAATACTGAGTTTTCATGTTTTCAACTACAGATCTATTCCCACAGAATTTGCCGAAATTTCCAGAGTTTAAATGGAATTCCTTGACTTTTCCAAATTCGCTAAATTTCTTGACCATGAGCCACCCTGATGTAGTTATATGCAAGATCCACAAAGTGATTAGGGAAAAAATGTCAAGTACAGTTGAAATATTTTAAGTTATGTTGGAAAATAGGCGCTATACTTTAATTTAGTCTACAATTTTAGAGAATGCCATACTATTTAACTTTAAAAAATAATACAGTATGAAAAGAATTTCTACTGTACCGTAATTTCAGGGAGATAAACCGCAGCCTATACGATTTTAAAAGTCTAATTTTGGTACATGCGGCGTATCTTTTTTTTCTTTTAGTAGCACTTGAATAACCACTGATGGTCAGAATTTCACTTCGGAAAATTTATTTCTCGAACGCAATGTCAGCACAGAACAGATGGCTTATAAAAATAAAACTAATAAAAGCGTTGTGGAGCCCAAGCTACATGAGGCCAAGCACACCATCTGCAGAAATTGTTCTCAAGCTATAAAAATCCGTAGCGATCTAGTTAATTATAAAGACAAGAAATCCAGTTCCAAAATTGGAAATAATGTTTAGCTCTTTAAACTTTCTTTTCAATTTATTCTAACGATTAACGAAGTTATCTATCAGTTGATGTGTTTCTCAAGATCACAGGCGAAAGTTGATCGACAGTCTACTGTATGAAATAATCAAGTTTGTTTCACATTAGAAATGTGTTTTTTATTTTGTTTTTGTGGATAAATGATTGGTATATATATTTTCAAAAAATTTAAATCCAAAAGAATCGTGGGGAAACTAATTCAAAGGAGAACAAAGAAAAAATGTGCATTGTTCAGAAATTCAAAATATAAAATGCTATTAAATTCTTAAGTATTAAGTTAAGATATCCTTAAAAAAAAAAAAAAATAATAAAATAGGTAGCATTGAATAAATAATTCTTTAATAATAATAAAAGGTGTTATTTTATAATTTTATGAAGAGGGTTACGGCAGTTTATGATTGTGAATTTAAAGTAAGATCGTTTTTGTATTATTTTTATTGAATAACTTAAATAATTCAATTATTTTAAATTTTATTGTTTGTTTGTTTTTTGTCGTTATATTTATTACCTTTTTATCATTTAATTTTTGCATGTTTAAAATTATTTCAAATTAAAATGACTAGAAACATATTATAACGTTGGTGAATGTGTGCGGCATATATGCGGGGACGGCTTATCTCCCCGAAATTACGGTACTTTAAATAAGGTGAATATAACTGATATTTTACTGAATATACTCTAAAATATTGATGCTACCACATGGATTGCACCTGTTAATTCTAAAATGTATAAGCTCATAGAATTTGTTTTAATAAAGATTTTATGCTGTTCTACAGCTGTATCGATTACTATTTTAGCAGCTATCATCCCACTTAAGCATCCCTCTCCCTCCTCTTTCAGGTGATATAATAAATATTTATTCTAGGTCAGCTGGAAAGATTTTTCACATTACTTAAAGTAACTTAATTAACCTAGTATCACTTATTGTTACTGATAGCTTCATTAAGTTTCAAATCATTATTTAAATTTAGTTGGAGTTATAATCTTCCCCTTTAACACATGTGGGATAAAATATTTCATTGTTGGGCTGACAAGTAAATTAAGTAAATAAACCATTTCTCACATTACTGTGTCAGCCACTGACTGTTGTTGTCGTAACTGCTTGATTAAGTAAACCTAAAAAGGTGTATGCCTTCGTGCAAAGAATTAAAAGAGACAAAATAATGAGCTATGAATTAGTTGCACAACAAAAATGAAAGGTTACAAAGTGCAGATAGACTTTGTAAATGTTCTGGTTATATCTTCGTCAGTGCAGAAAGTGAATATGCAATGAAGAATGATTGCCAATATAGACACAAAACAGCCCTCTGCATATTTAAACTTTTATTTTATTTGTGCAACAAAATCGTAGTTCTTTATCTTGGGTTTTAAATAAATTTAATTTGCCTAGCCAAAGGCACCTATTTTATTTCCACCATGTAATCAAGTCAAAATCATTTAAAAGGGGCAACAACAGAGTTAGGACATTCTATTCTAACTGCTAATGTATTACAGACTGACAGCTGTTGAATATTTTTGGGGAGATGTTTGAGGCAAACTTAGTACTAAAAGTAATTTTGATTATATTTATAAGAAAAATAATAATAAAACCTGAAAAAGAAATTGCTGCAACAATATCCAAAATAAACATCTTAAGTTTCCTCATCCAATGATCAATGGAAGCATTGTTACAGTTGCTTTAAAAATTAAATTTGACATTGACATTTCTAATTTATTATCTTTACTGATTCAAACTTTCCTGTTTTAGTTCAAATATCAGGAACTGATCCAGGTTTTCATTTCTAGGGCCTATTTTTTGAAAAAAAAAAAAAAAAAAAAAAAAAAAAAATGAAATTTTTATTTACTTTTGTGAAAAAAAGTATTTTAAAATAATACTCAAACATGGAAAAAATTTGTAAAAGGATCATTTCTATAAAACAAAATGTTATGAAAGGCCTATTTTTATGGATTTGAATTTTGTGAAGGGGCCCATTTTATGAATTGGAATTTTGCGAAAGGGCAGCAAAAGAGTTCCAAATTTTGTCTGAGTCATGCCCTGAAATTATTTATTTCTAAATATGAACATTTGCATTTTCTTTACACAAATATTATCCGTCCATTGATATTTCTTTATATTTAATCATTGCAGTGTAGTCTTTGATAATTTCTGTGAGTCAAAACCTTCCCTCAAGTAAGAAGGCTTGACCTAGTACATATATGCTTCTAAAAAATCATTAATGAAAAGGGCAATTCATAATTTAAATATGGAATAAGTTTCTCTTGCATTATAACTTAATGCATTTCTAAGATGAAGAGAAAAAAAAAAAAAAAATACAATCCAAGTTTTTATATTTTAAGTAGGTCAAATATTAATGCAGAGGAGTAGAAGAAAAATATAACTTCTTTTTCACAAATTAGAGGTCATGAGAATAGGAAATCTTATTTAGTCAGCAGAATTTCTTTTAAAAGTTATCAAATCAATGAATAAATTAGAAAGAAGTAGAAAAAAAATAAAATAAATCTAATTTAATATGTGTATATATAGTTCAAGTTAAATAATAATTTAAAGAAAAAAATTAGAATGACAATTACATTCTAGTAAATATTTATAAAACTAAGTTAAAAATTCTTTTAAAAAAAAAAAAAAAAATCGATAAGCTTTTATATTTTAGAGTAGGCAATCGCCATTAAATTGTTCGGAGAGCTGGAAGGGATTCGGATAGTAAAGATGTTAGAATTGAATAACAAGTTATGTTTTGATTTTAATAATCATAATAAAAAGAAACATTGTGTGATTAAAGTATTTTATTTATGTCTGTTTTCACACTTAAATAGCGCCATACTTTTTCTTGCAATTAGCGCCATCTATTTTTACACTATATATACAGTGTGCAGATAAAACAGTCACTTTCTAAGAAGCTCCTCATGAGAGCGCCATATTGATTAAGGTAATGCGTATGTATTTGAATTAAACAATGTTTATTTCGTCTTTAAAGTCAAAGGAAGCATACAAAATTGTAACGAAGATGTTTTAATGTTTCTATGCATTATAAATACTTAAAATACAGGGTTAATAATATTCGCTCTTGAAATAATTAGTTATTTTCATAAACCAACTCGATCATTAATATTCGAAGGCTTACTTCTTCAATATAGTAATAATGTAAAAAGATATTTTCCCCTGTAAATTTTTTGAGTCATAAGGTTTCAAAATCTGAATTTATTCTCTGTAAATAATGTAAAAATGAGTGTAAATAATTAATATATTCAATCTTACCTAAAATTTTGACAAAACTCAACACTGGATGGCGTTAGCGACTTCGACGTCCATGAAACAATTTGTCACGAATCGATTAACGTTGAATCGTATATCGCGAACACAAATGATATGAAATATCGATTATATTATTTTTTTTAAGAATTTAAAAAATATATTTTTTTTTTTGTTGCCTTTATAAAATAAAGAAAAAGGTAAAGAGGGGCTTAGAATAATAATTTATTGATTATTATATATCAAGAAGGTATCTAAATATTCTAAAGTAACTAAAAATATAGAATTAAAAAAAAAAAAAAAAATAGTAAAAATATTTTGATTGGCGTTTTTGCAAATTACTTTAATCAAACAATAAATTATTTCAAAATTACAACAAGAAACAAAGGGAAAACATATAGAACAACATTAATTAAGTGACATTGAACATGATTGATGCTAATAATAGTTTCTTTCGAGTAGGTTTTACATCGCACTAGAGCTACGCTATGGGAAATTGGCCTCACTCCTGAGTGGTTCAGGGTAGAGGTCTGCACGAGCCGAAATTTTCTGGCCCGGGCCCGGTCCGGCCCTTTGGAAAGGTTTGCTTACCCGGCCCGGCCCGTTTCTTTTTTACTAGTGTACGGCTCGGCCCGGACAAAAAGCGATAAAATCAGACCCGGCCCGATTCAAAAATATCTAAAATTACAAAAAAAAAATATGCCTTTCTACGAAAAAGATATTTAGCATGTGTTTTACAGAGGTTTTATATAACTAAGCAATAGAAAGTTCTTTAACAAAACTGCTGAATGTTTACAAGATATTTATATATAAACAGTATTTCATTATTACAGACGTACAGAAGGCACAAAGACAGACGGAAAGTCAAATCGAAAATATTATTAGCATTCTCAAACAATATAGGAAGATATTTAAAATGGTTAACAGTACTAAAAATACTCTTTCAGCCACTTCCTGTTATATACCGTAATGTATCCAAATCTTTCATGTGATCCGATAAAAAAAAAACTTTAATGCTAATCCAACCATATTCAATAGAAAAGATGCTTTTGCACATGCTAAAAATTATGCTGCTTTCATCCAGTGCCCCGGAGAAAAGAAAAAGAAGCCTTAGAGGAAAAGTTACAGCGGAATGATTTTTATAGCCTTCATACCACCTAAACACTACAGACCATAGAAAACAAAGCCTTATATACAGTAACGTATCTAATTTCTTCTGTTTGTTACATGTACGCAAACTGGTAATAACATCCATATTATTTTGAAATGGAAACCATCTAATATTACTTTAAATAAAGTATATTAATTTCGAGTCATGTTTAAAATATTTGGGGAAAATCAGATTACGAACACACAAGCTAATAGACAATTAAATTGATGTTACAGACATCTTTTAACAAAATAAAATTTTATGTGACATACCAGACTGTAAAATTATGTAAAATAAATGACTGAAAAAGTATTTTATCATTTTCATTTTTCGTTGATTAACGAGGAATCTAGAAAAAGATTCGGCCGGGCCGGGCTCGGGCTTAAAATTTTCTCCAGGCCCGGCCCGGCCCGACCCGAGTACACACAAAAATATTGAGCCCGAACCGGGTCTTAAAACTTTTTTGTAGGCCCGGCCCGAGCCTACAAAAAAGTTTTAAGACCGAGCCCGGCACGACAGCAAATTGAAAATTTCGGCCCGAACCCGGCCCGGGTTCGGGCTCGGGCCGAAAGCCAGGCCCGTGCAGACCTCTTAGTTCAGGGATATGCCATCACAATTATAAAAAGAGTTTTTATATAATAGTCATAAGTTGTATATAGATTTAAAATGTTAAAAGAGATTGGACAAGCTTCAGTGGGTTTCACGACGCACTAGAACTACGCAATTTGCGACAGTTTGGGACTGGACACATGCCATCACAAAAATTGTGAGGGCATGTGTCATTGTTGTCCATATTGCGACAGTCTGGGACCGGACGCATGCCATCACAATTTTGATCTTCCGCGGAGGAAGTGTTAAAAGAAATCATGGACTATTAGTTCACAAAAAAATCTTTAAAAGATGCAACTGGTCTCAAAGGAAACCTTCAACAAAAATTGTACACAAATTAATTAAGCTAAAAGTGCATATTTCAGTCGATGGTGAGTTCATACCTTTTTCCATATGCACTTAGATTTAATAAAGATTAAAAATACAGATTATTTAATCTTTATTAAAATATGTACAAAAGCGTGCCAGAAGCGTTATTCAGTTAGTCCACCATATGTTTTTTATTTCTTTTACTAATTTAAATAAGACGATTTTTACCTTCATTATTTTTTGTTTCCATCCCAAATTAAAAATATTCTTAGCAATTTCATTCCAAAGTACAAACCTAAGACCGTATTTTAATTAAAATTATATTTTTAATGCACATTTTTAATACTACAATAATACATCATTATCAATTTTAGCCTTTCAGATCGGAGACACGCCGTCACAATTTTTATTCTTTGAGGAAGGGTATTAAAAGACCAAATTTTTATCTTAATTCATAAAAAAAAAAAAAAAAAAAAAAGATGCAACTGTACACAAATTAATTAAGCTAAAAGTACATGTTTTAGTCGAAGATGAATTCATAGCTTTTCACATATGAATTTAGATTTAATAAAGATTAAAAAATACAGACTTCAATATCGTGTTAGAAGCCTTAATGAGTTAGTATAACACACATTTTCTCTTTCTTTTACTAATCTAAATAAGACGATTAAAAAGATTTTAAACTTACAATATTCTTGGTAATTTCATTCCAAAGTACAAACCTAAGATAGTATTTTAATTAAAAATTATATTTTTAATGTATGTTTTAGTATCAATAATACATCATTATCATCATCATCATAAATTTCAGCCTTTATCAATCCACTGCAGGATGAAGGCCTCTTCAAGGTGATTCCAATCTGCCTTGTTTCTTCAATTCTTCTCCCTCCTGCTCTGCCAAACTTGACAATATCATTTCTCCAATGACATTGTGGTCTTTTCTCGGGCCTCTTTTTTTATCTCGCTGTATTAAAAATTGGACTTTGTGCTCCATCTATGATCGTTTCTTCTGACAAGATAACAAGATTCACTCTACTTTAACTTCTTTTTTCTACAAATGACATCAGTAACTTGAGATATAGCCTTTCTGTAAATAAGAGAAATCCCCACAGCATGCCACCTATTGAATGATTGCACCAAAAGTTGATAGACACCAGTTTATGTCAAGGTGCATCTCTATATAAAATTTTGTGAATTCCTGTGCACTAGTTCTTGATCTAGAGCAGCCGCAAAACTTTGTCACACACAGACATTTTCAAACTGGTATGTTGTGGCCACCATAAGATTTTCTTCTATATTTTTTTTTGTACAAATTCATTCATTGAAAATAATTTATTAAAACTATTACTTATTAAAATTACTTACCAATGATGAACGCAGACGATTTTCATCTTAGAAAAAATTAACTCTAAATATCCAAAGAAAGATACTTTTATTCTCTATAAATAACATCTTAAAATATGCGTTTTCATAATGGTTATCTTATATATCAAGTTTCGTACAATAAGCCATAGAAGTTGAGATATAGCCGTCCCTTCTCGGGGAAAATTGTAGCATACCAGCATCACCTAATGGCCGATATGCATTCAAATTGAATCAGTATAATGTCTCATAATGACCTTCTTACATATCAAGTTTTGTTTGATTATATACAATAGAACCTGAGATATAGTCTTCCCTGAAAGTGCTGAAATCGATTATTTATAGCTGCGCCACCTGTTGTGCAATTAACACCAAAAGTTGAAAGGCACTAACTTATGTCAAGGTGCATCTGCATATAAATTTATATGCAATTTCGCGCAGTAGTTCCTGATATATAGTCTTCCCTGAAATTGTGGAAATCAGTGTATAGCAGTGCCACCTGTTGAGATATTGACACCAAAAGTTGATAGGCACTAAATTAGGCAACATATTTCTACATATAAATTTATATGCAATTCTGTGTAGTAGTTTCTGAAATGCAGTCACCACAAAAATTTGTCACACACACAGACATTTTCTAAAAATGTCAAATCATGTTCTGAACCTCTCAAAACGTGTAAATCCATCGAAAAACAGTAGTCGAAAATTTTTACGAATCCAATACTTTCTTTTGTTGAATATAGAAGAAAGTAAAAATGGTCAAGTCATGTTCAGGACATCTTAAAATGTGTAAATTCTTCAAAAGACAAAAATTTTGAATGTTTTTACAAATTTAATATTTTCTTCAATTAATTTAGAAGTAGGGGAGGGGGGAGGGAGAGAGAGAACGTCTAATAGAAATTGCAGAATGGAATTTTTATTTTGTATTTCTGGAGTTTAAATTCTGCCAGAAAAATGTGAATTGCCTAAAACATTATCAAGAATTATAAACTATGGTGTTATTTGTCGGTTGTTAAATTAAAAATTTCCAAAAATCAAACAATCGGTAGCCAAATAGTTAGCGCTCTCATCTTCAGTCACCGGGTAACGAATTCAAAGATTAATGTTTGTTTATAGTAACTCAGAAGTCAGAATCAACTTAAGTCATTAGTCATGGATCCTGGTCTAGAACCTTAATGTGCAAAAAATGCCCGTAGAACTACAACTCGAAACAAAAGCCAGGTAAAATTTGATTTAAATTCTAGTTGATAGAACTTCTAAACTCATTTCAGGATAAAATTGTCCGCAGATTTGGGGATGACGCAAAAATTTCATTTTAAAATACGTAGACCTATAGCATCTATGCACCAAAATAAAATTCTTCTCAGATATTCACAAGACTGGGAGAGATCATCCCTATGAAGATTAATCTAAGAATACAATTTATTTGAAAATTTCTCTATTTGAATAGCAGTACAATTTTTTTAAGTTTATTTTAGAGAGAAAAAAAAAAGTATTGTTTCTGTATAAATAGGGTCCTTATAATGTTTGACTTTTTTTTATCGCTATATTTTATCAACATTTATTTATTTATTTATTTATTTTTTAGGGAAAGGGGGAGCAAGGGCAGGAATTTTTTTTTTTTTTTTTTTAATTATGTTTAAAAAAAAAAAAAAAAAAAAAAAAAAAAAAAAAAAACTGCATTATAACAAGAATTTTTAAAAACACCAATTAGTAAACTTATTACTTCTTGTATATTCAACAGAGGAAAGTATTGCATTCATAAATATTTTCAACTTCTGGATTTCCATGGATTTACACATTCCAAGATGACTTAAACACAATCTGATTATTTCAGATTATTTTTAGGAAATGTCCATCTGTCTGTCTGGATGTGCACTGTAAAAAAATTCTGTAAATTCACTGAAATGTTTATCCAGAGTCTCTGTAAGTTTACAATAATTCTTGATTAAAAATAAATAATTGAGATTCTCAATCTTTATTCAGTATTTTTATCTATTTTCATTATTTAATTTATCAATAAAAATTCAAAACACGTGTCTCTACTTTAGAAAAAGCATTCTATGTCACAAATATATTCTCATTAATTAATTAAATTAATATTAGTCATTAAAATGCATATGTAACATAGATTTTTTAAAATCTCTGTTTATTTTTCTCTGTAATTTTATGCAAAACTTGAGATAAATGATTATCAGTAGTTTACTATTGAAAATTTTAACAGTGTGCGTAACAAAATTTTGTGGCAGTCATAGATCAAGAACATATAAACAGATTTTCATAGAATGCTATATTTAGTTACACCAGTATTACATTCAGTATTTTTAATATCTTTAACATAGAAGTAGAAGACAAAATTTGTATAAATGTGGACTTTTTTTAACCAATCATTGTGAAATTGGAAAAATTTTGTTTATGATAGTAATAATCAACCAGAATATTTTTTTTTTAATATGTAGGAGCATCGCTTCGTCTTTCGAGAGTATGAATTTTTAATATGATTATTAAAAAAAAAAAAAAAAAAAAAAAAACTCTTCGATACCTTTAAAACGAATAGTTGGACTACGCATCTGTGATAATTTGTAACAAAGTTATTGATTTTTTTATTTTTTTCATTTTTAATTTTTTAAAAAAAGGCCATTTTTAATACGCTTTTATTAGCTTCACCTGTATCTATGTTTGTAACTGCTCTGGGAGCAAACAAAAAAATCTATATTGTAAAAAAAGATTTTCTCTACGTGAACGCTGTGGCTGTGAGGTAAAGCTCCGGGCTACGAACCTAAAGGTCTAACGTTCGAGCCCGGTCAGGGGAGATTTTTTAAAAATGGTTTTTGTTTAATTCTAAATTATTTTATAATCATCCTGTAATATGGTGTGTCACTCACACAATTTTTTCTTACCCTGCATTTTAATACTATAGATATTTTGTGCTTTTTAGTTCACATTTCAATAAAAGCATGTTCTTTAATTTTTTAAAAGTATAATTTTTTATTAATTTTTACTTCCATTACCATTACCCGACTTCCTTAGGTAATTGGAGTATTGTATTCGATCAAAAAATTTAATATAAAGTTTTCACCTGATTTACAAATTTTAAGGTCTCGTGAGTCCAAAAACATTGTTTTCAGCAATTGGTTAGTGTCTGTGTGCGGGTAAGCTTCTGACTCTCATATATCTGAAACTAATAAAGATAAAATGACGAAACCTTAGTATTGAGACATGTTTGGTGTACAGATGATTTTTCCAACTATTAGTGATACGTACAACTTTTAATGATAGTAAGTACATATTTCAAAAACGGCTCTAGCGATTTTCTTGAAAATTGCTATATAGGCACTCTATTTGATGACCTTTCGTATGTATTCCGTTCGACCTTTTCGTTTGTTGGTTAGTTCAGGAAAATTGATAGGTGTCCTGTATAATTAGCTGAATTTGAGGTCTTGTAAGTGCGTTCTTTTAAAAACGGTTGTATGGATTTTTTTCAAACTCGCCATATTAACTCCCTTTTAGGTATCCTTTGGTATGTAATTGTTGTTTTCTTGTCAACAATTAAGTAAGCTATATTTTAGTCGAAGTCGGTATTTCAAAACCAGCTCTAACGATTTTCTTGAAAATTACTACAGCTTCTCGTAGATATCCTTTCTCATGTATTATGTGATTATTACAGGAAAATTAACAGTCATCCTGATTATCTTGGTCAGTTTTAGATCTCAAAAATTGGTGTTTAAAAAAATGGCTCTTCAGATTATTTTTTTCCTCTTGATATGTAAACTCTGTTTTAAATGTTACACATGTATCATCTTTCTCTTACAAAAAAAAAAAAAAATGTTAGATGTCTAATTTGTTAGGTCAATTTTGTCTTCTGACTACATTATCTCCAAAAAAGTGCATATATATAAAATGTTTATATATAAAAGTGCTATATGTCATGTATATATATAAAAGTGCATGTATATCATATATATATATAAGTGCATATAATAGTTCATGTAATAGTGGGTAGTGGAAGCCATGTGGTTGTTACACAGTTTTTTTTTTTTTTTCAATATAAAATATAGTGGTGACTGGGCTTAAGTTATGTGAATTTGCAAAAGAAAACACAGAAGAAAGTTTGTGATGGCAGCAGTGCACTAGATTTTAAATTTTTTACCAATAAGCATAACTACATTTCAACTGAAAATTGTTCAATAGCTTTATATAAGGAATGAAGAGGGGGGTTACTTTTTTTTTTTTTCTCCATTACACGACTACAGTAAGTAATAAAAATATTGCATTCGGTCAAAAATGTCTATATTGACTTTTTACCTGATTTACATGTATTAACCCATTAACGCCCGAATTAATTTTGCAAAATATTATTAGCTGATTATTTCACTTCTAAATTAATATAGACAACTAACAATAAAATATATTAACTTAAAGAATTCTTCTGATAGTTTTAAAATTTAAAGCCTATCCTCATTAATTGATGTTTAGTGTTCTAGCGAGAAAACTTCAAGATAGAAAAACTTTGAGATAAGATATTAATTTCTTATTATATGTTGACAAAGATCTCGAAAGTAAAGTATTATAATATATATTATTATTCAACTTGATTTAAATTAGTATACCTGTGCAAAAAGCAAATATATGTGCGACGAATGAAAAATCATAAAATGACTATCCAAATTATAAAATAATAATTAATAATAGGCACATAAAACTTTCAGGGATCATTTAGAGTGACGCTATAAACTGTCACTAAAAAAACTGAAATCATTCCAAGAAACCACAAAATATATACGTGCCATTTTATTAGCTGTCCTCAAATGAGGACGCTGGGCACTACCGAGTTAAAATCTCCAGAGTTAAAAAAATTGGTTTTTGGTAACTGATTGTATAGCGTGTGATGTGTGTAGAGGATCTCCTGACTATCATATCTCCAAAAAGAAAAAAGATAGAACAATGATACTTACTTAATATATGAGATGCCTGGTGTACAGATGAGTATACCAAATTTCGGTAAAAACTAGAAAACCGGCACGATTTTCTCCAATTTTGCTTCGTGCATTTCTTTTTAGATATCCTTTTATAGCTATTAGTTGGATATAGTTACAGAAGTTAAACTAATAGGCATCCAGATTCGGTGTGCCAATTTTAGACCTCGAAATTGTCTTAAAATCCATTTTACTATAAAAACTACTCAAACTATGTGCATGTCTGGTGCATTTACACACCATATTAACTGACTAAAAGTGAGCTAACATGGGGAGTTCATTCTTCAAACTCGCTGTATTAGATCACTTTTAGATGTCTTTTGATATATATTAGTTTCTCGTGTACAGATGACTGAGAAAATCGAAAGTATGACCAAAAGTCAGTATTTCAAAATTTGCTCTAATGATTTTCTTCAAACTTACTACATAAATCTTCTTTTAGATGTTCTTTTACTATTGGCAGCAAAATTATTCAAACACTAGCAATAATTCCTATGTAAAAAAAAGTACACTTAACACTGTTTTGTTAAATAAATCCTAGTCAAATCATGTTCTTAGACTGACTAAGAACATTACTTGACAAGGATTTATTTAACAAAGCAGTATTTATACTTATTTTATATAGGAATTATTGCTAGTGCTCAAATAACTTTGCTGCCGACTGTATATGCATTAGTTCGTTTAGCACCGAAAAACTGATAAGAGGTAGGTCAGTTTTAGATCACAAAAATAGATGTCTCAGAAAAAAAGGTTTTACCAATTTTCTTTAAACTCGCTATATAAAGTCTCTTTCAGCTGTCTTTATGACATTTGTATTTATTTCTTACTGTAGGGAAAATGGTAGACATCTGATTAATTAGGTCAGTTTTATGCCATCTAATCACACTATATCCAAGAAGAGTGTATAATATACATAGTGTGAATAATGGAAATTTTGTAGTTGGCACTGCACCAATTTTTTTTCCTCCCTCTAATTACTTTTTAAAAACATGAACTTATAATCTTGTTTTCGCTGTAGCATTTTTATAACATATTAAATTGTAGGTTATTTCAAAATATAACTATACCTTTGAAGATAAACCTTAAAACTTTAAAAAAAATTATCGTCATGTTAAGCAAAACAACAATAAAATAAGTAAATAAAATAAAAATCATAATTAAGTAATTTTGATTCACAAATGTATTGCAGTAAAGATTTATAGCTCAGTAAATGAATATATCCCAGTCCAGGTGGTCAGAAGGTCAAAAAACCAAGCAAAAAATGTAAGAAATCAACTATGCTATGGCTATCACAAAAATTTCTTATATATCATTCTATGTAAAAGCACCAGCTACCAATTAGTATACACACAAATTTAATTAACATAGCTTCTCACAATAAAGATTTCATGTATAGAGTCTATAATAATCCTAACCAATAGATGCCGAGATACAGCCATATGATACGGAACAATAACACACAGAAATTAAGTAATAGCAGTGCCACTTGTTGTTTGATATATGTCAAAGTAGTATAATTTTTTATAATATCCATCTCAAATGTCAAGCTCAGTGCTTTTTTGTTTTTCAGTGCATAGAAGTTGAGACATAGCTTTCTTGTAAATGAAGAAATTTTCAGCAGGAAAACTCCACCTATTGACCAGTATGCACAAAATTAAATCAGCATTTTCGTTCTTTTCTTTTTTCATAATGATCCTTTTATAAATTAAATTTGGTGCATTTACATGTTACAGAAGTTGATATAATGTTTCTAAAAACAAGGAAAATAGCAGCAGTGCTACCTGTTGGTCAATATACACCCAAATTGAATCAACAAATTTTCTTAACAGTTTTACACTCAGACCTGAAAAAATCAACTCATCATTTGCCACGTGGCAACTGAACAAAATAAAGTGGCAACAAAAACAATTCTTATAATTTTTTTCCTTCCTTAACCCTCATGAGAATGAATATTATTAACAGACCATGTAAAAATTGCGAATTTCTATAACTAAACTTAAATTAAGTCAATAGTGGTGAAATGATCCTGCATTTTGGAATAAACCTGCAAAAATACATATCCACTGGGAGGCAACTCCGCTATGTTGCACTTTTGCCTATTTTATAGAAAGGCCATAGCTCAGCTTCTGTAGTGTAAAAATACACCAAATTTGTTATGTGAAATGCCTGTTTTTGTAATTTATGCTGACTCAATTTGGGTGCATATACGTCGAAATAGAATGCTACTATACTGCAATTTTCCTCATTTAAAAGACTGTATTTCAACTTCTACGATGCATAAGTCTGTCAAACTTTATGTGTAAGATGGTTTATATATATATATATAATAAAGTAAAACTCTGATTCAATTTGGGTGCATATCAGCCAATAGGTATTACTGTTATGCAGCCTTTTTAGATTAGGTTTTGATCAAATAATATATTCAAATGATACAGAAGAAAGTTTTGTGATGACCACATTATACTAGTTTTGACTTATAAATTTACTGTGGAAAAAACAACTGCTCAGCAAAGGGAAATATCTAATCCCTGTACTCAGAAGGTTGCGAGACCAAGTAAAAATTCTAAGATAATTATCTGGAAATCTCATTCCTGCTTTATTATTTTACTAGCAGGCAACGCCCGCTTCGCTGGTCCCTATTCTTAAATGAATCACTATAATGAATTCTCAAAATTGCATTAGTTTTTATCACGTGAAAAAAAAGAGAAACAAAATCTGAGTAGGAAAAATGTCACACCAGGTTCTCACTGCCTTCGGAAAAAATTCCCAAAATGCTCTAACCCTTATTTCTATTATTTTCCCACTTCGCCCCCCCCCTCCTGGCTATCCTAATAATTTTACAAATTTGAAAATATCCGCAATCGATTTGTAAGTATCAAAAACCTCTATGCACCAGTTTTGAACGATATATCTCTATTTTTATTTTTTTGCCGCTCTACTCCCCCCCCCTTCCCGCCCTCCCAATAATTTTAAAAATTCGAAACTATACGCAATCGATTTGTAGGTATTGGAAACCTCTATGTACCAATTTTGAATGATCTAACTCTATTTTCTTTTTTTTTGCCCCTCTGCCCCTCCTAATAACTTTACAATTTCGAAAATATCCCCATTCGACTTGCAGGCCTCTAAAACCTATCTGTACCAATTTTGAACGGCCTAACTGTATTTCTATTTGTTTTTGACCATAGCCCCCCCCCCCTAATAATTTTAAAAATTTGAAAATATCTGCAATTGATTTGTAAGTATCGAAAACATCTATATACCAATTTTGAACGATCTATTTATATTTTTTTACCCCCCCCCTCTCCCCTCCCCCTTTCCCGGCCCTCCTAATAACTTTACACTTTCGAAAATATCCCCATTCGACTTGCAGGCATCTAAAACCTATCTGTACCAATTTTGAACGGCCTAACTGCATTTCTATTTGTTTTTGCCCCATAGCCCGCCCCTCCTAATAATTTTACAAATTCGAAAATATCCGAAATCGATTTGTAGGTATCGAAAACCTCTATATACCAATTTTGAACGATCTAACTCTATTTTTATTTTTTGCCCCCCTCTCCCCTCCCCCTTCCTGCCCCTCCTAATAACTTTACACAATCGAAAATATCCTCATTCGACTTGCAGGCCTCTAAAACCTATCTGTATCAATTTTGAACGCCCTAACTGTATTTCTATTTGTTTTTGCCCCTTAGCCCCCTCCCCCCCCTGCTGCCCCACCTGGAGGATGAATTTCTAAAATTCCAGAAATTGGTTTTTAGATATTTGCATTAGCAATATTTTAGAGCAAAAATTTCACGCATATCTATTTTTTTGTTTGAGATATATAGGATTATGCGAAATCACGTTTTACACATGTGAAATCACGTTTTGCCCCCCCTCCCCCCCTTGGGGGGCGAATTTTGTAAAATCGCTTCTTAGTGGATGCCTACGTCATAGAAAGAACATTGTCACAAAATTTCATGCTTCTAGGTCCAGGGGTTTGGTCTGGGCGTTGATAGATCACCCCCTCACTCACTCACTCAGGAAGTGTTCTTTTATATATATAGATAAACTTTACTTTTAGCAGTATGTATTTAAATTTCAGCAGAAATGTTGAAAAACTACAAATGGAAAAAAAAATATTTTTTTTTTTTTTTTTTTCTATTTTTCAAATCAATTGGGATCTTTTAATACATTTTAGAAAAATTTATTATTTTTATAGATGTAAAGTATTACATCCTAGATCAGAACAATATTGTATATAAATGTTGCATTCTATATATATATCATAGCCACTGCTAAAATGGGTTTTTCTAAAAAATTTGTATTTTCTATTTTATATCTTTAACCATGTCTCTGTTAGTACATTATTTAATTTAAAAAAAAAAGGCTTGTTGCATTTACTTTGTATTACTATGCTAACTTTCTTTTTCCAATAAAATTTCAGTTTCTTCCTTTTTGAGTTGTCAATTATTCTTAAAATTCTAATCATACTATTAAACACAATGTAATCAATCAGTGAATTTTATTGTTGCTTCGTGGTTTCATTGTTATTCATCTGCTTTGAAATTTTGCTTTTTTAAATCCATATGACTCCTATTCTGGTCGTGGCAGGCTGGGTGAGTGTTGCCGGCGTGAAACTAGTTTAACCCCACAGGCAAGTCACAAGTCTTGCCACCTGCCTCCTTCCTTCCTAACTTAAGTTTCTTAAATTATTTTTTTATAAAATTTTGATAAAGTTTATGGTTTTAAGTTAAGATTTGTTGTGTTATTTTGTTTTGCAGGCTGTTAATTAATAAATCTGGTTTCTTTACATTAGTGTATTTCATCCACTGATAAAATTTTTTTTAATCTTATTGGTTATTGGTGTTTCAGTGATCTTGTATCTGTTGCTTGGCTTCTACTATGCTTAATAGATTATCATTATTATATATATATATATATATGTATATATATATTTGGATTATGCATGGTTATAATTTTTAAATGTAAGTGTGTATATGTTTCCAGTCACTATTTAAAATATTCAATGGTAAATTCATATGTAAAACTATTATATCTGTGCATTTGAAGAAAGTTCTATACCATTCTATATATTTATTCTATACTGTCAAACTTTGTTAATTTGAATCTCAAGTGGAATAAAAAACTTGCACAGCAAATACATCAATTAATACCCCTATCAGTTCTAAAATTATGAATAATTAATTCTGTACAATATATGAAAATAGTAATAAAAAAGCTTCATTTTTTAAATGAAATTAATTCCTGTTTGGTACCACAAAAGTAAAAATTACATCTTAAATATATATATATATGTGGGAAGTTATGTGGAAAGCTTTGTAGCATGCATTCCTTGTACAGTCAACAGATGGCGCTGCCTCTGATGCTCATCTTTCGACGAGAGGACGAACGGAAGGTAGTTGGGATCTGCCTGCCATGAAGAGCTGTTGAGACCTTCAGCGCGAAGGCTGATGTGGTCATTTTCTTGTAATTAGAGCTTGTAGTGCTCTTAATAGTTGGGTAGAGCCATGGAGAGCTCTATACCACAATCTCACATATTTGAAATAGTACGCGTAGGTACTAATGTGAATTATTAGAGCGAGTAAATGCTCATATATTACTTTGTTTCTAATGATGAAGAAAGCTTGTTATGTGTATTAGGCCTTGAAACCAGCAAATAGTTATTGATGGAAATTCTACTTTTAGAATATTATCTCTGTATATTTTGTGTTTTTGTGTGTCTTCAATAAACATGTAATTCTCTAAGTTGCATCTCATCATTGCCCCACCTCTAGACACCCAGCCAAGATTCTACATATATATATATATATATATTACATAGTACTATTTTCTTCTTTTGTCAATAGTTGAATTCCACAAACTTTCAAATTTATCTACGGCTTCATTAGAATTTTATGTTTCCATCCCAAATAAATCTTATGGTCTTTTAGAGCACCAAATAATTTTTTTTATATGATTTTATTATTATTTCATTTCAGCTTGATTAATTAATAAGTTTGGAGTTAATAGTTGAATAATTATATTCAGAATGAAGAATATTCCAACTCGGAATCGAACTGGGACTTATAGCTAACACAAGATTGTCATAGATCTTCACTGTATCACTCTTTGTTCAAGCCTGTTAAAACACAGAGTGCAAGGATGAAATCAGCCTTAAGAAATATATGTTGGTCGTGCTGGATAGTTTAGTGTACCAGATTTGATTCCTACTCTGGACATTTTCCTCTCTGGTCACAATTATTCACTTTTCAACTCCAAATTTATTAATTTCTTTTGATCCTTAGTTTTTGCATTCTGACTATTCATTATAGTCTTCTTCTGTTTCTGAAGAATAGCACAAATCATTTGTTGAATAGTGTGTTTGCTACATTTAATTTAATTAATTATTTCATCTTTCGGAAGAAAAAACAAAAAGTTATTTCATTATCCATTAAAATATTTACCTCAAAAGTAATATTTCTGTAAAAATACTCAGGGCCTGATTATCGCACAGGCCCACTAGGCCTTGGCCTAGGGCTTCTCTATCTAAGGGCACCAAAATAATTTTTAAAAATTAAAATGCTACTTTTGGCAAAGATTTTCTTTTTTAAAAAATAATAAATAATTGCAATTCTATGCAAGTGAATTCCAACAGTTATAGAAGAGTGATATTCCTTAAAAAATAATCATAATGATTTGAGATCTCTTTGCAAAAAAAAGTTAAAACTAATTTCTTATGAAGGCGAAGCTTTAACTTTGTTACCACCATTCAAATTTCCTGCAGAAATAAAATATTTCTTTCGAGAAATTTGCTTTATTTTGTTGGAGAGAGGGGGGCACCAAAATCGTCTTGGGCCTTGGGCCCCAACAGGCCATAATCAGGCTCTGAAAATACTTTGTGTTTCTGTAGGGCCAAAAGTCATGGTCTGTTGTTCTTCAGCATTAACTTTTGTATAAGATTTTTTAGAAAGTAGTTCCATTTCTAGGAAACAATTTTCGCTAGTATTAGTGGATATTTTTTTTTTCCATGCAGACTGAAATATGTTTAAATGCATTCAACAAATTAATGAAAAAGCAAGAAATTCCTTAAAGAAGAATTGCTCTTCTATAGTAAATTTTAATGTATCTTATAAATGCTTGATCTCATGCCTACAATCCCTGTGGCAGAATTTAGGCGACACAGCGACATTGTCGCAGAAAAGAAATTGTCACCTGCTGAAAGGTTTGACCATAAAAATATTTTTAAAAAAATCCTAAATTTCATTAGATAATATAGAAACTCATGTCTTATGTTTAAGAATTATTCAAGAGTCTACTAATAAAATTGATTTCTTTATAATTATATGTACATATAAATGTGTAAATAATAAAATACGTCAATATAGTCTTGCAGAAAAGGTTTGCATGAACAAGGCTTGTCGCAGGAAGCATAAAAATATTCTATCACAGGGCCTGTAACTATGAGGTCTTGCTTGGTAGGTAAAAATTCCAACTGGAGCACAATCGGAAAATGTTACAATGGGCACTACAGTTATCTAAGATCAAACAAATATTTCATCTTTCTCAACCCATGGTCAAATAAACTATGAGTAATATGAACTTCAAGCACATAGAAATAAAATAAAAAACAACTGCCGTATAAATATTTTTATTGATAAGAAGTTACAAAATTTATAAAAAATTACATTTGACATATTGATGCATATTTCAAATATGGAAGAAAAGTTAAGACTTGACATGCACAATTAAAATTAATATGATTTTTAAATTAAAAAATTATAACTAGGAAAAATCATAAATCAAAAAGTATAAAGCACACACCATAAAAAGTTGTTGAAAAATTAGAAATTCATTGCATAAATCATTTGAATTTTGACAGCAATAATCCATAAAAATAACATTCGATAGCTGAAATTCAGTATATCAGAGATGCCAACTTCTAATAACAAAAAAGCAGGAGATTTTTTAACAGAAATCAGGAGACTTTTTCCAACAAGAAAGTTTGTAAGAAAAATGAGTAAAATAATGCAAATTTAATTTTAAGTGAAGCTTTATAAAGCTTATGAGGTATTTACAAAGCATCAGTATTAAAATTAAATGAATAATACATGTTTCTTGCAGTAAAACAAACTATCAAAAAAAAAAAAAAAAAAAAAAACCTCAGACATACAGTTGTTTAAAATTTAAGTCAAAATAGACAGATTTGATCATTCTGCTCCTAATACAAAACAATAAGAATCTTAATTATCTTTGTAAAAGAAAAGGTAATAAAGAAATGAAAATATCAGCTATATTCTAATAAAATTTGAATTCTTTAAGTTTTCAATAGTTATGGTATTAAAAAGAAAAAAAAAAAAAAATCTTTTGATAATAAGACATTTTTCATTATGCAAAAATGAAAGTTAAAAATTTATTCTTAGCAAAAATTAGTTTCAAAGCATTGTATAGTAATTCACATTCAAACTGAACTTGATAAGATGCAGGGCAAGATAAATTTCAATTTTCTTTCAAAATTTTTTACCCAATCCCACAAATTTTAAGCATAAATTATGCTAAGAGGGATAGATAAAAATTACATCAGAAAAACAGGAGAAATGAGTGGAAAATCAGGAGCATAGAAAAACAAGCAAAAAGCAGGAGACTCCTGCCAAAAGCAGGAGACTTGGCATGTCTGGTATATGTTGAATTTAGCAGAGAATTAATAATAAAAGCACATTTTTATAATCAAACTGAAAAGTTAATTTTTAAAAAGAAGATGCTGGTTGAACTTTTTTACATACTGACAAAAAAGATAATGATTAAAAAATGCAAAACATACATAAATATATCATATATATATACATTTAATTACAACATATATATTTACATATTAAAATACTCATTAACTTAGAAAGCATATGTACAAAAAAAAAGGATTAAAAATTTTAAATATCCTTTTAAATATTTAATTAGCCAGTAGGAGAATCACAAACTCTAAGATTTGGTCCTGTCTCAAGAAATTCTCGCAAATCAGTTTCTAAATCTTGATGCCGAAGTCTGTCACCAGAGGAGGCATCAGAAGAATTGTGTTCTAAAACTGCATCATCGTGGACATTTGATTCAGACCCTGTCCTTCCAAATTCTGAATGTTTTTTCTGTCCTTTATTACTAGAGGTAGGATGGTATGTTATGCCCATAGCTTTTCTCAATCCTTCTACACTCACAATATTTTCAGGAGGCAACTATAATTAATTAGAAAGATATTTCATTAAGATGACTATACTAAATAAAAGAAATCTTTGTTGCACATAAAATAAAAAAATAAAATAATAAAATAAAATACATTGGAGCACTTTTTTAAGGGATCATTTTAAAAAAACTGAAAATTTATTTTAACACACTAATACATAATAAGCAGTCATATAATAATAAAAATCTAATACATTCCCATGATTTCCTATTTCAATCTCGAGATCCCAGTGGCAGAAACACGGCGACATTGTCGCGGACACAGAAAAACGGCTTGCAGACAGTTTTTGTCTGTACTGAGGAAAAAATTTGTCTGCAACTTTCGGATAACAATTCACTTATAAAAATTTCTGTATGAAAACTAAAACTAATACTTGTATTATTTATAATTATTTATATTGTGTTGTGTGAAACATTGCTATAAAATATTTAATTAAATGAGATCAGGGTTCCCATGGGTCAGGGAGAACAGGGAAAACCTGGAAAAGTCAGGGAATTTGAAATTACTGAAAAATGTCAGGGAAATATCAGGGAAAATATTATTATTGCTCAAAAACCTGGAAAAATGATGATATAAACCTAGAAATTCTTTTTGAGCATTCAGTTTACATAGCAAGTCACATTACTATGTTTTCTTTTATGTCACGAGCTATGTTCTGTTTTATACCGTGAGCTATTAATGTCGCAAACCTAATTTTGTGACTGGAATTTTCTCTGGAAAAGTCAGGGAATTTTATTTTTGAAATTGAGTGGGAACCTTGTGAGATGAATTGAATGAATACAATTGTTTATACTATATCGTTTTGTAGTAAAATTGTATTTGTGTATTGTTGCACAAGATCACCACTGATGTTAACCCCCCCCCCCCCATCAGCTTTCAGACTTTTTGAGTGTAAGCCATTTTCACCCCTGATTACACGCAAATTTTGCAGACAGATTATGAAATTTTAAAAGCCTGTCGCAGACAGCTTCAAAACTTTCTGCCACTGGGCTCGAAATACTTTGTTTCCTAAGCAAAGGTGACATTTTTACAAATAGATAAAAGTAAAAGAAAATTCTGTCTTTCCAATAATAAGATATCAAGTCAACATAGTAAAGTAGTAGAAATCTTCAAGTTTCATTTTCAAGAATATTGGATAGAAATGAGTAACAAATCTGCAAGTTTAGAAAATGCCTATAAAGCTGTAGGAGTTTTCTTCAATTTAAACCTCATTCCTAAAAAACAGTTAAAGGTCAAAGCAAGCAGCCAGTTTCGTTTCTTTAACACTTTAAGGCCTAAGCCCGAGTGTCACCCGGGTTCCCATTTTCATTGAAGTAAGCTAAACTGAAAGTCTATCGGAGTCAACTTTTAACTCTCTGAACTACAAAATTGCTGATTATATATTTTGCCGATGGTCAGATATTATATATGAACCTTGTACTTAAAAAAAAAAAAAAAAAAAAAAAAAACATATAGATGACAGCACTTAACAGACGTAAATTTATGAAATGCTCTAGAATCAAAAATCAAATCACAGTTATTTTGAATGTTTTATTAAATGATGCTATTTACCAATAAAAGCTATTTTTAGATTTTTGTAAACCATTAGGGTAAGTTTTTATGTTTCAAAATAATGTTTTATGCAGATTTTCTTTCTTTTTTCTTTGTTTTAATTTCTCATTAAATATTAAATTATCATAAATTTAAATAGTTACTACATTATAAATAAAATTTCTAATAATAATAATAATAATTAAAAAGTTAAGTTATACATCTTCAAAACATTAACAAAAGGAAAAAAAAAACAACTCTCTGCATAGAAAGAGACATATAGTTAAAATAGCTCATACATGAAAGTGTTTTGTATACTTGTCACTCAACCCTCTCCCCACTTCACTTGTTCTTGAATATTCTAAACTACTATAGACTATTGATTCAGATTGTACTCTACATTCTAATTTTAAGAGACAGTAACCGAAAAAAGTTTTAAAAAAAATAGTGTATGTATTTTTATTTATTTAATTTCTTTACTCTGGAATGATTTTGAAACTTATCCTTCAAAGAAAAACATATAAGTGAAATTAAGAATTTACTCATCAAGTTGTATAAATGAAAGATTTTAACATTAGAATTCAATGGAATGATTTGGGATTGAAGTTAAAAAAAATATATATATATATATATATATATATAAATGAGAAGCACATAAAATATGCTCCAATGCATAAACAGATAAAAGTTTATTGATAATAATAATAAATAAATAGTAGATATGGATATATTAGCTGTAAATTTTTAAAACTCAATTTAGTGACTCTCAGAAATATGATTGCCCTTATTTATTTGTTCATTATTTTCAGAATAAATCTTATATAAAGGTACTACAATATAATTTATTTGTTACGAAGCCACCTTGGCTATATGGATACACCAATACAAACATACCAGTTTGTATATACCCTTATGGTGTTTCTTTTTTCTTAAATTCAAATTTGGTCTCGTTTTCATTATATTTTTGTAATCTTTCACATGACCCAATACTCTAGGGTTGATAGGCCTAGTGGTTTGTTTTCGGGCCATGTTCCTTAATTAATCTTTCCCCTTTTTTCAATTATTAATATTTTTTTTCTTTTCATCCCTCTTAACTCCAATTTTCATTTTCAACATATATTCAAATTGCTTTTTCAATTATATTATTTTCTATTTCAAATTACAATTTTCCCTGTTTTTAATACACAAAAACTCCATAATGTTTCATTAATATTCACTAATTAAAAAATAAAATCATCTTTTTATTATGAGACATTCATTTAATATACACATACAAAAATAAGTTAAAATAAGCGTTTTGAAATTTAACCTTTTTTTTTTTTTCTTTTTAATCAGGATAAAAAGGAACACATAAGTACATATTCACAGTGAAACTAATATTATAATTAATAATATAAATAATAATTCTATTTTCCTGTTTTGTTCGTGTGTAGAAATATAATCTCCCTGTTTTTCATGATCTTTTAAAGAGTCTTTTTTTCTCTTTAATGTCTTTTACTTCTTCCCCCAATTTCTTCCTTTAATTTCCTGCTGAAAATAATCTATTATGCTCTCATAATAGCCTCAACTCTCAGTATTGTTTCTTTTAATTAACTGTTGGTTTAATGACATATTTAGGTTCAAACTTCAGAATTTCCTCTTAGTAAGTGCTGAACTTTTCCTAATAGATAAATTAATATATGAAATTTCCCAAGGTGCTATCATCCTTTTACCTCCTCTTAAGAATCTAAATTTTTAGTCTTGTTCAGTTTTTGTTTTCATGTACGTTTCTCTCTCCATTATCTCCAACATTTTTTATTTTTCTGTACATCCCTTCAATCTTTATTCTCTGCCGTAACTTCTTAATTTTCGTTCTATTTGTTACTCTTTTCCTCTTTTGTTAGAAGGATTATTTAATTTCTTTCTCTAACCTGTCTTTTTCAAGAACTAAACAGTTTTTCCTCTATCATGATCAATTATTCCTTCATTACAGTTAAGGGCCCTCTTCACTCACCGCCGCCAGAAGCCGAAGCTAATGTTATTCTATGGGAAATTTTTCTTTACAAATAACTTATTAACTCATACATATTTTTAAATTCTGTTTTCACATTCTGAAAATTCCCAGCTGTTAAATGGACGGACCTTTTTTTAAAAAAAATATTTTTTAAATTTTTTATATTTTATTTTGAAGTTGCAAAATACGAATTTTCAATATGTGAAATTTTTTCATTTTGCAATTTCAAAATAAAATACTAAAAATTAAAAAAATACATTTTTAAAAAAGGTTCGTCAATTTAACAGTTGGGAATTTTCTGAATGTGAAAACAGAATTTAAAAATAGGTATTAGTTAATAAGTTATTTGTAAAGAAAATTTCCCCATAGAATAACACTGGCTTGGGCTTCCGGCAAGGGTAAGTGAAGAGGGCCATTAAGTATCAATTAGTCTAGTTTAGTACTAATACTTAGCTAAATTGGAGGAAGGATAGAGGACAAAAAACTACACTGGGAGGAGAAAAAAAAAAAAAAAAAAAAAAGTAAATTAGTTCATAGATTTGATCAGATGTTGTAGTACTTCAACATAATCCTCAAATTATTAAGGTAAAAAATAAGTTTTTAAGAAAGAAATTCAATGAAGATCAAAGAGTATTAATAAAAAGAAATTATAGAATGTTTTTTTTTAGAAAAAATGTGTAGCAGCTGAAAGACTGAAAAAAGAAAAAAATGACAAATGGAGAAAAACTGAGAAGCTGCTGCGGAGAAGAAAGATCAAGGAATATACAGAAAAATTGAAGACATTTATGACAAGGAAAAGAAAGGGAGAGAGAAATACATGGAAAAACAGAACAGAAAACTAAAATTTTGGATTCTTAAAGGAGAAAGAGGTTCCAAATATTAATTTATTTAAGAAAAGTTTAGTACTCACACCACGATGCAGTAGATTATTTTAAATATATGAATATGATAAATATAAACTTAAGACACATCAATTAAGATCTAAACAACAAAAATAATATTAATAATATTTTGTATAAAAATTATTTAAAAAATATAAATGAAAAAATTTCTATTAAACTTACTTGAGACGCAACATCAGCCAATTTCTTTGTAACTTTATCAGCTATAAAATAAATAATAATTAAAATACAAAAATATTATACAAAACAAATGTTAACAATTTATATTGGTTTAACATAGATAGCAGAGTGTTATAGAAATTCACAAAACAGACACTATGTAAACATAAATGCATAAAAAGAAATACTTATTGCCACATCATGATATGATATGCGGTAACAGATGTATATTTTATATCTTACATAAGTTTATGTATAATTAAGAAACGATCAGGATTAAATAAATAAATAAAAGTTTAAAAAGATGTCTCTATTTCACAGCTAAATCTAATGCAATTTGAGTTATTTAAATACTGAATAAACAATTATTTACACAAATTTTATTTTAAAAAAAGATGTAATTATCTATTTGTTTATTTTCTGTTATTTTCTTTTTATTTGTTTTGCTTGAAATTAAATAAAAACTACCCAGCAATTTTTTTAATTGCTTTTCTTTTTAATTTTTTAAATATCAAGCTAGGCATCAGAATTAATACATTAAGTAAGTATTATGTTAAAATTTGAACAAAAACCTGAAGAATTTTCTGTTTAATAACTGATTAATGTGCTCTTATCGCAGTCATTAAAATTTTGAAACATATTATGTTATGTTTATATTATTTACATTTGCTGAAATGTATGCCACAAAAGTCCATTAGCCATATGCAATCTTACACAATATGATATTCAACTATAGTTACAAATGTAAAACAGCTATCATATGAAACAATATATCATATCATTAACCCATTAATACCCAGCATCCTCATTTGAGGACAGCTAATAAAATGGCATGTATACTTTTTGTGGTTTCTTGGAATGATTTCTGCTCTTTAGTGACAGTTTATAGCATCACTCTAAATGATCCCTGAAAGTTTTATTAATTATTACTATTAATTATTTGATAATTTGGATAGTTATTTTATGATTTTTCATTCGTCACCCATACATTTGCTTTTTGCGCAGGTATACCAATTTAAATCAAATTGAATAATAATATTTATTATAATTCTTTACTTTTGAGGTCTTTGTCAGCATAAAATAGGGAATTAATCTGTTATCTCAAAGTTTTTTCGCTAGAACACTAAACGTCCTCAAATGAGGAGGTGTTTTAAATTTAAAACTAGTAGAAGAGTTTTTTTAATTTAATGTATTTCACCCTCAGTTGTCCGTATTAGCTTAGAATTGAAATATTCATCAAAATATATTTTGCAAAATTAATTTGGGCATTAATGGGTTAATGGCAATTTCGAATTATCAAACCTGTATGTTTAACTATAATAAAGATCCAAGACTTCTTAATATATTTATCTAAGGACAAATGTAAGCATTAAGAGTGTACATCAGTTAGATTCTGTGTTTCTCCTTTCACATTTAATTTTATGGGATTACTGTTGTTTTCTGTTATCTCATGAAAAATGAAGTTTTTTTCTAAAATTAATTTTTTTTTTTTTTAATTTAATTCTTTGAACATGTTGCTTTTTACCTTAGACAGAATTAAAAATATATATATATACATGTAAACTTTTCATTTTGTGACATAAGCTCAAAAATTTGATTTTCCATCCCAAAAGATTTATTTATTTATTTTAATTGTTTACTCGGATAAAATGTAACAAAATAATAATAAAAATAAACAGCAAAAAACAGAAAACCACATTTTAATGCAATATCTTTAAAATACGAAGCAACAATAATCCCACATATTTACAGAGGGAAAGAAAAAATGGTGATCTGATTGATATACGTCTTTAAGAAAAATAAAAATCATTAAAATATGAAACAAACAGTAAATCTTACCTAATTCATGTTCTTGAGCTGTAGGTGGCCTCACAAGAGCTAAATGGGGAGGAGGATTGGCACTTAAACGTTCATTCTGTGCTTTTCTCAAATCCTGAAGTAACTGTGTAGTGCTATCTAATTTTTGTTGTATAAACTTCCTTTGGTCCAACAACTGCTTTTGCAGTTGACTATCTTCTTGGTTTTTCTCACCATTTTCAGACTTTTTATTTTCATTATCTAAAAACATTGACTTGTCTTAAGTTATTTAAGAAATTTACTGCAATTAACAATGTAGTTTAAACAAGTATAACATTAGTTAGAAAAAAAAAAATATATATATATATATATATATATATATATATATATATGTACAGTTGAACCTCATTAACGTGAACATGCTTAGTGTGAATTACTTTTAACATCAACTGTTTTCACAATCCCTGTCAAAATGAAGATTAGTTTAGTTGTATGAAGATTAGTTACTGATAGCATGAACTACTGATAACATGAATAACTTTCCCCCCCCCCTCGAGATTCACGTTAATGAGGTTCGACTATATTATCTTTGTTGAAATCTCTGAATGTTCAATTTTCAGATTCATAAAAAGAAAGAGAATTAAAATAATCTGGTGTGTCACTCACACGACTTTCTCTTACCCTGAAATTTAATACTATAAATAGAGGTTGGAGATTAAGAGGTAAGATAACGAGTACTGTTATGTAAACCTATGTTAAACAATTAAAATTAGGCTTTGGAAGAGTTATATATGATAACTAGTTCTGTGTGAGGGCGGCTACCGCCCCCCCTCAACCCTCCCGTTTCATTAATGCACCCACATTTATATAGAATTTAATTCGGTTATTAAAAAATAATTCTGTTTTTAAAAAATAATTTATTAAAATTATTATTTAAACAAATTATCTTTTATGATAATGCAGACGATTTCCATATTAGAGAAGTAGTATAACACTAAATATAAAAAAAAAAAAAGTTGAATTTATTCTCAATATTGCATTTAAAAAAAAAAAATTCAATTTCGAAAAATTAAAAAATAAAATTTTTTTAAGTTATCGATTTTTTTAATTTTTAACAAACATTTTTACCATACATTATTTTTAAACAGTCAAAAAACATAAAATCTCAAGATTTGATTTCCCACCTTATTTCCAAGAAACTAAAAAAAAAATAAAATATATTTTTTGACTGCCACATCAAGTGCATTATTGGTCAAAAAAGTAAGTGTAAAATGCAAAGTGATGTCTCAAATTTCAAAGTTTCAGAATGAAAACTAAAAAAATTGGCAAAGTGTGGATGTAAAATGTCTTGCTTGCAACTCAGAAAAGGTTATTCATGGAAGTAAAGCTGAAAACTTAGGATACACTTGTCTAACAGGAAATAATTTTTTCAACAAATTTTGTCTTAAATATTTCAGATATTTTCAAACTTTTTCCCTTAACAAGAATATTATAGATATACATGCATCTGAGAAGGCCTACGAAATTTGCTGTGTTTATTTACAAAACTTTACTGTTGATGCGTTAAAAACTATTATCAAAGACAATAGAAGCTCTACTTAAATGAGGACATTTGGCTAGATGGGTAATGTGAGGCTAGGTCATGAGGAATTTGTACACATGGGGGATTTGAACAAAATCCTATTTTTCCGGTAGTTTTAGGCCCATAAATTTCAAAGTTTATTAAAAATGCAAAAAAAGTTCTCATTAATTTCAAAAAATAACTTTAAAATTAACCGAAAATCACATGGCTTCAAAATGATGCCTAATGTCACAATTTATGATGCTTCGATGTTTACATTTTGTTAGCCTAGTTAGCAGGATTTAACCTGGCAAAAAAGTTTCTTTAGCATTTTAGCTAAAACATATAAGCAGTATTTTAGCTTTTTCAACAATTAATTTTTTGGATAGTATTGATTTCGTTTTCTTAACTTGGTTATCCCCAATTTTGTTTTGTTCACTGACGATTTTAACCAAGCATATATTGCGATTTAAGAAAAATGAATCAGCAAAATTTTGTTTCGATTTCAACAAACGCAATACTAGCACTGAGAATACATCTATGAAGCAAATTCTTAATTATGTTTTTAAATATTTTTGCATTTAAATTCACCTATTAAAAGTAGAAATTAAATCCGAATATACTAAATAGATAATGATTCCCAGTATTTTCACTGATTTTGTAATTTCCGTCCACGAATATTTGTATAAAAACTAAAGGTAGTTATATAAAGATATTTTATGAAGTAATCTAGTTTTAGCTTTTTAGTGAAATTCTTACTGACATAGTTTAGCAAAATACAATATCTTTTAGCAAAATGCTAAAAAAACTAATGGCAGTTTAAACCCTGCTAGTTAGCAAGCAGCAATTTGTTTTAACTTTCGTAATCATCAATCGTTCATGTGATTTCTGAGCATTTCTTTTTCATCTTATAATCATTTAATATCATTATCACCATTTTTCATAATCATTTCTTTCAACTGTTTTCTTTTCATGGCTGTTGTCCAATGTTTTCGTTTAACAGGATCCTGTGGAATGCTAAAAAATAACTTTTGAGAAGCATTAGCTGTTGTATTAGTGCAGAGCGGTACAATACAATATTTATACTACAATATTTTAATATCCGTCATTATTATAAAATACAAAACCTATTTCACTGATTCAAGAAGCAAAGAAAAGCACGAAATTGAATGTAAACAACGATTACTCCTGTTTGTTGTCATAAAGAGTGGCGTCACGATATATTATACTGCGTTTTCTCGATAGAGTAAATAGTGCAATGTTAAAATTGTTATAAATTAGCAATCAGATTTTAAATAAAGAAAATGTATGTATTTATTTTCTTACTTTTCATTTTCTATTATATAAGAATAAAATCAGAAAATGTGCAAATTCCTCATTGTTGAAGTTTTAAGAGATTAAGAACTGTATAATCTGGCACAATTTTAATATTTAGAAACTATGCAAAGGACGAAAATACAAAACCAATGTAATTTAAAAACAAATTAAACTCACCATGTTGCAGACGAGATATTTCGAGATCAATTTCTTCTAAAGTTTGTAATGATTCGATGTCAGTATGCAAGATACTTGATGTGTGGGAATTTTTATTCAACTCATTTTCAGTGAGAGGCTTTAGAGCTTTTCTTGTTTCTTCTTCTTTAACAGCTCTCTTCTGAAAAAAAAAAAAAAAGATTATTTGATATAGATAAGCCCAGTGACTTCAGACATTTAAAAGAATGGACTTATCCGGTAATAAAACTATGGGAAAAATCTAATATCTACATTTACAATGGTTTCTAAAGAGTGATTTATACTACTTTCCTTAAATTAATTTTATTTGCTTTGTTGAGATTGATTAGGACTTACTATACAATATATTAAAATCACACAATCAACTGATTGGGAAGAAAATCATATTTATTGAAATTTATTTTTCCGACTGAGTGAAAATAATGCCTGGACTGGGAGTCGAACCCCAGCGGCTTATTTCTGTTGAGCTATCTACATGATAGATCAGATGTTTCTGCCTAAAGGTTGTCTGAGTGAGTAATGTCCACTGGTTGTCGGCCTGGATAGCTCAATTGGTAGAGCCTTGACCTTGTAAGTCAAAGATCTGAGGTTCGACTCCCGGTCCAGGCATTATTTTCACTCAGTCGGAAAAATAAATTTCAATAAATATGATTTTCTTCCCAATCAGTTGATTGTGTGATTTTAATATATTGTATTTCTTTCTCCCATTGTTTAATGGTGTTTTCCTTTACCTGCCGCTTATTTCTGTCGAGCTATCTACATGATACACCAGATGTTTCTGCCTAAAGGTTGTCTGAGTGAGTAATGTCCACTGGTTGTCGGCCTGGATAGCTCAATTGGTAGAGCCTTGACCTTGTAAGTCAAATATCTGGGGTTCAACTCCCGGTCCAGGCATTATTTTCGCTCAGTCCAAAAAATAAATTTCAATAAATAGGACTTACTATATTGGTCAAAAATGTTTCTTGGAATAATTTTATGCAGCCATCAAAACACAAATATAAAAATGTGATTATCTTGCTGAGTTATTTCAAAAGACAAGTTAAATTTTTCTATTGCACAATACAAATTTAGTATGCTAAATTACTAAATCACAATAATTACACATTAAAGAGATAATATGAGTTGTAACTTTTAGTTTAAATATTTTACTAATTTAAATAGGCTTTTAAATGGAACATGTTAAACTACAATTAATTAATTAACCTTTTAAAGCTCCATACCTTTTATTACAGAGATGATGTAGCAGCTTTCGGGGGCGGAATTATAAGTAACTGTGATTCTTGTAATGGCCACAAATCACGCGTAGGTTTAAATTAAGTATGACGCCAACCTTTTAGAAGAACGTGAGAGAGTAAACAAAGAATAGCACTTGGTGTGAATGTCAGCCACAAAAGAGGTTGCTGAGGATGGGGCGGATTCGCCACCGAAAGCTGCTGCATCCTCTCCGCAATAAAAAGTATGGTAAAAGGTTTATTAATTAATTAATTATAGATATTGCACTTTTTTTCCCCTTCATATTTTTCCCTTCTCCAAATTAAAATGCTTTAATGCCTGGAAGAATAATGGAATTTAACTTTAAAAAAAAAAAAAAAAAAAATGTATTTTATAATAATAACTTATTTAATAACTTTGTCACTTTTATTATTATTATTATTTTATTTTTTAAATTACTGTGGTTTAAAAGTAAATCTAAGAACTTTTTAACTAACCAATCATATATTACAAGTACAATACAAATACTGGAAGTTGTCCAATCAAAACCAACAATTAATTGCAGAGTGAAAATGTAATGGTTATTTGAAAACCTAGTTGAAACACAATAATCCTGCATAAAAATCAAAATACACAGATCATACATTCATAAGATGTATTTTAGATTTGGTTAGATATGAGTGATGAAAATGTTCCATATTTAGATTTAAAAAAAAAAAAAAGTGTGAAAATTCACCGCTGATTGCCCCCCCCCCTCCCCCACCTTATGTGCAAGATTTTTATAACACAGTCTTGCATTTTATCAGGGTAAGAGAAATTTTATTCATGGCATTTTTTCTGAAAACCTACCACAAAATTGCAAATTTATAGGAGGACCGGAAATAAATGTTTTTTTTTTTTTTTTTTTTACATTAAATTCAAACAGATAAATTTTTAACAAGTTTTTATTTTAAATCAATTATGTAATTATCCTCATGTCATTATCAACAACTTTATACCATCTATCGCATGTGTTTTCAATACCGGATCGATAAAAATCAATTGGTTTTTGAGAAAAATATTTGGAGGTTGCATTTTGGACATCATCCAAATTTTAAAAAATTTTGACACTTAGGAAATGTTGTAACAATCAGAATGAATGAAAATTTGATGGTGCAATATTGGGCAAGTATTGTGGGTGAGTCACTACTTCCCACCCCAATTTATTACTTTTTTTTCCAGGGTTCATTTTGTGCAGTGCATTCTTGCTTTATTATGTTTCAGAATAACGCCTTTTATATTGGCAATCCCTGGGCACTTTTTAATTAAAGGTTGAATTATATGATCCAATTGTTCACATTAAAGGTCTGCATTCACAGTTTATCCAGATTTCAGCACTTTAAAATGAACAACCCTGTGAATACTTAACCAAACACACAAAAGCACTTTTGGGGTGTAAACCTGATTTAGCTGCACTTTGTGACAATTCATTCGGTGAGAGACACTGCCTTTTGTGTTTTCGATTTTCATAAAGGACCCATTTCTCATCTCCAGTGATCAAGCGATCAAAAAAAGATTCGGTATTGGGCCACTGAAGCAATAAGTTGAATGTGGTCGATTATTTAGCTTTGTTTTCTTCAAACAGATCATGCGGGACTCAAACATTTGCTCTGCTTACTTTACCTTGGGTGATTGATGAAGGTTGGTAAAGAGTATTTGCAGTGGCACACTCAGAATTTCTGTCTGGAGGGGGCTGAAGAATAATTGGGTCATGTAGTACATTAAATAGGTTTATGGGCATATACGCACACATACATATAGTAAAGATCTGCTTCAAATATTTCTTTTGAAATAAGTAAACGAATGAATGAAATTGAATTTAAGTTGAATAGCGCAATCAAGAAATTTATATCAGTATATAACAAGCTAAGTCACAGTAGTTTGAATACATCCCTTCTTGCTTCCACATCAGATTGCTTCTCCTGCCTGACTTTTTAGATACTCCCTGGATTTCATAATAACAGTATATGCTTTAGGGCCTTAGAAACCGATTCCTAAAAATTGCAATGGAATGTCTAGGGTATCTTTCAACTAAAAAACAAAGAACTAGTTCATTGTTTTTGTGTTTGAATGTAAGAATTTCAAAAATTCCTAATATTTAATGTATAATTTATAAACTTTATTTTTGCTTACAATATCTGTGTTTGATTATATTTTTCATGCATATCTAAAGTTTTTTACCATGTCAGCTGGTTCTAGAGGGGGCTTGAGCCCCCTAAGCCTCCTCTGTGGGTACGCCACTGAGTATTTGACACTTCCTAAATTGTCTGACATGGATTTGCTTCCACTTTTGCTCAACATGTTACTGTCTGAAGTTGTTCTTTCTGATTGATATGAGTAGAAAAGATCAAAATTAACAGATTTGTACTTAGAAAACCATTGTTGGCATTTACAAATGTTTAATGCACTTGGATAAACATTGCAAATGTTTTTAGTAGCAACTGTTGCGTTACTACCCTTTTGAAACTCAAAAAGCCTCCGGATATGTACCTCTTCTGGTATCTGGTAGAGGTGAGTTCGGGCTCTATTTTAACAATACGAGCCCGCCCGGGCCTGAAAAATTTTTGAACTGAGCCCGCCCGAGCCCGATATTGAAAGTGATACGTTACACAACGCATACGCATTAGTAAAATTAAATACTTTTTTCTTTTTCAAATTAATTTTTTTATTATCTGTCCTCTTTTTAACTAACTATACATGTTATTATAACAATTTATAATGTCTGTGTCTTTGTATACATGTATATATTTCTCTGTATAATATATATTTATAGTGGCAACCCATTGTTTACAACGCGCCGGTCGGGGGACAAAAAAAAGCCCGATTTATCCGAATGAGTGATATAATACAGGGTTCATACTCATTTTCAGAAAAAAAATTCCCTGAGTTTTCCCTGAGTTAGTTCCCAGAATCAATAATTTTTCCATATCGACAACTAGCGATGTTTATTTTAATCCACTCCTCCCTCCCCCCCCCCCCTCTTTCTAAAAATAAAAAAAATATAAATAAATATTAGCAAACTAATTGCCTAGAATGTTTTGGATCTGAATAACTTATTTTAAATTAATTTTAAAATCCTTTTCAGACAAAATAAAATGTTAATCAGAATTGGAAATGTGTATATATATAACAAACTCTTGGAAACTTAATTACCTTATATAAAAATTTGCCCTTAAACCAAATGCTTCAAAAAATTTGATTAGCCAATGATTATTAAATGACATTGCGCTTTGTAGGGTCACTATCAACCCAAAATGCAAACTGTGGATTTAAGTTTTTATCTGTCCAGTCCAGATTAAATGATGTTTTCCAACTCATGATAATAATTACTTTTTAATTATAATTCAATCCATCTCACAAAAAAAATGAAATAAAATGCCTAAGCTAATAAAATAACTAAGCTAAGCACGTGCACACTGCATTATTAAGACTAAATAACAAACTAAATATTTAAAGCTGCTACCAGATGCCGATTATCGAATGAAAACAAATTAACCATGGAGAAAAATCAAGCTAATAAATCTCTTAGAGAGAGTAAAGGTGTATCTAATTTCACGATTGAATTGTTCATAATGCAAAAAACGTGCCCAGTTTTTCATTGGATCAGCATGATGCTAGCAGGCGTGTCTTATCGGATTTCCATAATGACATCACAGAAACGCAAAAGTACCAGCTTTTTCCAGAGTAGATCCCTGTTTTTCCAGGTTTTGGTGCTTGTTTTGAAAGTTTCCCTGAGGTTTCCCTGAGATTTTATGACAGATTTTTTTCCCCTGAGTTTTCCCTGATTGTCAGGTTCTCCCTGAGGCGTATGAACCCTGTAATAGTGCCCAATAAAACGAATAAGGAAGGATTACTGTATAACATTATGACATTCTGATAATATGCATCCCATTGAAAAAAAGTTCTATTTAGTAAATGGAAAATCAAAGCAACTAAGGTTTGCAAGATTATTTTGTGACTTATAACAATATCCCTTATCTATTTAAAACTAACTTTACAAGGAACTACAAAATATTTTCTTTACGAAAGAAACAGCATGTTAATTTCCCATAGAGCAGCTGCCAGTTTTTTTTAACATTTTGGAGTTAGTGAAGTATAAAATAAATGGGACTTTTAGCTTGAATCCAAGCCCGCCCGGAGCCCGCAGACTTGCGTGAGATTTGAGCCCGATCGGGCTCGGGCTCGGACTTACAGGCTCGGGCTAAGCCCGTCACATCTGTACTATCTGGTTCGGCATTTCACTATAAATTGCAAAAAAAATATTAAGCTTTATTTACGATTAAACAGGTCGCTCTAACCTTGAAATGTTTTTGTATGAGTTTAAGAATACAATGAACTAATAAATGACAATTTAATATTGATATGTGCAAAAATTACATTACTTCATGGTTCGTACACATTTATGATAAAGAAAAGTAAGCAGTTTTTAAGGACTTTTTAAGGACCTCCAGAAGATTTTTTAAGGACTATGTAAAATAATAATTTATACATTATGTATTCATATATATATATATATATATATATATATATATATATGTAATTTTTTTCCCCTCAATGTACCTATAATAAAATTTCATAAGTTTTCAAATACAAATTCAAAAAGGAAAATTGAGAAACAATCTTTTTTAATTCATAATAATAATAATAATAATAATAATAAATTTTTCAGTTACTCACCAGATGATTCTGGAAAGTTGTTTAATTCAGTAAAGTTGAAAACATATCTTATTTTTTATGTATAGTTCAAATGTTAAAGGAAAAAAAAAAAAAAAAAAGAATAGTTGATGAAGTTGAAACTAGTGGAACAAAAGGCATGCAGGACAGTACAAAAACAATTGAAAGTAAAAAGGAAAATGATATTTTTTATATACATAAACTTTTTCCCGCTTAAATGTCCCTCCCCCTTTTCATCCCCACCACAGATGTTGCCATCTCGGTGGCATAAACTGCGAATTTTCGATTGCCTCCACAAACAAATCTTGAATCCATACAAAAATTGCAGCATTAAAAAAAAAAAAATAAATAAATAAATAAAAATAGTTTGATGTGGCTATTATAGCATAGACTTTCTTCTATATATCTTATAAAATTCATGCAATACCAAATTATTTATTACATTATTATTCACTTAAATTATTTTCCCATCATGAATGCAGACGACTTTTCCTGACAAGTGCAGACTATTTTTAAATATAACATCAAATGCCGAAAGCACATAGTCAGTTCTGTACCAGCATCAGAAAAAAAAGCATTTTTTTCTTTTTCTTTTTTCCATTAAAAATGAAAAGTTGATAACTTTGTTTTAAAATTTAACAAATCCATGGCTCAACCATTCGCTTTAATGGTACTGACAAGTTCTTTCGAAGGACTCTCATATAGAAAATTCACATCCCAGGTGTAAGGAAGGGTATTTCTGGAGCAATGCTCCTAGAAGTTCGCACTTTTTTCCCCTAGTTTATGACTGGTATAATCAATAATTCATATTAATTTCACAATCAGCGTTAAAAATATATATCATTATGTATATTTATCCAAAATTTTGTCCTAAACTGCCCTGTTAAAAATTTAGGGGAATAAAAGGATGTCAGCGCCACCTGTTGAGTGATTGATCCTCAAATATAATAAGCACCAGTTTAGGAAAAGGTCCAACTAAATATTAAGTTTGGTTAAATTTCGTACATTGGTTTGTGAGATACAGCTTCGACAAAATTTGCGATACATGGACACAGACATTTTCTAAAAATAATTAAATTGTGTTCAGGACATCACAAACTGGTTAAATCCGTCGGAAAACGGAGATTGAAAAATTTTATGAGTCCAATTTTTATATATAGTGAGCGAAGAAATTAAAAAAAAAAAAAGAAAAAAAAAATAAGTATGCTGAAAAAAATCTGGTGTGTAACAAACAGACAACTTTTAATACTTACTATTACACATAAATTCTTTTTAAAGATTGTGCGGTCAGAAGGCATAAAATATACCTAAGTAATCAGACGTTTGTAGCAACTAATTAATTAGCACAAATGCTGGAAAGACATCTAAGAGAGAGAATTAATAGCACGTGTTCAAAGAAAATCGGCAGAGCTGTTTTTTGAAGCACCTATTTCTTAAACTGTACATTGACCTATTTAATCTGGAAGCCTATCATTTTTTTCTAAAGTAATATCAGGTATTAATGAAAAAAGGACACCTAAAATGAAATGTATTTTTTTTTTTTTTTTAAGATTTGTTTTTAAGACACCGTTGCTGTAATCCCATTTTCAGTTTTTCCACAAATCTTTGCAAATTCATCTCTTTATCAGAAATACACAATTACATATGAAAGAACATCTAAAAGAATGTTAATATGGCGAAGTTGAAGAAAATCCGTAGAACTGTTTTTTATGAAACCACTTACAAGATGTGAAACTGACCAATTTATTGAAATCTGTCAATTTCCCTAAAGTAACCAACGGATATATATATATATTTTTTTTTTTTTTTTTAATCCGGCAACTGACGTTTTCTGACCATGCCTGTAAATCAAGGTTTTACTGTATTCATAAATCAGGTGAAAACTTTATATCGAAAATTTTGACCGAATACATTATTTCCATTACTTACGATAGTTGCGTAGTTGAAGTGAAAATCTAGATAATTCAGCGCATTGAAATTCCAGCTATACTCTAAGTCAATAGAAATACTAAAGTATGAGACCAATATCTCGGTTTAATTATCAATCAAAAAGTTTTCTAAATAATTTTGGCCCCACTTGAGACTTGGGGAATTGGTTTGAGACTGATTTATATACCTAAAGTTTATATTTTTAATGATCTCATATTTGTATTTAAAATATAAACGTAATTTTTAAAAATAATTCTTAACATGTGCGTTTATCTTTTTTTTTTTTTTTTTTTTTTTTTAAGAAAATATCTTTTTAAATAGAGGATCAACTTATACACAAGTATTTACGGTTATACTGCTAGGCGAAATTACTTCAAGAACTGAAGTAACATGGTTTTGGAGGTTCAGGACGATAATATACTCATGAACCTAAGCTTGAGTAAAATGCCTTTATGTTTAGGTCTTTCTAAAAGATCCTAGTCTGTATTTCTAAGAGTTTCAGAAGAGGAAAAAAAAATATATATAATGAATATATAATGATATAATATAATATATAATGAAAATTGAAAAGCACCTAGTCAGACATATGCATTTTCTTTCCCGCCCTTTCCTCATCACATATTATTTGTTTAGCCCTCAAGTAAATAAAAAAGATTATTCTTTTTTACATTTTTTTTACCAAATCATTTTTCTTGTAGAACGTCTTTTTAGTAGTCCATGAAAAGCAGACGATTTTTATGTCTTTCCAACTTTGTTGCTAAGCTGTTACGTGTTTTAGATTTATTATCGTTCCAAATATAAAATTGTCAGTTCAAAAAACGAATTTCCTTTTTTATTTATTTATTTATTTATTTTTTTTAGTTTTAAATACTATAAGAGAATAAGTACTTTTTAAGGTACAAGTATGAAAAGTAAGGAGTTTTTAAGGACCTAAATCAGATATAAAAAGTAAGGAGTTTTTAAGGACTTCCTAGGTTTTTTAAGGACTTTTTAAGCACCTGTACGAACCATGTACTTTCTGGTTCCACTAATAGTTATAACATTATGAACAAGCATTGTGATTAATAATCAACTTCAGAAATCTTTGTGACATGGATATAGCAACTTTTAATTTTCTCCAAGGGATTTCACAATCAATAAACAGAACAAATTTAAATCAATTAAAGTACAGTAAACTTTTAATTATCTGCAGAATCCGGTGGCTTTGTAAATGCAAGTACTATTTATATTCCTAGATCTTCTAACTTACTTTTTCTTTTCCCTGTGATGTTTAATTATAGACTTTATAGTAAAGAATATTAAAAATATTATTTTTTTAAATATATATTGTAACTTACTTTCACAAAAAAGCTAAGGAAGACAACGGATAACTGAAAATTTATTGCATATTAAAAAAAAAAAAGAAAAAAAAAATATTTTGATTCATCTTTGAATGGTATAACTTAAAATCATTTCTGGAAAATAAAATTTTCTCCAATGCATCAGCCTTAGCTTCTTTATAGAATTAACTCAATCTAATCAAAGGAAAGAGTATTGATTAATCAATGCGCACAGACACACTTCCAATTTACTATGTTTTACTGAAAAATGTTTTATATGGATTTAGCCCCCCCCCCCTCAAAAAAAAAAAAAAAAAAAAAAAATCACTGACATTCACAATTGAATATTGCAATTGTAAATTTTTTATTGGTCTGAATAACACTTTGAAAAATCTTAGCCCCCCCCCCCCACCCCAAAAGTCAAGTTCTGGATCCACCACTGTATATTGCGATGAATCATAAAGGTTTTCTTTTGTCAACAAGCTGCTTGGAGAAATTTCTGTAACGAGATTGAGGAGAAAAAAAAAGAGATCAATTTTGTTTAAACACATGCAGTATGATTGCAGAAGCATGTTATAGTTTATCATTTATTTTGTTATAAAGTCATGTCATAATGTCATATTCTTTAATTTCAGTCAATCGCCTTAAACATATAAATAATAGTAATAATTAAACATTTAGAAATATTTATTTTACTAAAAATTTTATAATTTTTGGTATTTTGGCAATTATTTCTGTTAATTTCTGATATTTTTGACAGTTTATCTCATCTAATGTTCTTATCACATTACAGCCCTCTTTAGGTCACCAATTTGAAAGAGGAAATTCGCAAAATTGTCTTTTAGAACATTCTAATTCTAACCATACAAGTTTGAGATTATATTACACTCAATATTTAAACTGATTCATGATTTTATTTGGACAATTATTTTGTATCATATAAAATTATTTTTAAAAGTTCAATAATCATCCCCCCCCCCCTTAAAGTTCAGTTATTGATTAATGTGTTAAGATGGGTGGAGAGGCATAAATTATGGAATTTCAAAATATAGGCTTTGATTGCATGCAACCATTAGCAACATCCACCAGATATTATTATTATTAATTTGTGAATAAAAATTCATATTCAATTGTTTTACAAAAGCCTCTTTTTTGAACTCAGTGATTTGAAATGATTGGATTTTTTAAAAAGTTCTGAGTAAAGATTGTGCCTTTTATTTTCTTTAATATTTTAAGTTTTAAATTTAGTGAGTAAAGATGTGTTCTTAACAGCAAGCTCCTTTTATGGATATAAATTATTTAAACCTGAAATAACTTATTTCTCCTTCCTCTTATTATTTTTTAATGATCACAATCGATTTTTACAGTTTGACAGATTTATTTCAGAAATTTTAATTATTTCATTCTAAAATAAGATTTATTTTATTTTTGGAAAACAAGTTTGCTTCTATCTTATTACACAGTGATCTTTGTATTCTCTCCCAATTTCATTTGTAATCATGAACAACATAGATGTTTCTACTAGATTATGTCTACATTTTACAGTCATAAGCAAATCCATATTAAGGTAAATGCACCAGTAGTGGACACTTTTAATTTTAAACTCGGAAAATAAGATACCTAAAAATTCTGAAGATTCGAGCAATGTTCAGGAAGGGAGTTAGTTACAGTCCTCTACTGTTAAACCCTTTAACTAAAAATAATTCCGGCCATTAGTTTTAAAATAATGTTAGTTTAACTAAAAAAATTTGCACTTTTTGTGATTTTGCCGTTTTCTTCTTATCACTTTGAATAAGGAAATGATATTTCATTTGCTCTCTCTCTGCTAATTTTTAATTGATTTCTTCTACCTTTTGCCTTCATATGACTAAAATAAGTATGCAGAATTCTTTTCTTTTGCTGTTTTTTAAATCTTGTATTAACACATAGTATTTTTATGGGTGTCCACTACTGGTACCAAAAAATGTCATCACGACCAACAGTGGACAGCCCTGTCCACAACTGGCTCATGTGACTTTTAAGGTCAGATCCAGTAGTGGACAAAATTCTGTAATCTCGCAATTTTAGAGTTCAATTCAGTGTTTTTAAACATCACCCTAAAGCTACGCATTTAGCAATTGCCGCCAGTCTGGGACTCACTCCCAGGAGGGTAAGGAGACATGCTATCACAATTTTGATCTTCTGTGGAGAAAATGGATCACAGGCTTTCCCAAACTTAGAAAACTAAACAAAATGGAAATTCGCTTGAATCATGAGATAATCTTGGGACATTTAAATTTTTTATTCACATTTTTTTTTTTTTTTTTTTTTTTTTTTTTGGGGGGGGGGGGGAATTCAGTATTGGACTAATTGGTTAAGTTCGGTTCCCATTGAAACATCAATATTGAAATAGCGTAACTATGGTCAGTATTTAAAGAGCTGAGCATGAGAGAATTTTATGTTTCACTAGTGCTACACTATGGGCAGTTAGTGACGGTTTGATACTCACCCCCTAAGGATAGACCGGAGACATTTGATAATCCTCAAAAGTTTAACTTTAATGGGAACGTAGAGGACATTGTGGCCACAAGGAGAAAATTGTGATGGGATATCTCCTGACTAGCCTTATTAGTGATTCCAAGACTGTCTCCAATAACACTGCTCGGTATGAAAATTGACCCCAACATCATTTTGGCAAATTCTTATGTAAAAGGACCTCATGATTCCGAATATGATGGTCGTTTTGCCCTACCCTCCACCGTTTTTTAGAGACGGCCCTCCATTTTTATCCCTTTTCGGTAATTTTGTGGTTATAAATTTGATTTTTAGGGGGGAGAGGACTACTTCAACTGTTAAATATCTTTTGAGGAGCTACAGAATTGGAAAATTCTAAAACATGAACATTTGTGGCAAGGGGAAAATTTAGGGGGGGGGGGGAATTGGCACTGAAATTATCTATCACATTTCTTATATTTTTTTAATCTATTACTAATGTTATTAAATAAACATTATATATTTTTGTTTTTAGGTGTTAAATTAATTCTTTTTCATTCTCCAAATCAAATTCATGGTCATAAGATTACTGAACAGTGATAAAAATTGAGGGAATGGTTAGTGTTTCTAGAAAATTGTGAGTGACAGAGCAAAATGGAAGTCATATTTGGATTCAGGAGGTCATTTTACATAACAATCAGCAAAAATAGTATCAAAGCTCAATTTTTATTTTTTATTTTTTCAGTGCAATGTAACCACTAGTGTTGCACTAGTGCGACGTAAAATTCACTCAAATTTCAGCCCTAAATGTTGGCCCCCAACGGGGATTCATGTATGTGAGAACAAACTGCTAAAACGGATCTGTCCCCAAGACATAGAAACATCTGGTCACCTTAATTTTAAAGCAAAAATTCAAGGGGATCCACTACTGGAACAGAAAAGGGTCCACTACTGGGTTTTTAGTGTGTCCACTATTGGCTCATTTTAAGCTCTCCGGATTTTTGATTTTTTACATATATAAATGCTACAGTTAGCAATTTCCATAATACAGTCGGGTTAAGAAAGTGTTAGTAAAGGTGTGAAATATTAATTATTTTTTGAAACTCTAACATTTTGGAAATTACATAAAAAATAGCCGGAAAATGCCCTTAAAGTGTCCACTACTGGTGTGTTTACCTTAAACATTATTTATTTATTTTAACATAAAAAAAATACCTCTTCTAAGATTTTCATGGTCTTTGAGTGTTCACCTCCAGTTAAACTATCCAGCATGTTATTTACCATATTTATGAGATAATCTTCATTTCTTGCAAAATTCAGCACACTGTGAAATAATATGCAGATGATAAGTAAAGAAACAAGATCATTTAACAGAAAATGCAAAGTAAACAACCTTTTCATTATAATTAACAAAATCCTTTATATCACAATAATTAACATTTTTTTTTAATTTAAAAATAGTTACTTTTAAAAAAGTTGCAGCTCTTAAAGAAAAGAAATTGAGAATTAATAAAAATACTTTCAAACAACTAACACAGGGGTAAAACTTCCTAACATGCAATACCCCTGAAAACTGCTACTTGCATGCAGTTAGGGAAGACTTATTAATGATATACCACATGGCTACTTATAATAAGTGATATTTAGAGAGTTCTTAATAAATTATAAGGAAAATTAAACATTTAAAATGAAAAATTTATGTAAAAACAAAATAATTTATCACGATATTCAGAGAAAGCAAAATCTTTAAAATCCCTGAATTCAGGGATAGCCACTGAAAAGTTTCAACACTGCTTAAAATGAATATAATTTGTTCTAATAATAATCAACACAAAGACTGCTTTCATGCTGCACTTGGGCATACTTTTTCTCCTGATAAAAAGATATGCTTATTTCAAACCTGCAGGTGACAGTGTTTAACCGTTAATGTTGACTGACTAGTCAGGTTCCTAGGCATGAGTCAGGAGTGGTTGTGAATTCATGAAAAAATACCAGAAATTTTAGCAAGAAAAAAGTTTTTATGTAGGGAGAGAACTTATAATTTATTGCATGGAATCATCTCATTATGAAAAATATTAATTTTAATTAAATTTAGAAGTGATATGAAATTGATATTTTATTTTTATTTTATGAATTTAACTATCAGAAAAACTAGAATTCCGATATTGAAAATGAAATAAATACCTGAAATCAGGTAAATTACCTGAACACAATCACTCCTGATGAGTGAAGTGCCCTCTGTTGAGGGAGGGGAGACTTTTTAAGAGATCCTAGTTTATATTTATATGAGTTTTAGAGAAAATTATTGAAAATTCTGAGCAGCTAGGTCAATGAGCATGATCTGAATTTGACATTAGCACCTCCCACCTACCAACTTTTGAGAGCAGAACCTCTCAGCCCCTGGTTGGTCTATTTAACACAGAAACTATTTTGCATATATATTTTTTTTTTTAATTATATAACGTTTTCTTACAAAATTCTTATTTTCCACTGAAAATGCATCATGCAAAGAAGCACACATAAACGGACATAACATGTTTTTTATAATAGAAAGATTTTACACAAAGTGTAGAAGGCAGAAGAAAATGGAAAGACATCAGACTGAAAATTACTCAGATAGATAGCAAAAAAAAAACTATCTTGAAGTGTTTTCAAAAGACATGACTAACATTTATTAAAAATTGTAGTTATTACACAAGGACAAGAGAAAAAAAAAACAATTATAACCTACTATATTCACAATATCTATATAAAATGAAGTTGAAATTTACATCATAGATTTCTTAGAATTTTTTTTTTTTTTTGCTGTTACAGATCAAATTTATTTATCTATTTCTACAAGCACTACATTGAAAATATTACGCCTAAATAAAAAAAAAAAACTAAGCTTTGTTAAATTTAGAAATTCACTCATCAACCAGGAAAGTTCATTTCAGATAATTTGGAGTAACTCCAAATTATCTGAAATGAACTTTCATGGTTGATGAGTGAATTTCTAAAGTAAACAAAATTTCGTGGTCTATTGGAGTTGTGCCATAATTAATAATGTCACTTGATATAGTTGTGTTTGCAGTCTCGGTGACCTTGTCAACGATTGTTATGTGAGAAATGCCTAGCTGGTAATCAGCCAGGGTAGCTCAATGGTTTGAGCATCCGCACGTAAAGCGGAAAGCCCGGGTTCGATTCCCGGCTCTGGTATTTTTCACATAGCTGGTATAAAAAATCAGCCTTCCACTCCAAATTATCTGAAATAAGCTTTGTTATTTATAAAACTTATCCCTTTTCAATCTGATTAGAATAGTAATAATTGTTAGTAGTATATCAAAAAGCATTTTTTTTTTCTAATTATAGGTTAAATTTATCAATTTACATTTTGACACACAACAGATAAATGATTATTGTAGCTCGCTCAGGGTGGCTAGCATTAGAATTTTTCCAAAGTCTCCGACTTTTCTTTGACTATTTTTTGTCATTTTCCCTGACTTATGCTGTTTATTTCAGACAAAAATCTCACGACATTAGTGAAAAATGTAGCGATTTACAATAGTGAAGTCAAAATATGGCTTATTTTCACAAAAAATTAAAATAATTTTGTTAAAATTGTTTAATAATTAATAATTTGTTTAATAATTTTGTTAAAATTTCCTGACTTTACCTGACCAGTGGCCATCTTGTCATTCAAATATTCTCAGAAATTTAAATAAATCATCAGCATTTATTAAAGAAGTTTCCAACACATCATCTAAGTAAATACTGTGATTTAATATCATTAAGCATTTTTTTTTATTATTATTACATCAGCAAAGCAAGCTTAAATTAAAATAAATTGAAAATGAACATAAGCTAATACCTTAACAATGTATTTAGATGTTTACATTTATATCTTTTTAATGAAAAATAATATATTATCAAATGCTTAATTAGCACTAAAAAAAAAAAAAAATTTTTTTTTAATTTCTCTTAATTTTATTCAAATTATAACACTTCATTAATGATCATTACTTCAATCAATTTACAATAAAGAATGAAAAAAAAATAGTAATAAATGCATGTGAAATTTCAAAATCCAACCTATCAGCATATTGAAGTCCAAGTTCATCTCCATAGGTAGAAAGAACAAGCTCGGTGTCTTCTTTTGATAGATTAGAAAAAGTCGAATCGTAGTGAGGAGCATAAGAGCTATAAGCTCCATAGTTCGTATAATGTACTATAAATAGAAAAAAAAAATCAATTATACAAAAAGGAAAAGTTAGAAACAAACAAAAAATTACTAACTTATTTAAATTTACATCAATATAGTTTCAACATCATTACTATTTTCAGTTTATCCAATAAAACTAATTTCGACAAATTGTTACTCAGGTGATCACTAATGGTTCATGACAAAATTTGAAGTTCTGCAGGAAATTCTGGTCATTATTTTCCTTTTTAACCATTATTTGAATTACACTAGTTGTTTACGTCAATTTTAGTTTCAAAATTTTTTTAATTACTCCTACTTGCACAAAAGTTTCCATCTAAGTATAAAAGATCAATATATATACATATATATTTTTCACAGCATAATACATAACAGATTCATAATTATTCATAGAATTAATTATGTGCTGTTTCCAAGTTAAACAATCGTGAATGAAAAAGGGAGCTTAACTAATACATTATTCAATAAAATTCTTAAAGCTAAAGTCCTCTATTTATCAAGATCTTAATTTCGGCTGTATAAGAAAAGTAAATATTAATTACTGAATGAAAAAGCAATGAAAAATTTTATACGATATTAAACAACATATTTATGTGATAATTTTCTCACAAAAAGAATAAAAGTTTGTAATACTTATTATTAAATGAATTTATTTTATATTTATAAAGAGGATGTTTTTTGATCAATATTTCAACAAACATAAGTTATATTTCTTAACAAATAATATTAGTGGTCTGCAGGATATAATGTTACGAATTTAGTAATCCTTAGAGTAGAAAAGGTATGATATAAAGGATCTATATTGGATCTATATCTATAAAGGATCTATGATCTACGATATAAAGGATATAAATATATATGCAAACATTCAAAATTTAATGCAAAATTTAACAAAGAAAACATGTATATGTAATTTTTAAAAGTATAAATATTTACATTTTCTTTCTCTTGCATCATTACACGCAAGTGTAAAGATTATAATAACTTATAAGTAAAATAAAAGGTTAACTTGTAGCTAAATTATTTTTCCTAAAAGTCACTGCTTTAAGAGCTACTTCATTTGATATGACACTGTTTAAAAAGTGTATGGAAAAGAATTTATTTTATTAGAAATATTCAGAATTAAATAAATATACTTGTAATAAAAGTTAAGTGGTGGTTTTGCATCATGCTTCGTAAAAATATAATTGTGCAGAATTAATATTCTCTGGTTGGCTGAATATGTAGTGCCTTTTTTTTTTTTTTTTTTTTTTTTTTTTTTTGGGGGGGGGGGGCATTAAAACTTCGTAAATAATAATAAATAAAAACCACTGTCTCTACTAGAATTCTTTCCATTTTATTTCCCATATTCTCACACCTATTCGTTAATTATTTTTGACAGTCTCTCTTTATTCATCCTTATCATGTTAGTAAGTTTTAATATAAGTCATTATCACATTTCTGTCTATTCAAAGTTATCACTCAAACAGGCAAATGAAACAGGCCTTGATTTTTGTTTGACTTTTTCCTGACTTTTGATTTCCCAAACGCACTGTGTTTTTAGCAAAGCAAAGTGTATTGGTCACCATGAGGATAAAATAAATATATAATTTGAAATCATAAATAATTTTTTTTAACTTAAAACTTATTCTTTTAAACAATTCATAATTTTATTCCAAACAATTTATTTATTTTCCTCCCAAACAGCTAGCTAAAATATACAATGTTTGCACATTATATTTTCATTTTTATAAACTATAAATTCCCCTGATTTTTTTTTTTTTTTTTTTTTAAACATGTGAATAAATATCTAATTTAAGATAAAATTCATGGGTGGGGACTGATGGACTAATTACACACCTGTTTAAATATCAAATTTACAGAAAGTGTGGTGACAGTTTTTATATTCTGGAAGAAAATCTTATCGGAGAATAGTCTAATTATATTGTAAATGGTACAATTATCTCAAATATTTGAGATAACAGAGAGATTTTGAGATTTACAACTTCATCATAAAATGTATTTAATTGACAATCGGATTGTCATAAAAAATTATGAAATTTACTGAATTTTTAAGTTTATCCAAGTTTTCCAGTTTGCTTAGCAACTCTGCTATTGAATATCTAAATTTTCCTCTTCTTTTGTTAATGATGTTTTAGCAATCTTCCTTCTGTAATCAGTCTGTCGCTAAAATTCCTTCATTGCTACTATTATTTTTACAAAAGATATTTCAGCTTCATATGATACTCTGTATTAAAGTTTAAAAATAATTATTTGAGCATTGTTATCAACATCAATCAATAAAAAGAAAAAAAGGTTAAATAAATTTAAGTAAAATATTGCACTTGCTAAAATCAAATATACCAAAATTAATTTTGAAATTCTTTTTAACTTGTAAATTTAATTTTATTCAGCAATTACTTAGAAATATAATAACCTGGTTTAACAAGATTTTTTGAATCTTCTTTGAAACCAACAATAGTTCCAGTGCCTTGACTAACTTTTCCTGTCAACATTTCTAAGTTGACTTTTACTTCATTTTCACCTGTGAAATGAAAATAAATATAAATGAATGTTTTCAAAATAAATAATTATTTTCAAAGATATAAATTTGACAAGTAGTAATTCTTAAAAGCTAACAAATAAAAGACAAAAAAATTAAACTAAATTTCAAAATTTGACTTTTATCACTGTTGTATCATTATACATAAGTGTACTTAAGGGGCCCCCTTCACTCACCGCCGCCGGAAGCCGAAGCTAATGTTATTCTATGAGAAATATTTCTTTACAAATAACTTATTAACTAATACATATTTTTAAATTCTGTTTTCACATTCTGAAAATTCTCAGCTGTTAAACTGACAGACCTTTTTTAAAAAATTATTATTATTATTATTATTATTATTTATTTATTTATTTTTAAGCTGCAAAATACGATTTTTCAATATGTGAATTTTTTTCATTTTGCAATTTCAAAATAAAATATTAAAAATTAAAAAAATAGATTTTTAAAAAAGGTCCGTCAATTTAACAGTTGGGGATTTTCTGAATGTGAAAACAGAATTTAAAAATATGTATTAGTTAATAAGTTATTTGTAAAGAAAATTTCCCCACAGAATAACATTGGCTCGAGCTTCCGGCGACGGTAAGTGAAGAGGGCCGTTAATGTTTTTAGAGGTAGTAGATTGCCTTTATAATCTGTGCCCCTCCCCCCCCCCTCTCTCTCCCACACACATATATATATATATATATATATAAGCTTTCCCCCCCCCCACATTATTTTTACTTTCTTCTGCACTGTATAGGATTCCTGAAGTTTTTTTTTCATCTGTTTTTCAATGAATTTACATATTTTTAGATGTCCTGGAAATGATTAAACCAGTTTTAGAAAATATCTGTCTGTACGCTGACAAAATTTTGCGTCTACTCACCAATCAATGGATCAATCAAATATCTCCCCAATTAATGGAAATCAATATAAGTTTGTATTAGGTTGGACCTTTATTTAGCTCTTTAAGCATTATGACCATCTTTTTCCGTTGCTTTTGCATAGTCAAAATAAATAGCCCATGTGACTAAAATTTCAAATATATATTGCTTTTTTCTGGAGAATTAAAGGACAAGGTATTATTATTTTACAAAGTTTTATATACTCCTTCATCTTTTCCCAAAAATGTTTAAACATGATAAAAAATATTGAATACTATTCTTTTTTTTTTTTTTTTTTACTAGAAGGAAGAATTTGAATTCAGAAGAATAAATGATATATTTTAAATAATTTTACTTACCTGATTTAGGATGCACAATTGCCAAAGTCGTAGTACCATTAGCATCTTGGCGTAAAAAGCCAAACTACAAATAAAGGAAAATAAATTTTTATTAAAAAAACAATCAATCAACCAATCTTGAAAGTTCCACAGAACAGACAAAAACGAGTCTATTTGAAAAGCGTAATTTTGTTATTTTATCATAATAGTTAATTTGTTCGATTAGATTTTGCTCTTCTTCTTATTTTTAATATCTATTTTGTCAAATTTGGTATTTTCAATTTTCATGCATAAAGGAAGGTTTTTGCTTAATAAATACTGCTCAAGAGTTTTTTTTATCTGATTTTGATTAAAGATATTTAAAAAGCTTATGAAAATGAAATAGGTAAAACAAATCAATTAACTTAAAAATTTGAAAAATATAAGTCAATACAAAATAACATTTTAAAGTAAATGTTAAACTTCACTTATTTTATTTCCTTACTTAATGATTAATTTCTGAATTATTTCTCTTTAAATGGGGAGGGGAGTTAATTGCTTTTGCCTCAGATCCAAAATTACCAAATAATTTAAAATATGATTCTTAGATTCACGTACTAAAAAACAAATACAGGAAAATAATTTTCATTTGAAAGAGATATGGCATAAGACAAAATATTGCAGCACTGTATGAATCAAGATGTTGCCATAACTGATGCCCAAACTTTGAAAACTTTGATTTGTGTGTAAAACCATAGTAAAAAAATAAATTATTTTACTATATTTCCTTTTAAAAAATTAAAAAGATATTCTTTAAATAATAGTTTTGAAAAGTACCTTGCTGTTAGGGCGTTTCAGGGTTAAACGATCAGCAGCATCTTTAGCAGCTTTTTGGGCTTGAAGCAGTATTTCTTCCGGACTCATATCTTCATCATCATCTTCAGTCTCTACAGTATTCCAGCTATTAAAAAATAAATAAAAATATTTATAAAAAACATTCATTAAATAAATAATAATTGAAGTACCTTATTATTATAATTATTTCTGCACTCTTAAAAAAAAAAAAAAAACATCATTAATTACTGTTATTGCTTTGCATGTATTGTGATTTAAACTCCGACAAATAGTACATAATATCCTGTGGCAATATGAAGCTATTTCGTCTTTGTTTCCTGTTTTTATCAGATTCATGTACATGAATCTGAGAAAAAATTTCTAATTTTACTAAATACATATTTACTAAAATTAGAAAATTTTTCTTAAAATATTAGCTCTCTTTCATTGAGAAGTTAATGGAATTCATTCGATAGACCAATCCCCAAATTCAAAATGAATTTATTAAAGACAATAGCTTTATTTTCTAGAATATAGTCAGAAAAAATAATAAATTCAAAGAATTCCATATATTAGCTGATAATAGACATAGCAAGTATACAACAAATTTGTGCTAGATATTTGCATTACAATAATACCATAAGAGGAGATTTTGTACCATTCTTACCTGAACATGGATGCTAGAATTGAGATAAAATTATAATAATAATTAACTTGTTTTTCTTCTTATCACAACTATTAAGATTTTTTTTTCTTTCTGCGAAAAATGTTATTCATAAAACTTATTTCCACTAAGTAAAGCCAGATAATGGCATAGGGCACTGCCCCTGGGACTCCAAATTTAGAGGGCCTCACCAAAGCTGGAATGTAATAGCATGAATTTTTACTAGAGGTGTCTAGTCAAATCAAAAATTGATAAAACTATTTCTAGATAACAAATAGTTTAAACATTTGTTAAATTTTGTCTTTAATCTCCAAAACTACGATAAGAGTTATACTGGCTGACCAATATGCTTTATCCGTTTTTTGGTTGTCTTTAGCTTAAAACTAATTATTTTCTTATGGATTGATTTAAAAAAAAACTTTAGCAATACAAGGTATAGCTGAAGGAGAATATTTTTAAAAAACTGAGTTATACTCTCAAGGAAAAAAAAGTTTTAATGTTATTTGTGGTTTGGCAGTATGCATTTTACAACAATTAGATACATGTACAAAACTATTTAACATACAAAAACACTGAAAACTGGTGCTTGCATACAGAGTGAATGACGGGGGAGTGACTTAACAATATAACGCACGGTTGTTACTTAATATATTTATTTATACTTTATTATTAGTGATTTTATTATAGTGATTATTTATTTATTAATGATATTTGCAGAGTTTTTAATATATTAAAAGTCAAACTAAATATTTAAAATGAGAAATATCTATAAAAACAAAACAATTTAACATGAAATTCAGAGACAGTAACATTTTTTAAAACCCTGAATTCAGGGATAACCTTCTGTAGAGTTTAATCCCTGTAGATAAGGCCACTTTATTTATTTTTTTTTTCGGGCTGTTGTTTTATTATATCATTACAACTGTATTTCTTAAAACATGCCTCCTTTTCGAGTTCCTGAGATCCGGACATAATATTGTGCTGATTAAATTACAATAATGGGACCTACTTCATGTGCGATCTCTTGTGAGGTCCATAGGAATATAAATATATATATTATAGAGTGGAATTTCATTATTTTATCTATATTTCATTTCAAGTTGTTTTATCATTTGCCTTTCATCATTCAAAATACATTTTTAAAATATTGTACATCACTGCTGACAAAGCTTAACATTGTTCACAAGCCCAAATTAAAAATTATGAAATTAATAAGCACTATTGGATTAATTATGACTAATATTGACAAAAGTTAATAAACATAGTTTTTAAACTCTATTAAGCAAAATTCATAAAAAATTTTGTGGTAAATATAAATGTGTTGCCATGAAATTTTATATCACATTACTAATAATTACCAACTCATTCATGTAAAATGTTGCAAAAGTATCATTTTATTTATATAAACACCAATCACATTATTTTTGCTTTCCATTCATTTATATAGGCGAGATTTTGTCCCCAACCCCGAGTTCCTATATTTTAGCCTCATGTAATAAAAGCTGGGACTCCATTTAAATTCTGAAGGTAAGCTATTGGCTCATCAACCACAGGAACTACTAAAGCACCCATAATGATAGAAATCATTACACTCTAAAACAATTTGTTTCAATGATTTTTTTTTAAATGTTTTATAAGCAACAATAATCTGTTTCACAGCTCTCACTCTGTTTTAAACCATATGAAATATTCTGTAATTTCTTTTATGTAGCTTTAAATTCTACTAGCAACTTTTAAATGGGCTAGCTCCAATTTAATTAGAAAATATCAAAAAAGCAAAAATTCAATAAACTGAAAATTTACATACTTTTATCTTAAATCAAATAAATTTTATTCAAAAAATATCGTTATTATTACTGACAACCATTTACATTATTTAAAATTTTTAATTAAAAATTAGAATATACCAAACATTTCTCTGATTTATTTTTTACAATATTTATTTTTTTCAAAATTCAGGGGGTCAATCCAGGTTTTAATTTTTGGGTCCCTTTTTTTGTGAAAAACAGAATATTTTTTGTGAAATTTTTATGTATTTTTGTGAAAAAGTAAAATATTGTGTAAAATCTTTCATTTTTATAATCGCTGTATACAATGTTTAATATCAAGTTAATAGAGCTTTTTTGAGTCAAATTAAAGCGTTAATTAAAAAAAATACTGAAAGCATCAAAACATTTAATAAAAGGATCATTGTTATAAAAGAAAAACTTGTGAAAGGTCTCATTTTAAAAATTTGAATTTTGTGAAGAGTCCCTTTATAAGGATTTGAACTTTGTGAAGGGTCCCTCTTTTTATGAATTTGAATTTTGTGAAGGGGCCCTTTTTATAAATTTGAATTTTGTGAAGGGGCCGCAAAAGGGACCCAAATTTTGCCAGAATTGACCCCTGAAATTATATTTATAAATATAACAATCTGAACAAGTTATGTATTAATAGTAAATATGATTCATTAGTTCTTAAATAACATCTATTTTAAATCAGTCCTTAACAAAAAAGAATTATCAAATGAATCGACATACCAAGGAGGTACTTTAGACTTCTTTGCCTCTGGCTGAGCAGTAACTCCAGGTTCAGAAGCTATTTCTGTACCAGGTAACGATTCTTCACTCTCATCTTTGATGTCAAAACCTAATTCTTCCACAGTTAATGCTGACATGTAGGGGAAACTTCGCTTTAAAGTGGCCAGCTGATCCTGAAAATGAAATAGGTACATTGTAAGAAATATCATACTGGAAAATAATCCTTAATGAGACAGCAAAAATAATGAATGAATAAGTAAGTTACCCTGCTCATTATTTTTTGAGCGTAATGCCACATTCTTTTGGCAGATTTGTAATACACAGTGTCGGATCTGTTGTATGTCATAGCGTTGTCGCACATCAGTTTAATATCAGCCTGAAGCAGTAATAAAAATTAAACATTTGAATATTTAGAAATATATAAAATAAGCAAATACAAACACATATTTAATCATTAAGAAAACTAAATCGAAGTAAAACTTAAAAGAATACCAAGAAAAATTTCAGGTTTTAAACATTTTGTAACATTTTAAATGACGACCCATGGAAACAGCATCATTATTTCCTTTCCATAAAGGTTTTAAAGTTCATTGATTTATGAAAAAATTTAATTTTAACTAACTTATTAAATAATTACACAGTGAATTTTATCATTAATGAAAATGCCCAGATGTTAATTATTTATCGATTAATCGATGTTTGCATAGCATTTATTTTTAATTTCATTAATATGATGGCAATTTCCTATTCTCTATATTGTCTGAAAGTTTTACATGTGGTTACACTGATTTTTTCTATTTTTCTTTCTGGTTTCCTTGATGATTTAATATTTTATTTCATTTTTCATTCAAAATGGTTTTGCTGCTCAATCAAGGCATGAACGACATATATTTGCTATTGTTAGCTATATCGTTTTACAACATCATTGCAGCTTTCACAGCTTTATGAAGTACATGCTTCCTGATGCGATACTTCTTCAATTTTTAAGCATTTTTTTCCAATTACTTATCCATTTTCCATTCCAATTCTTATTTCTGTGGTCCTTTATTTATTTTCTTTGTCATTATGTTAAATGGTCCTTTTTTACTCAAGTGGGTATAAGTAATTTATATTGTTATTGTGTCTTATTGGATCTTAACATGTATCGCAACATTTTTGTGCTAGTTTTAGCAATGTTTTACAATCAGTTTTATTTTTGTTGTGTTGGTTTTGACATGTATGTATGAAATGCTAAATAACTAAGGTTAAAATATCTATCATTTACATTTGCAATTAAATTCAATCTGCTGCATATGCACAATAAATTTAAATGTATTTTGTTTAATATAAACAGTTTTTTCATTAAATTTCAAATCTTGTTTATGCTTAATTGTATATATAATTATATATACATCACTTTGCCTATTTGGCTTTTCCATTAATTTTTTAAAAGTTTATATGCACTTTGATTACAGCTGCAATTGCGCTTATTGTTATGTGTATTATTTCAACTTTTAATCTAATTACTTTGATTAACTTTGTGAGAAACATTTACGTTATTTGGCTTTTTGGGGATGTATGCTTTTACCAACTCTTTGATGTAGAATTGATTTGACTCTGATAAATATTGGGAAATTACTTTAATGGTCTGAATGTGCCTAATTGAGTCTTTACTTTTATCATTAAATTTAAAGGGTTTTTTTTAGTGTTTCAAGCACAATTTTCTGTACAACTTAAATTAAGTGTCTTCTAGTGTTTCATGTGGTTAACTTTTGACATTATGAGCATTAATTTTTTGCACTGTTCATTATTAATTTTCAATGGTTACTTTATTCGATTTAAGAACTAAATTTAATATTTTATTATTAAATTTCAGTTTCTTTACTTTTGGTTGTATACTTTATAATCTTTTTGTTTTGGGTTGATTTATGCTTGGATTGGAAAAATTTTGTAAATATTGTATATATATATATATATATATATATCCAAATTCTTTAATATACATTTATTGCATAGATATTTTAATGCTACTCAAAATAAAAGTAACAGTACCAAAGTAATGGCTAAAAGTAAAAAAAAAAATTAATATTCAAAAAGTTCTATTAAGCAATAGCTTGTGAGTTGTGAGATTATTATATTATGCACAATTATGATTTGCATTGAATTTTGTTTTTCCCTCTCCATGCTTTTATTTATTTATTTCTATTACCACACTTTCTTATTTATTTCTTTATTTATATGCTTCTTTTCCAGCTTCTGGTTATAAGAGTACCGCTGTGACATTTGAGTATATGATAATTAAATACGGAATAAGTATCCTTAAAATCAACTTGTGCCACAAATTCATATAAAAATCATATTTAAGAATAGTTTTACTTAAAATTACATACATCATATTAGAATCTAAAGCAAGTTTATTATTAATCAACTTGATCATTCATCTTGTTGAATGATTCATCGAAATGGCAGACAATTGAAAATTTGTCATCGCGATATCTTCTAAAATATTGAATCAGTTTGAACCAAAGTTGTACAAGTATGCTTATTTTAGAAATATCTGAAATAAGTTTATTGGCAAACTTTATATCCACCATCTTCTTTCCAAGTAATGGCTAGTTTAAAATTTCAAATTCACATAAAAACTGAATTGTTTCAAATTTGATATATATAGTCCATATCATGGTCTCAAACAAGTTTATTAATGCCCCTTTTTGTTTCAAAATAGCAGCCAATGAAAATTTTTAAATTACCATGAAAAAAGTATTTATGAACAGATTTGCATGAAACATAGTATGTACCAACATAGTATAGTCCAAATCAAGGTTTCAACCAAATTTGTTAATCAACTTGCTTTGCCATTTTCTTGGTTTAAAATGGTAGTCACTTGGAAAAGAATAAAAAAATTCAACATACTCTCCTGACTGAGTCAGAAGAACTTGTTTTGATTATTATTTTTTAAATAAAAACAGCATAAAATCGGGAAATACTGTGTATGTACAGTGATCGCTTACTTTAAAATCTGAAACAGATTTATATTCTCTGTCATCTATCTTTTTATTAATAGTACTAAAGTCAATTGGATGAGCGATAATACTGGAATAACCAGGGGCAATGACATCAGTCACAGGCCAAGCAAAGAAATCCTGGGGATCTTTCCTAAAAATATACATTTAGAACACTTTAGAAATATTGAAGAAATTATTTAATAAGAATTTTTAATTAAAAAAAATAATAATGCAACTAAATATAAATACACATTTATTAAAAAATACCCATAAATGTATAAACATTTTGTTAAAATATTTCAAACACCAATTAATGAGCTTTTGTTTAGGCATAATTAATATATACATATCTTTACAGATATTGCTATACCATTATAAATTTTACATATTAGTTGACGCCTTATAAAAATTGTTGCATTAATTATATTTAAAATGCTTGAAGTTAGTTAAACAAGATGTTCAGTCAACATAAATAACTTTAATTATTATTTTCAACCATTACATACTAAAATATATGCATAAAAATTTATGAAATGGTCACTGCATTCAAATACATAAAGGAATAATTCCTTTATTCAAGAAGAAGAAATGGTTAATGTTTTACAATGTGAAAATTAAAGTAATAAATAAGAGTTTAAAAAGTTACCTTGTAAGATCATAAGTACAACATATTTAATTACAGTTTCCACAAACATGCAAAGAAAGAAAGAAAATGTATAAAAAATTATAGGATATAAGTTTTAAGCTTTTTTTTATTTACTCCATGGTCATTTTTTGTACAATGAGCCTTATTAGAGCGGGCTATACAATTTAAAGAGGATTCGAACCTAGCACTTAAGAGCTGAAGGCCAGAATGCCAAACATTCAGCTACTGCATGGGCTCCAGAACACAGATGGAAATACTTGTATTTCTGTAGATAGTATATATTGGATTATCTAAAATTTCAGGGTTCCCAGCATGAAAGACACTCAAAATAGTTGCTTCAGTTGCCCTTAATATACGAAATAGTAGCCACTCCTAATGAAATAGTAGCCAAAATAATAGCTCCGATCGAAATAGTAGTCCTAGATTAAAAAAAATAATATAAACATTTAAGTAGTTTTTAGAGACAATGTGGTCAGAATGTATAAATGGATCTACGAAATTAGATACCTTTTCTGTAAAAGAAAACTGATACATGTGCAAAGGCATATAAAACAGAGTTTCCATAGCAAGATTAAAAAAAAGAAGAAAAAAAATTGGTAGAGTCTTTTTTGAGGCACCAATTTCCGAGATCTAAAACTGACCTATCTAATCATGATGATCGTTAATTTTCCTGTAATAACAATGGAAAATTAACAGTAATTTGATGCAAAAGGATATCTAGAAAGGGATTTGTATAGCAATTTTCAAGAAAATTGTTAGAGCTGTTTTTGAGACAGTTTCACCAAAACGTGGCACACTCAATTGTTGACTGGAAAACAACAATACATACGAAAGGATATCTAAAAGGCAGTTAATATGGAGAGTTTGAAAAAAATTCATACAGCCATTTTGCAAGAACCTCAAATTGACCTACTTATACAGAAAGCCTATCAATTTCTTTGAACTAACCAACTAATACACGTGAAAGAACATCTAAGAGAATGTTTATATACAGTCTTACAGTCCCACTTTTGGTTTCCAATGTTACACTTCCGGTTTTCCAATTTTCACCAAAAGTTGGAAAAATCATCTGTACACCAGACCGGCCTCAATTCTGAAGTTTCACCCTTCTACATTTATTAGTTTTGGAGATATGGTAGACAGAAGATCTCTCTCTCTCTCTCTCTGTCTTCCCTCCCTTCCCAAATCCACACACACACACCCCAATTGCTGAAAAACACATTTATGGGCACAGGAGACCTTAAAACATGTAAATGAGATTAAAACTCAAAATTGAATTTTTTGACAGAATACAATAAATAATCGCATTACCTACAGTAGTCAGGTAATGGAAGTAAAAATGCAGTGAATGCACAGAAAAAATAGGAAGAAACAATTTTTTTTATCAAAATAATCTCAATTTTTCTGAAAACAGCACTGACTAACCTGAAAATAGTAGCTTTTAAGCCACTTTTGCATAAAAATAGTTGTCATTGTAGCCTGGGGTTGATTTTAGTAGCAAATACTTGCTTTTTAGTCGCTGCTGGGAACCCTGAAATTTGTGCCTAAGCATTATCCTGAAAATTAAGCTTTGAAAATAATGTGATAGACAGGAAAATAATTAATTGCATTAACAGCAGCATCCCTTTAATCATTTATGTATTGATTATTATTATTAATTTTTTTTAAAGAAAAATACTGAATTAATTTTAAGAAGAATAAAATGTGACGGGGCTGAGAGTTGAATTTGAGTTCTTGGCATAATAATTATGCTGATATTTTACTACTGAGCTTAATAGTATTTGTGTGGTGCTATTCAGTCACATAAAAGTTGAAATTTTGACCAAAAATATATAACTTTCCTTAAAAATAAATAAATACTTTTCATATGTAACTGTTACCCCTCTTCAACCATAAATGTTTAAATCTTATTCTTAAAATTTAACAATATATGCCTAAAACAATTATAAATAAAACTGAAAAATGCAGAATTTGCATCTAAATAGTGGGCAAAACATATAAGATAAAGGATAAGTAAAGGATATATTTAACATAAAGTGAAAGAAGCAAAAGGAAAACATGGATTTTCATAAATTTCGTGAGAAGTAAAAAAAGCATGAGTTGAAAAACATGAGCATTTAAATCAGGGTTGGGTTTTTGATGTCAAAAAGTGGTTTTCGACATGACATGTCAAAAACGTGTTGAAAACTGTCAAAAACCATCGAAAACTGTCAAAAACCTCAGGTAATAACCATACTAAAAGTATTTTATCATAAATCAAGATACAAAACTGAGTAAATCATAATTTATATATTATAAATAGTTTTGTATTAGTGTAATTTTAATTAAAACACTAAATATAATTCCTATTTGTGAAGGAAAAATAGCAAAAAATACTGAAATTATTAGATGCCTTTTCCAAAGTAATATTTATATTTTTTATTTAATTATTCAAGTTAGTTACAAATAATGTTATTAATTTAAATACTAAATTCTTTAAATCCATGATTTTTATTATTATTCAATCACAGATTTTAAGTTACCTAAATATTTCATTTTGTACATAGACATGACATAAGCAGCAATTATAACATTAATGTTATATAATTTGAAATCATTATAGCTACAGGTTTTAAATTAATATTTTATAATAAAGGTTTAATTAGTATTATCAATATCAGGATATCTCGACAAAGGTGTGATGGTGGAAAGAAGGCTTAAAGTGACATATCACCTATTGTCATAAATGTCTAAACATCAAGCTATTCTATTGAAAAAAATTTTATTAAAAAAATTATTCATAAATTTTTAAATTCAGTTTTCCCAATTGTTAAATTAAAACTTGTTTACCAAAATTGTAGCTTCAAAATTAAATATTAAAAATATATTTTAGGTAATGAGTAATACAGAGCTCCCAGCGGCGACTAAAAAGTAACTTTTTGCTACTAAAATCAATCCCAGGCTACCAGAGCAACTATTTTGTGCGAAAGTAGCTTAAAAGCTATTAATTTAAGGTTAATCAACTCTATTTTAAGAAAAATGGATATTTTTTTAAAACAGAAAATTGTTCTTCTCAATTTTTCTTTATCCAATTTTTGAAATTTTGAGCAATATTTCCATTACCTAGGGCAAAACATTGGAAGTGTAAGGCAAGGAAATTTATTTCCATGCCTTGAAATAGTTGAAAGGTTAATTCCCTTGAAATAATTAAAATTTTAATTATTTATCTTTTGTAAGTTATTATTACTTTTTAATCAAAGATTTTGATTCATATCCTAAGGACTACTATTTTATACATTAAAGGCGACTAAAGCAACTATTTTTGAGTGTCTTTCATGCTAGGAACCCTGTAATACTAATTACAAAATTAAAAGTTCACTGTAGAATAAGCATTAACATTCCAATAGAATTTATTCAGTTCATAATGCATATGCATTTTACACCACTCAGTTCAGTATTAATTGTAGAGGATCTCTTTTAATTTTGTATAAATTAAATCTATTCTAAATTAAGAGACATAATACAAAAGGCTTCACAATTAGTATTTTGTTATTACATACTTTCTCTAAAGCGAAAAAAGAACTAGAATGGTGTGAAATGCTAAAAGTAACATTATGATTGAAATATATATTTTTACTTTTAAAAGTTAAAAGTAACTGGTTCATTGATTATTTTACTAATGTACATTTCTATTTATAATTTTTCATTCCAAATTTGTAGTAGCCTAAAATTATTTTCTATTTTCAAAAAGAAGCTTACTGGCAAAAATCACACTTTTAATTTTTCATGGGACATATGGTTTTTGGTGTGTAAAATTGTTATAAAATTTATTCAAGGGACTAAAACCAAAAATTAGGAAAATGTAATAAAATATAGATATAAATTAGTTGCAAAAAATAGTTTCAGAATGCTTTTTGTACAGAATTTTAGGTTTTTGACAACTGTTGTCAAAAACTATGTCAAAAAGGGATTTTTGACATGACGGTTAAAACCGTCAGTTGTCAAAAACTTGCCAACCCTGATTTAAATAGAAATTTATGAAAATGTATAATTGAATCCTCTTTAAAGTAATTGTACAATAACTCAAATAACTTTCTAAGATAATATTTTAAACTTCATTATCTCAGTTTTTAAAAGCATTTAATTCTGTGTAATTGAAATCTGTTCAACAGTAGTGAATTCATATTTAACCCTTTTCGGTGCAGTGTTCCCGCTGATGGAACACCTAATTTTAATTCTTACGTGTAAAAACTCATCCCGGAAAATCTTTACCAAAAGTTTATGTTTATAACATAGTAGAAAAGACCCTGTTTTTCACCCTTAAAATTTCTTTTCTTTTATTTTGGTTTGTGAATACCGGTGGCAATGTAATTTAAATGATCCGAATTACCCTGAATGGTAAAAGATTAAGATGCAATAAATATGTCTGAATATCTAAAGATATTTGTACTTACATTTGTAATTTTTTAAAGATATAATATAAAAGACATTGCAGAGGAGTTTTCTGAGCTTTTTTTTTTAGCGTACAAGTTCTAGCATCTCTCAAAGGCTTTTCTACTGGCATAGAGTGGGGTTCAATACGCATTGAAATAGAATCTCTTGAATCATGGCTTTCACTAAGTAGACGACTTGAATCTTGTTCTTTTCGTTTTTTCTCCTGTTTCAAGAAATAAATAACAAATCATATACAAATAAATAATGTTTCATAGAACAAATAATCAACTTCACTAAATTTAAAGACACCTATAAAATTTTGAAGTAAAAGCAAGAAAACAGAAGTGGTGTTGAAACTGAGTATAGTATTGACTTTGGATACACTAAACAGAAAACTTTATTTTGTGATAGAAAATGCACAGACTGCCATCATGGCTATTTATCGAATGCAATGCAATGTATTGTTTTTGGTAATGTAATTATTAAATATATCAAAGATTTTATATTCAATATGGTTGTTTGTAGTGTTCATTCTAGACTAATTTTGGCAGGGCTCAGGACTCAGTGGTATTCTTTTATAACAAATTTAGCATTCAGCAGCAGTAGCATGCAGTGATATTTTTCTTTAGGAAAGTATTAAAATTAATTACAGGTATTACCATAGCTATAATAAAGCGTTTTTTAGAGCTAAAAACATCATTTTAAACAACCAATATTCATTTAAGAAATGGTCGTCAACAACTGGAATAAGCCCTAGACTGCAAATTGAGTGTTTAAAGTCTGGTTGATTTAATTTTAATTATAGTAAGTATATCAACAATGTATCATTTTTAATACAATCAATTCAAATACTTCACAATGTAACTGCTAAAAAAGCCTTTATAAAGTATAAAAAACTGATAAAAACAGTCTCTCATATATATAGTAAAACATTTCAATTAGTTACATATTCATCCTTAGCTTTTGACTCCTCTTATTGAGTCTTCTTTAGAGTTATGTTATAATACTATTCCATTAAGATATATATAAGTTCAAAGTTACATATTATAAAAAATAAGCCCATTAATTTAAAAAATTGGTATTTATGCTAATAGATGACAGCAATGCATCATATATCATAGGAAAGCAATCTAAGAAATACTTTTTTGATGAAAAATAAACTTGATATTAATTATTTAAAAATAAGATAATCACTTAATCAAAGTTTCATTTGTAATTAATTGACATTTACATAGTGATATAGTGATATCGCAGCGAAAATATGGATTTTTAATTGAATAAACTAATTGTACAATGATATTGTTATGAAGTAGATACTATGTGTTATTACAAAATATCAAAGCAAATGTGACTTTGCTCTGACCTGTATGAAATTAAAACAACATTGGCAATAATAGCATTCAGTTCTGTGCAATGTAGTATTAACCCGTTAGTAGTCGCTAGTTGGTCGATTTGCCGCCCATCCATCAGTTTTTCCAGATTTTTTTATTCAATAGCCACCAAAAATTTTTAGAAGTGGCAATTGATATACATAAAACGCGAATAAAATCGAAGAAACATCGATCACATCACTTCTTAAAATTATTGGTGACAGTTAAATAAAAAGTTCGCAATCTGTAATAGGTGGCGCTGTCTATAGCGACTATTAACGGGTTAACACAGGTTTCATCTTAGTAGCGTCTTACAAATTCTATGAATTTTTTATTTTAAAGAAATATATGAATACACACACACACACACAAAAAAAAGAAGGATTATTTATTTTTACTTTTGCTTTGACTTTAGGCAAGCTATGCTAACACATAAAATAAATAAGTTTTCATAAAAACTGTCTGCTATTCGGATATATTTTATTGTTGAGCATAAGGGGGTATTTATTCGGTATTTTCGGAACAAACAAAATTCAGCTGAAAGGCAAGAGAGGGCACTTTTGTGATATTTTACAGTACGTTTATTTATTTATTTTTTTCATTTTTTATTATTGTTATTACTAATTTAAATTGTAATTCAGAATGTGTTCTTAGGTGACGATGCATCAGTGTACTATTTGAACCCTTGTAATAGAGGCCTTAGTCAAACTTTTTAGATGATTATTAGGGGTGTAAAGACTTGTAGCTATAAACCCCATGCTCTGAGGGTTTCTCCCTCCGAAACAACAATTCAGAATGTTTTTTATTTTGTATAAATGATTCATTAAATGAACAAATGTATATGTAATGTATTTATATATATTATCCATCTTCATCACTGCTATTTATGAAATTATTTCATACATTTTTTATATTCATAGTGAAGATTTCCACATTTCGGAAAAATCCATTTTCCAGATCCAGAATATCCCAGGTCCCAAGCTTTCTGGATAATAGATCCTACACTGCATCATGTTTTATTACAAATGCATAATAAAGATTTTTATGGTGCTAAATATTATTTTCATGTTTATTTTGAGTTTTTAATGTGGTCTCAAGTTTAGACAAAATACCTGCAGAACATTTGCAACTGCTTGAAGTCACATTGCAGAACATTGGTTATAATTCTGCTCCTGAGAGTAAAAGACTTAATTTAATAAAAAAGTTATTCGTTATCTAGAAATAATGTAAAAAAAAAATGTATGTTAATAACATTATATCTGCATTAATACTGATTATTTCAGTCTAATGGAAATATAAATCAAAGACTATATTTTAAAAAGGTATTCTTCATTGAATATTTACACTTACATGTCTCGGACACACTGAACAATATAACTTTTAAGCCCTTCTAAATATATATATATATATTTTCTTTTTTAATGAATAAGGGGAGAGCAAAAAGAGTTTTTTTCTTCATAAAATAAAAATAATAGTAATTTAGAGAAATCTATTTTTATAAAACTTCATGCATGTTTATTTACACTCCAAAAATAAAAATAAATAATAAGTAAGGGAACTCTTAGCTTTTTAAAAATAAAACTAAATTAAAAAATTGATCAAAACTGCTTGAATGGGCCTTTCTTTGGAAAAGGGGCAAGGGCACATAGTATAATCTTACAAATTGGGTAAATATGATTCTGCTTCTACATGAAATATACTTACTTTACGTTCATGTGAATGTTCTCTATGATGATGATGGTGGTGATGGTGTTGATGTTTTCTTTTTCTATCATGACGTTCTTTGTCTTTTTCGGTAGATTTCTTCTTCTTCTTCTTTTTAGATTTTTTGTGCTTTTCATGAGAGTGACTAGGAGGTTTCTCGACAACTTTTGGTTCCTCAAACACAGGTTTTGTCTCTTGTGGCAAACGCTGAATTTGTGAAGTGGACGAAGAATTGGATGCATGAACGGGAGACTGTACACCTCCTACTTTCAAAACAAGTTTTAAAGGCTTTTCTCCTGATCTGTCAGCTAAATAAAATACAAAATCAGGCAATATTCATTGTTTCTTTATCATATATTTTAATGGTTAAAAAAAAAAAAAAAAATAAAAAAATGAGTTAAAAAATTCTACACTGAAGTGTAAAGGGTAAAATTACCAGTAGTCATAGGATCACTAAAGAAAAAAGTGGATATTACTGTATACTTATACAGTTACAATTACGGTATCACTGTATACTTATACAGTAATACCGTACAGTCATGATTGTAACATTCACAAACTTTGTAATTTAATATTCAAAGTGAGTAGTGTGATAATAATTCCTGTATCCTATCCTATATACTTTAAAGGGGCAAATACTCTTGGATGTAAAAGGATATGGTTATTATTTACCTATTGCTTTAGATTAGTGATTAGGTTGTGTTGCAAGTGCACTAAACCACATGCACATTCTTACAATTTCAGATAAAAAACTGTGGATGTGTATTATTTTTTATATTTTAAAGTTTTTTAATTTCTGATATTAGCAAGTTTTTGTTTATAAAATTTATTTTGTTTACTCAATATGTAAATGCGGGTTACTTACTTACTTCTTGTTAATAAACACATGTCTCTGTTCATTAAATGTGCTCTATCATTCTAATTAAAATTTTATAGAACATAACCCTTCTTCCACAGGAAGAAAGTCTTAAAATTTTGCTTTATAAGTACATTCTCAGCAGTAATATTGCACAATGATTGATCTAGCTACTTCTACTACTCATTACTCCCCTTTTAAATTGCTTTCTCATTTTGCACATATTACACAGTTGCCTTTTTTTCTAATGTTGAAATAAAAACAAAATTTCACTGATTAATGTTTCTTAAATCGCAAGCAGGGATGGTTGGTTAAAATTATCAGTAAACAAATGAAATAGAAAACAAGAATGGGTATAACCAAGTTATGAAAAAGAAATTAACAGTATCCAAAGAACTTTAAAAAAGCTAACTTTCAAAAAAGCTAAAATACTGCTTGTACATTTTAGCTAAAATGCTAAAGAAATTTTTTTGTAAGGTTAACACCTGGTAAGGTTAACCCTGTAGAAAAATTGACCATTCAAGACCATGTTTCAAGATTCTTCATTCACCCTTTACCATGATATTATGGGACACTAACTTTCCCATGCTCTTTTTCTTATACCACTTTTTTTTTTTTTATATATATATCTTAGCAAGGGTTGATCCAGGTTTTTATTTTTGGGGCCCATTTTTGTGAAAAGCAAATTAATTTTGTGAAATTTTATTTCTTTTTTGTGATAAAAAGAATTATCACACGAAAACTTTCACTTTAGGAGTTACTCTATCTAATGTTTAATATCAAGTTAACAGCATATTATTGAACCAAGTATAGATACTCATTAAAAATAATATTGTTAATGTGGAAATTTTTTACAAAATCATCATTTAAAAAAAAATAAATCTTGTGAAAGGGCTGGTGTTATGAATCTGAATTTTGTGAAGGGACCCATTTTATGGATTTGAATTTTGTGAAGGGGCCCATTTTAGAGATTTGAATTTTGTGAAGGGGCAGCAAATGGGTCTTAATTTTTACCTGGATCGACCCCTGCTTAGCAAAAGCAATCGGCAAAATAATTTTAAAATTAGTTTTTTAAACACCAGTAATATATATATATTTAAGATTCTTGCTTATATGAATTTTATTATTTTAAAAAGAAAATAATATATAGTTCTCAATTTTTCATTTATTAGCTTAACAAAGTACATTTTTTAATAGACTTTGAAAATTATTTTAATTTGTGTAGGAGTAAAATCCTTAAACTTTCTGATCTAGGTGAACAGAAATCATAAAAAGTTTTTTTCTTCTTAATTAAATTATACTTATCTAATATCTACATCAGGGGTTGAAAAATATCAATTTTTACATGCCCTGTAGGGCACGTTAGCAAGAGAACACATGCTCAAATATTGCATTCAAATGCACATTAATAATAATAATAATAAATAACATATTTAGTACAGATCTGTGTTGAAAAGGAATTTAACAATATTATTCCTGTATTGACATTGTTTAGCTCATTTTAATTTAAGTAGGAGTCAAAGACACTACATTAACATATATTATTTTAGGAAAGGTGTTTGATTAAATATTTTCATGTCTGGCTGAGCAAGTAAAAAGAAAATAATTATAAGATTAAAATATATATATATATATATATATATATACCATGCTTTTAAATTTTCTGGAATAACAAAAATTATTTCATATTGCAATCTCTGGCTTCCACACTTTACTTTCATGGTTACATAAGTTTCAATAGACTTTGTAAAATGAAAATTCGGTATATTTCATTAAATACGAGGAATGTTGTACTACATTTTAAAAATAAAATAAATGCATTGATCTAGACGATTATAGCATGCAATTTGACATCCAATTGAAGCTTATTTGAATATAAATTATTTACACTAAAAAGAATTAATTAAACTAGTATGTGGATGTACTTATTTTTATTCTTTTTTCCCAAATGCAGAGTTTTCTCCTGGAAGAAAAACACCGAGCTATTTTGAAAACAAGTGCCAAATTATCCAGATTTAATAGATAGCACTTCTCCACTCTTTCCGAGGAAAAAAAAAAAAAAAAAAAAGTATATATATATATACAGTCGAACCTCGTTAACGTGAATCTAAAGGAAGGGAAACAAGAAATAAAATTATCTTCATATAACTAAACTAATCTTCATTTTGTTGGAGATTGTGGAAACAATTCGTGTTAAAAGTAATTCATGTTAAGCGTGTCCACGTTAACGAGGTTCGACTGTGTATATATATGCATATAATAATAACAAAAAAAGAAGTACAATGGAAAATAAACAGATGATTGAACAGCCATAACAATTCAATGAAAGCCTAATAGGTTACTAGTTAAATATACATAACATACGAAAACACATAGATATATCTTTAAAATAAAATGCAAATGTATGTAAATATAAACAATTAAAAAAAAAAATCAAAACTTACCATCAAAGGGTAAATCTTTTTTATCTGATTTATGATGCTTTTTATGTTTTTTACTTCCCATATTTTATCTGCAATAAAGAAGCCTACTATAAATAAAATTCAATTAATTATTACCCAAAAAAGAGATGAAAGCGCAAAGTAATTAAAGATAATTATCAGTAGATGATATATTTAAAAACATAAGTTAGAAACATAAAATTTAAAAAGAAGTTAATAAAATATATTGTTCAAGAATTTCAGTGTCAATACGCTGAAAAAAGCCAAACATAATGAATGGATGTTGATTGGTTGGTTGGTTGAATGATTAACGACATACTAAAATCAATGCTTTTGAGAAACATCGGCCGTGTTCACGATATCTCCTCGATCTGATCGATCTCCTCGTTAACTCCCCAAGCTGTTCACAACTTCTCCCCGATCTCCTCGATCAGAAAAATAAGCTGTTCACGACTTCTGACCGAGGAGATCAGCAACTCCCCAATTTCCCCGATAATTTTCTTCGGGGAGATGATAGAAAGCGTGGCAACCGCATAGCAACAGACGTAAACAAATGCTGAATATCATTTACGGTGATGTGTTTTGCTGAAATATTTTAGTAATATCTAAGAAGAATATGAATTTTTGTTAATGTACAATTGCATTTTTTTTAATTTTAGAAATATTAGCGATGCTCGATTGAACAAGATAGAAAATACAAAATATATGTCAAAACTAAAAAAAAAAAAAGTTAACGATATTGATTATTAACTTAATATTTTAATTCTCTTTTACTTGCTTTTTTTTTTTTTTTTTTTTTTTTTTTTTCATATTTACAATTTAAAATAACTTCCAATTTCATGCAAAATAACTTAAATTTAATTAATTATTCAAACCCATTTTCATTCTACATTTTTAAAGACTATTTATTTTAAGCAATCATTTATTCCACTTAAATAAATTTGTATTTTCCCCCCCTATAACTATTTTATAATACTTTGTAGGATGTACATAGGATATATATTATTTGAGCCTTTTTTGCATGTACAATATAATTTTTAATATATCTTAATTTAATCAAAAACCAATAACTTATATTTAACATAGGGTTAATCATACAATTTACATTCCATGATTAGTTGTGGATCATATATAAAGGAAATTTTTTCCCTCAACGAGAAATAATGTTTTGTGAATTTTTATAATGAGAGAAATAATAATAAAGACTTATTATACAGCCTTGCATCTGTAGCTTGAATGTATAACTTTAATTGCTTTTAGATTCAAAATGCAATTATTAAAGTTTACGATTGTGTTTAATTAATCTGTTACAAAAACAGTTATATCATTAACTTACAAAGGAGATTTGTAAGTTAATTCTTGCAGGAAAACTAAAATATGAAAGAGATACAAAAGTTACTCAGAAAATTAGGTTAGGGTAAATGCATCAAGTAAATACATTTATTTCTTTAAGAGTTTTTTTCAGAAGATGCCATTGTAAGAGACAACGTTAAAATCGATTTTATGAGTTTTTCACCTCTTAGAAAAAATCTTGAAAGCCATCATAATTAAGGTAGTAATTTAATAGTATAAGAAGTATTTGTATAAATATTGTTTAAAATAAAAATTTAAATACCTTTAAACTCCATTATTTTAAACTACTCTTTTAATTAGATAAATTTAATGTTATAACCACGGAGTAATATTAATAGGAGTTGAAGGTCCAATGGGAGAAAGCTACGAAACTGTGATCTAAATTTTTGGTAAATATTGAGGGCGCCACTTGTCATTCCTCCCTACCTCGGCGCGGATATACTGTTGTTTTCAATAGAATTTTGCTGGAATACATTTAAATTTTTTTATTTTAAGCAATTTAATTTCTTTGTAAGTTCTTAAAACTGCATAATTCAGATGTTTCAAATAAATACTTCGTTCCTAGTTGTAAAACAGGCTATGATAGTGATAAGAAAAGAAAAAAAAAGGCCGTAGGAGAAAAATAAAGTCCGAGTTCGTGTTTTCTGCACCTAAAGTAAGTTTATTTTTTTTCTTTCCAAAATTTCATCCATTCTCCTTCCTCCCAATTGTCTGTTTTAGCTAGCTTCGGTTCATAAGAATCGTCATTTTTTAAAAGCTTTCTTTCAAAGTAAAATGAGTATAAAATGGCTCTTAAAAAAAACATGTTGGTTAGAATACTCTATTTAATGAAATTTGCTTTCAATCGAAATTTTTTCAGCTTGATATTATTTTTAAAAAAATAATTAAAACGAGACATTTCCCCATTGAATAACATTGCGGAAGCTGGAGAGAAGGAAGGATTGCACGCTGGCGCCATCTGTAAACATTAGAAAACAACATCACAAAATTTCAGCGTTACCTTCTTCTCCTGTCTTATTACTCCGTGGTTATAACAAATTCAAAAGATAATATGCATTTCACATCATTATTGCACACTGTTTATTCTTCAGTTCGATTCGCAACAAACAGTATAGGGGGGGGGGGAGAATAGTTTGAATAAAAAGGAAAAAGGAATACTTCCCCATTCTCAATTGAATATTCACATTTATATCATTAAATGTTCAATGAGGGCAACTTAAAACTTAAGTATTGAAATAATATTAAAAAGGCATTTAAAATGCATATTAATATTAAAATAGCATTAAATAGTAAAATTTTAGCTATTTATTAGGAAATTATCTTTTTTTTTTTTTTAATTATAATATCCTTAATTTTATTTTATGCACTTTTACTGCTTTTCAAAATCTTAATAAGCTGTTTATTGTAAAAATCAGTTTAAATTTTGCAATTTTCAAAGTAATTATTTTTATACTTCAATGTAGAATAAACACCCAATTTATAATCTAACATGATTCAAATTAGAAGATTGCCAGTTTGCAAATTTTGAAACAGCAATACAAGGGATGGAATGCTGGTGCAGAATTTATGCCAGTATTTGTGTATGAAATTTCTCTAGATATACATTCATTGATTTAAGAAGTAGAAAACTTTGTTTCATTAGTAGTGGTATAAGTTCTGCACCAGTGTTCTATTTCTGCAATACAAAGTATCCTGAAAAATTATGTTATAATTATTTTTTTTAAAAACCTATCAAACAAATTTTCCCCAAGCATAACTAAGAGCCGTCCTAATTAAATTGACATTCTAAAAAAAAAAAAAAAAAAAAAAACTAAGCCGATTTTTGATTCTTAAGTAATAGATATAAAATTCTGCACAAAATAGAATTTAATTTAGTATGATAAGACTTATTTTAATCGGTTCTTCCATATAAAGGCATGCAGTAACTCTGTTTCATTCCCTAGCATTGTTACTAAATTCATTTCTTAAAATTTCTTTGTTTTTGCATAGGAACCCCTCGAGTCTTGGCAGGAACTATTTTAAACATCTGAGGATCTGGGGACCCCTTACCACCAACTTGAATTGTTTTGTTAGTAAACTTAAAGGATATGTTAATAAAAATGCCATTTAAAATAATCTATAAATCCCCCGCCGAGTGCAATCTTTCAGCAAAAATTTCACGCAATGCTTCTGCCATCTAATGGCATTGTTTTTTTCATATTTTTTTAGCTGAAAATAAGCAATCCTTCGTACTAGATGGCAGAAGCAACATGCCAAATTTTGTTGGAAAGCTACACCCTGACATTAGACAGTTTTCAAGTTTTTGCATTGAACACAGAGTTAAAGTTAATGGTCAATATACGGCCATTAGACGCTATCATGTTCACTCACATACATACATCATCATTAAAAAAAAAAAAATTGAACTCAGGGAACTTCAAAACTTAGAGATACACAGAGCTGTACCAAGTATAGTCAGTAAATACTCGGCCAAATTTAGGCTAAGTATTCAGTCAATGCCGAGTAGTTGAGGGATTTCACTATTTTTATGCATTATTGAAAGAAATGTGTCATTGATAGATATTTATTTTATAACTAAACAAAATGATTATGAAAATATAAATACAGAGTTATTATAATTAAAATTTTCGCTATAACAGCTTTCTGCAGTTAAAACGGGCTACCACTAAATTTGGTTTAGAGACAATTCATGATATGAGCTTGTCCATTTTAGCTATAAGAATTTAATTATAACTATCTTGTACGTATGTAATATGCAATATTTTATAAAAATTAGTATATAAAATTGTACCTGTAAATCAGACAAAAATAAAACATTAAAAAAAAAATAACCTTTATTTAATATTAACATAAAAATTTAATTTATACAATTATGTAAGTAAAAGTACCTTCAAATCAGTAAGAAAAAGACTGATTTTGAATCTAAAGAAAAATATACACTGTAAAATAATGTAAAAAACTATCATCTATTTGGATACAGTCTACCGATAGGAATTTATTTGGTATTTTAAGAACAAATAAAATTAATGTAAAAAGAGGGAGAAGGGGGGGGGGGGCATTTAACCGAGTAAAGGTGTTTTTGCAGTATATATAAAAGATAAATACACTAAAAGATCATTTAAAATACATTTCAATAATCAAATCTGTAGTTTTGCCAATTAAGGCCTAAAACCACCTATCATTTTACATTTCTACAGTCTGAAAATTAATGAATCGTATCATGTTTGAAATTATAAAATATTTAATGTTCTCATTTCATATGTCTTAATTCTTAATGCATAGGAAGTTTTGTATCTCTAAGAATTATCTGAGGATAATTTTGCATCTAAGAAAGATTTTAAGAATAAAGTTACGAGTTATGCTTTTAATAATCCACTTCACTAAAAGTATCAAAATATAGTAATGAACCTAATTATGTATATACACTACGAAAGTTCTACAGGAAAGCATGCTGTTTGCCATTTAACTAAAATATTTTGGGTTCAAAAGGCTTTCCCCCCCCCCCCCCAAGTTGTGCAAATTTCCTCATATATGCATCAATTCTTTCTTACAACTACTTGGTGTTCGGTACTCGGCCAAAGTGCTACTTGGTGCAGCACTAAACACACCTATATATTAAAGTTAAATTTTCGTTATGTTAAGATTACAATACTTACCTTACATAGTATGTATGTTTGAAAGGTAAGAAAAACTGCATGAAAGAAATGTGACCCATTCAATTCTATAGTGCTTAATAACAAATTCTTAAAAGATATTAATGACTATGAGAGAAGAAATGATAATGCAATTGAAAGCAGTAGATGATTAAAATAAAAACTATAAAATATCGCTTTTGAATTCACCAACAGAATAATTCAGATTTATTGTTTATTGTAAATTTTGCTGATTTTCCAGTATTTAAAATGGTTATAAATACACATTAATAAAGAATTGTTTTATGTATATGGAAACAAGGGTAATTTTAAATTTACAACTCGCAAATAATTAATAGTGGACAAAAGTAGATGAAATAGTATTTTGTCTGGGACAGTTTTAACGATGTTTTTTCCACTATGGAAAAAACAGAGCAACTCTAAGCAAACAGATAAAATATGCTTAAAGAAATACCTTTCACAGACCGTGAAATATCCAAATATTTTTATTATAAGTGCTTTTACACAAATATGAATGTAATTTTCAATAAGAAGCATGCTATATAAACCTCCCTCTGGCAGAATATTTTTATGCTTTCTGTGACAAGTATCATTCATGCAAACCTTTTCTGCAAGATGACATTTAATTGCATAGATATTAATATTATTAATACACTGTAGAATTCTTAAATGTAACACAAATCTCTGTTTTCTTTTGAAATATGAGAATATCTGTAATTATTATCAGTAAATCCCTCTGCAAGCAAAAATTTCTTTTCTTTTCTGTGACAGTGACACAGTATCGCTAAATTCTGCCTCAGGGAAAAACCCAAATAACATACACCAATTTTAAAGCATTTCAATATATTTACAGAAATAGAAGTGCACATATAGATATTGATAAACTAAAGTGATAAATACTACTACAACTTTGAAAGTGTTTAAACTATTAGTCAATTCAAATTCTCTACTATATTAGCAACATGATTATAATTGTAAACGGTTTATGTACATTTGAATGAATGTTATAGTAAGAAATTAACTATTTAAATATTTTACTTCGTAAGTTAAATGTAGTTAAATATGAAACAATATAAGAAAAATGTTTTATTTAAACAATCACAAATTTTTCTTAAAATATTACCTAATTTAATACAAACATGCTATAAAAAATAACAGAGGGGTGGCATGACCCTGCTCCTTTCTTTGTAATAGTATTTAAAATCTTACATAAAGTTAATACATACCTATGAACTCCAGTTTATCTTTATGAAGAGAAAGGTTGTATCTAATGGCCGTATTCACCATTAACTTTAATTCTCGGTTCAACGCAAAAACTTGAAAAGCGTCTAAAGGCAGGGTACAGCTTTCCAGCAAAATTTCGTTCACTGTTTCTGCCATCTAGCGTCGAGGATTTCATGTAATCTTTGATTGGTTGTTTTCACCTAAAAAATCTAAAAGTAACTATGCCGCTAGATGGCAAAAACAACGCGGCAAAATTCGCTGAAAATTTGCACCCTGCCTTTATACGTTTTCCAAATTTTCATCTTCAACCGGGAGTTGAAGTTATTGGTGAATAACAGCCTAATGGTCGTATTCACCATTAACTTCAACTCCCGGTTCAACGCAAAAACGTGAAAAGCGTCTAAAGGCAGGGTACAGCTTTCCAGCAAAATTTGGCATGCTGTTTCTGCCATCTAGCGTCGAGGATTTCATATAATCTTTGATTGGGTGTTTCCTCCTAAAAAATCTGAAAATAACTGTACCGCTAGATGGCAGAAACAACACGGTAAAATTTGCTGAAATCTTTCACTCCGCCTTTATACGCTTTTCAAATTTTCATGTTCAACCGGGAGTTGAAGTTATTGGTGAATAACAGCCTAAGAGAACTGCTCTACTGCATGGCAATATAAATAAAACCAAACACAGAAGAACAATTCACTTGACATTTCCATCACAACATTAGCAGATATTCTTCTCGAGTATAGAACACAGCACAAGTATAAAATAAGAGTATGAAGCATTCAATATTTATTGATATGCTCATGTAAATCTTACTCAGGAAAAAAAAAAAAAAAAAAAAAAACTTTTCACCGCAAAACAATAATCACGATAAATAAAAAATAACAGCACTATTTTCGAAAAATTAAATATTTTCAAAACTCAGTTCATATACTGTAAAAAATCTTTTCAGAAATAACTTTTAAATATGTTCAGTTGTGAAACTGAATTCTACTGAAGTAATTTTGGAACTGAAAATTTGAGAGTCTAGGAATGATGTTTTCAATATATCCTTCAGTTTCCTTAAAATTTCTTCTCTTCACACTCTTTTCATCATGTACAGCCTCTTTTACTCTAATTTTAAACTTGAAAGTATATCTCCATTATTCATTATAATATTTAAAAGCGATATAAAAAGTTGTTTATAAAAGAATTTACTTTAGCCGCCCTGTTTCTACCCAAAACAGACCGAAAAGGCGTTCAAGAATCATCTCCTCGAGTAGATCAGTTAGGGGATTTGTGACGTCAACTACTCGGGGAGTTGTGGAGATCGAGGAGTTACGTGAACACTGCATAAAAAATATCGGAGGGTTTTATAAATTAAATATTTACATTTATTTTGTCTTTATTTTGTGATGAGAAACAAATAATGAAAATCAATAAGATTTGGGAAAGCAGATCGCAGAGTTTTTCTTGTATACATTGAATCATTCTCGATTGACAAATCATAAACGAGTCATTCATTTTTTCGATAGTTGGACATTTATCGAAATCTAAAATTTATCGAAAATAATTTGAAAGCGATGTTATAATTTGAAAAAAAAAAAAAAAAAAAAAACTAATAGTCCTCCGAAACTAAATTCTGTTTTTGCCAGAATTTCATCAAAATCATTTTTTTCTTTTTTTGAAAGAAAAAGAAAAGAAAATTAATAATAATCAGTATCGAAAAAAACACTATCGAAAAAGTTTTTCTTAATAATTTTGACTTAAGAAATAAAAAGTGTGCGTGCAAAATGAAATAAAAATAAGTAAAAAAATTAATTTAATGATTTAATTTTAATATAAAGCATCATCGCGGCTATCTTAAAAAGTAGATGTAAAATTTAAAGTTTATGTGGTGCGTGTGGCATCTATAAAAATTGTTTTAAGAAATAGAATAGAATATAGAAAGCAATGATGTTGGTTACATCTTGTTATATAGTTTGAATTTTTGAATTTTATAGAAGTAATATGTACCGTAGGAATAATTTCTTTTGTTAAAACTATGGGGAATTGTTATGCGAGCACAAGCGAAGCTACTTTTTTTCACTTACTGTAAAATTGTGTTTAATTATTTTAACCAAAAATAACTTTTGTGTATTTTTTTCTTTTTATTAATAATATTATTTTCATTAAAAAGATTATTAAAAAAATACGCATTATTATTTTTAATTAGATCACTGAACTGAGTCCGCGTGCTACAATATTGCATACAAGATATATAAAGTAGAGTGATAAATGGTAACCCTTGAGAAGGTGCAAGATGTGACATGCTCCCCTTGCACTTACGTATTCGGTGGTTTCCTTGGTTACAGTTTATTTTCAATGAATTCTATGGTAGAGTGACCATATTTTTTTCCTTGAATTTGTGGACAAAGATGGCGGTGTCCTCGAAATTCGAGGACAAAAAAATAAAAAAATAATTAAATCACCTTAAATTGTAAAATTTTAGTAATTTTTATGTATAAAGCACCTTATTTCAGCTTATTTATTATACATATAATAAATTACTATAATAAAACATTAATAACTTTATAATCGGCGTCCCCAAATGTGTTGTAATTATTTGGGGACGAAGGTAGTTTGTCCTTGAAATTCGTGCCTGTCCTCGAGATTCGAGGACATATGGTCAGCCTATTCTATGGCAACTGCTTGGAGATAACCGCCAATGTTTTTGTTACGCAATTTAACATTTTTTTTTGTTCTGAATCATTTTTGTTTTATTTTACTTCTTTTTATTTCGTGTAGTCAAAATTTAACTGACAAAATATTTAAAAATAGTTGATAAATTATTAATTGTTGTTAAATTTAGCTCTTTTAAAAATTTATTTTTTTATTTATAAACACTTTTAAAATTTTTTGGAAAATGATGAAAGAAACGGCATTTTATTATTTGTTATATTGTGAAATATGTGAAAAATTATTTTAAAAACAATTTATTTTGGTCATGGGACTCTCGTGTTACCTAACAATAATGATAATTTGCTAAACTGAAATTTTAAATTGCCAAAAAAAGCGATAAAGAGCCAAACATAGCAACTTATTGGTTCATGTCACGTGATTCATCTTGAACCACAGAAAGCCAATCCTTCATACATTGAATCAGCACTCTACTTTATATATCTCGTTCATTCCTCCCCCTCGCTTTCTGTGAGAGTTTTTGTTTTTCTGTCGCACTTAATATATTTCAGAGTTTTTTCTTCCTCGTGCTTATCTCTCATTAATCTCTGCTCATCCGGGGGGAGAGGGATTTTTTCAGAGACAAAAGTTCAAATTAAATAAAACCTTTTGGGCCTCTTTTTTTTTCCAGAAAATTTATTTATATATTTTTTACACTTTCGATGGAGGTAAGAATTGGTTGCGACCACAAACAGATATTCCTAATTCCTAAGCAAGCACTCGCGTTCACGTTGACGATATGTATAAGTGATCAATATTCTATGGTAATCCAAAGCGTTGTAATCATAGATATATAGTAATATATATAATACAACTAGTAGGCTACGCCCGCTTCGCTGGTCACTATTTTTAAAAGAATCACTATAATTAAGGAATTCTCATAATTGTATTAATTTTTATCACGTGAAAAAAAAAAAGAGAGAAAAAAAATCTGATCGGAAAAAAATGTCGCACTGGGTCCCCACTGCCTTTGGCAGCCCAGGCCATAGTGCGCTGCTCGCGCGCATTTATGTTCGACATTCTTAATGAATCAGGTAAGAGGTAAGGGAAAAACATAAATATAAAAGGGAAAGTAGTCGTAAGGGAAAAAAACATAAATATAAAATACAAAAAATTCTTCTCTTATCGGTGTAATATTCGGTCGTGGCCCCCACTGCCTGCGGCAACGTATACAACCACCAACGGCGCGCGTGTTCCTTTGCCCACCGTTCCCGCCCTTCCTAATTATTTTATACTTTCAAAAATATTCGCAATCGTTTTCTCAGGCTTTTAAACCTAATAAGTAATAATACTAATTTCCAACGTTCTATCTGAATTTCTTTATTTTTGCCTCTACGCCCGGCCTCCTTCCCGCCCCTCGTAATAATTCTACAATTTCAAAAATATCCACAATCGATTTATCGGGCCTTAAAACCTAATAATACTAATTTTTAACGCTCTAACTTTTATTTCTATATTTTTGCCCCTTCGCCCCCCCCCCTTCCTGTCTATCTTAGTTTTTTTTCCTTTTGAAAATATCTGCATTCGATTTGTAGCTCACAAAAACCTATATGTACCAATTTTGAATGGTCTAACTCTTTTCCAATTGTCTTGCCCCTTCGTTCCCCCCTCTTCCCGGTTCTCCTAAAAATTTTATAAATTCGAAAATATCTGTAATCGATTTGTAGGTATCAAAAACTTCTCTGAACTAATTTTGAACGACGTAACTCTTTTTTTTTTGGCCTTTATTTGGTGATATGCATTCAAATTGAATCAGCATCATAATGTCACATAATGGTCTTCTTATATAGATCAAGCTTTGTTTGATTATGCGCAATAGAATCGGAGATATAAACTCCCCTGAAATTGCGGAAATCGACGTATAGCAGCGCCACTTGTTGAGAGATTGGCCCCCAAAGTTGTTAGTCACTAATTTATGTCTAGGCGCATCTACATATAAATTTATATGCAATTCTGTGGATATGTTCCTGAGACATAGCCTTCCTTTAAATTGTGGAAACCATTCTTAGTTTATACAATTATGCAGAAGAGAAGTAATATAGCTATGCAGACGGGAATAAAAAGAGAGAAGCAGAAAGGTAAACAGTGATGCCACAGATAGTACGTCAGTGATGACCACATATTGTTGGTTAAAAACATTTTGCTCGAAGCCAAAGGGTTTTTTAGGTGTTTATTTTTAATTTACCTTCTTAGTTTATTTTCTGCATTCTGCAATTCATGACTATGTCAATATAGAACTGATTTTTAAAAAATCTGAAATTGCACACTCCAACTAATGCAGGTAAACATAAATGTAATGTATGTGATGAAACCTGTTTTTCTGATTCGACTTTTGCAGGACAAATTATCTCACTGTAAAATAAGACAATTATGTGTTTTATGCATCTGTGTTGTAAAACTTGTGTTGTGCAAAACTTGATATCTATCATTATTTACAACTACATCAATATAACCGTCAAAAACTTTGTACATTTTATGTTATCTGCCGTCAGATTCTTATGCCCCAAACTGAGGTTCAAGCACATGTTAAATTTAACCCAAAACTATTGTTTGCATCACCTCATGTTCAACAACATATGCTAGAAAGTGATTTAGATACGACTGTAATTACTGCCACAAAAAATTATTTTTTAGATCCAAATAGGAGATCATTCATTCTTTCAGAGGGATTTTTGAAAGAATTATTTAATTTTCAGAGCATAAGTTGAGTTGTGATAAAACATATTGTTGACCAATCATCAATATCATTCTAAAATTCATTACCAAAAAACAACTAATAGCAGCCTAAAATTTTTACTTTGATGTTTGAGGCCATCAACAACATCCTAGATCAATGGTTCTCAAAGGATGTGCCAGGGTGTACTGATACCCAAGACTGTAACCAAATTTTTTCTGGGGGGAGGAGGAAGGGGGTTCAAATTATAGTTCATAAAGTTAAGTGTTAAACCTGTAGTGTAATTTAAAAGTTTTCGACAATTTTTCAAATTTGGGGTGGGGAGGGGAGTGAACATTTTAATTAACTTATACCAGGGTTTAAGCTGAGTTTATAATTTCTTTAGTAAAAGAGAAGCTAAAGTCGGAAAAAAGTCTTTAGCAAAGTGCTAAAATACAATTAGACTTAAAAATACTTGTTTGTGTACTGTTCTATATGCCTCTTTATGTTATATTTTTCCTTCTAATTTAACGATAGCTTTAAAAAAATTTAGAGTGGCTTCCCTAGACTTTCTGATCATTTAGTAGTTACTGGATGCTCAAAAAATACGAATCACTGAATATTTCAGTTAATAAATAAAAGTTAAAATCATGTCAGTATGTTTTCATCCCAAATTTGTTTATTTGTTGAATGAACGTAACATACCTGAAATTTTTGAGCATCCCTATAAAAGAAATGGTAAGCATGCAATTTCAGAAATGATCATTCTGTAGAAAAATTCTGATAGATACCCAGATAGCAATTTAAATTTTTTTTTATACCTTTTTACTTTCTTCTATATTCAATAGAAGAAAGTATTGGATTCGTAAAAATTTTCGACTTCCGGCTTTTGACAGATTTACACGTTTTGAGACTCTAGAACACGATTTTATCATTTTTGAAAAATCTCTGCCTGTCTCTCTGTCTGTGTGTGTGTGTGAGACAAAAATTTTGTGGCAACTGTATCCCCAAAACAACTGCTCAGAATTACATATAAATTTAAGTGTAGATGCACCTTAACCTAAATGAGTACCTATCAGCTTTTGGTGTCAATCGCTCAACAGGTGGCGTTGCTATACAGAAATTTCCGCAATTTCAGGGGAGGCTATATCTTAGGATCTTTCGAGTATAATCAAACAAAAGTTGATATGTAAGGTCATTATAAGACATTATTCTGATTAGATTTGAACGGTTATCGGCCAACATACGGCGCTGCTATACAGCGATTTCTGCAATTTAATGGAAGGCCATATCTCAGGAACTACTGCACAGAATTGCACATAAATTTATATATAGGGGCACCTTGACATAAATTAGTTCCTATTAACTGTCGTGTCGACTGCTCAACAGGTGGCGCTGATACACAGCGATGCTTATAGGGAAATAGATGGTGCTGCTGTACTGGAAATTTCCTTGATAACAGGAAGGCTATATCTCAACTTGTATGGCATATAACTGTATGAAACTTGATGTGTAAGATAACCATTATAAAAACGCATTTTTAACGATGTTATTTATAGCCAATAAAACTGTCTTTCTTTGGATATTCAGTGTTAGTTTTCTCTAAGATGCAAATCATTTGCATTCATCATGTTGCATAATTTTAATGAATAATAGCTTTAATAAATTATTTGACCTTAGTGAATAGAAGGAGATAGAAGAAAGTCCTGTGGTGGCCACAACATACTAGTTTTATTTAAGATATTGTAACTAAATTAATTTTAAAAGTGAAATTTATATTCCTGAATATTTATGAATTATAATTTTAGTTTTAAGAAATTAATGTTGATAATAATTAAGAGTGGGTTTAATTTTAATTTTGAGTTGTATTTTAGATCAAAGAGTATAATTTTATTATCAAATATATTTGGATACTCAAATTATAGTAATTATGATAATTAAAAATATTTTTAATTATTATTTAATTTATATATTTAATTATTATGTTAAAAATAATTGATAATTTTTTTTTTAATTTTGTCTATTAATTATATTTTGATCGCAATAATTCAGCAGATTGATAATATTTCATTAAGTATAAATTTAAATGTACACTGATAGTGCACTGATAGTTTCATTTCACACTTTTAAATAAATAAATTAATTTATGAAAAGTAGTTCCCATAGGATATGGCATGTGTAAAATCTTTATGCATCTTGCTTATTAAAAACTTATTTATTACAAACTTGTTGAAATGAAATTAGTTGAAAAAATTCCCTAGACGTATAGAACTTATTAAGATCTTAATAATATCTATGGACTTAAATATCTTCATTAAACAATACTATAATATATACATATCTATTTATTTATATATATTAAGATTTTTGAAACCTTTTTTATACCCCATGAACGGAAAGTCAAAAGGTTTTTCAAAACCTTATAGTAACAAGGTTTAAAAGCTAGTTGACCAAATCTAAGGTATTTTTTAAAGTTTTACATGTAGGCTTTCTAAAAATAAGAACGTAAAAGTAGTTTTTAAGGATTTTATATAAAGGCTTACAAAAGGTAAGAATGTAAAGGTTGTTGGAAGGTTTTTCATGAAACATCTTTCTTTCAACCTTGTAAAACCCGTGACATATGGTATACTGGTATAGGTTGTAGGTTGCAAGGCTTTACAGAACAATCCTTTAAAAAGTGAGGATGACCCTTTTTAGAAGCTTGCGTGCTATATGGATAGTACCATTTCACTCTTTTAAATATATAGTACCATTTTTATATATAGTACCATTTCACTCTTTTAAATAAATGAATGAATTTAAGAAAATTAGTTCCCATAGGATATGACATGTGTAAAATCTATGCATCTTGCTGTTACCAAGATGGAAGGTCATTTCACAAAATATTATATTTACCATACTAATAAAGGAAGTATGAAAAAGTAAAATTCCTATTGAAACCAATCCAAGCTTAAATTAAAAAGCGTAGTCGAAAACATAAAGTAGAATGCAAATTTTATGCAACAACCCCCATGGGGGCCCTTGCAGTTTTAGCTATTTCTAGGAAAACAGAAGCGAGAAAGCGTGGCGTAATTTGGCTTGAAAAGGGAAGGTTTTGCATTCAAGTCCGAAGTCCTTTTTAAAAATATTTTACTTTAAGTGAAAAAAAATGTTAAAATTTATGGAAACTTTAAAAAAAAAAAAACATAGTGACAATTAGTAGAATTTTTTTTCGTTGTTGTTGTTGTTGCTGTCATTTTTTTTCATTCAGTTACTCTGCAGCCAGTAGCGTGTGTTAATTTTGTTCTATATCAAAGAACACGATGTTATAACAAGTAGTTATAATTCATCTCCAGCAGGTATGAACTTTCTGAATCTTCATTGGACCAAGGTTTGAGTTCTGCTGATCTTAAAAACTCTAAAAGTTGAAGCAATATAGCAGAAAGTAAAACGAAAAATTCTCCAATTTCTACTGATGATAACTGTTGAGAAAAACAACAAACTCCTGAAGTCTAACATTTTTCATTCCTTAAACACTGGAAAAATCTTCAATATTTAGAATGTTAAAGGCAATAATAAAACTTCAGACAGTTATTTCGGTAGCCTTGAGCATACCTTCATCAGTGTTCGTGCACTGATGACAATATGTCCAATACTATGAAAACAGCTGTTTGTAGCTTCATTGTTCCCGTTGGTATTATGTATGTTAAAGACTTTTCTGTGCTTATTAATTTAGCACCAAGTTATTTTCCATTCTTATTTTAGATTTTACCTAGTTAAAAAGCTTTTTCCTCTCAGAATATTTTGTTTATTTTATTTATTTACTGGCAGGCTATGCCCACTTCACTGATCATTATACTTAGATGAATTTTCAAAAAGAATTGAAACACTATTTTTTTTATATCAAGTTATAAATAAAAAATAAAAATAAATAAAAAATAAATAAAAATAAATAAATACATTGAAATCGCTCTAAACCTCGCTTCGGATGTTCGCTGTCTACGGCAACTTTTTTTCCGCCCGCACTGCATTGGGTCAAGCAAGATTCCTACTGCTTGCAGAAAGGTCTTTCCCAGGCACATCAGTTTGGGCATTTATCGACGACAAGTGGATCTACTGTTATTTAATAACTGCGATTTTAAAGATAATTGTATCTTAGCATCTATTACATATTTTAGTTTTTGAACCATGTCTTTTATAGCTCTCATTTTTGTTTACGTTCATAGTTTGTGTTTATACTTAGGTCTTTGTTTAGATTTAGGGTCTTCGTTTACTATTATAATCTTTTTCTACATTTAGGTGCTTATTTACATTTAGGTCTTCGTTTACATTTAGGGTCTTTGTTTTTATTTGTACTCATTGTTTACATTTAGAGTCTTTGTTTACATTTATAGTCTTTGTTTGCATTTACATGCTTATTTACATTTCGGGTCTTATTGAAAGAGGTTAGAAGATTATAGAGATGAACATCTTCCGTTTGAAGCCTGCAGTGTAACCCTGAAAACCGGTTCAAATGTAGCCCAAACATCGGCACGTGTGCTAGTGTGAACAATGAGAGTAGCCTAATCTTCAGAAAATCCTCATGTTCTTCGACCATGCCCACGTGTTTGGACATTTGAGTATTTAATTTTGAGCGATGATGGCTTCACATTGCATAACATATTTTAAGACTGACACCATCTTTATATTCTTCTAACCTCTTTGGGGTCTGTAAACAATTAGGGTTTTTGTTTATATTTAAGTCTTTGTTTACATTTAGGGCCTGTTTTCATTTACGTCTTTGTTTACATTTAGGGTGATTGTTTAGATTTATAGTCTTTGTTTATATTTAGGGATTTGTTTACATTTAGGTCTTTCTTTACATAGATGGTCTTTGTTTAAATATATAGTTTGTTTACATTTAGGTTTTGTTTTCATTTAGGTCTTTGTTTTCATTTAGGGTCTTTGTTTACTTTAAGGTCTTTATTTACAATTAGGGTCTTTGATAATATTTGTAGTCTGTTTACATTTATGGTCTATATTCTTCTAACCTCTTTGGGTCTGTTAACTATTAGGCTTTTTTGTTTACCTCCAGAACTTGGTTTACAATTAGGGCCTGTTTTCATTCAGATCTTTATTTACATTTAAGGTCTTTGTTTAGATTTGTAATCTTTGTTTACATTTAGCGGCTTTATTAACAATTAGATCTTCCTTCACATTTAGGTCTTGGTTTACATATAGGGTTTTTGTTTACATATATAGTCTGTTTACATTCAGACTAATTGTTTACATGTACAGTCGGTAACAAAAGTCTCCGAACACTAGCAAAAATTCCTATTTAAAAAAAGTACACTTAATACAGTTTTGTTAAATAAATCCTTGTCGAATCCTGTTCTTAGTCAGTCTAAGAACACGATTCGACAAGGATTTATTTAACAAAATAGCATTAACTTTACTTTTTTTATATAGGAATTTTTGCTAGTGTTCGGAGACTTTTGTTACCGACTGTAGGGTCTTTGTTATTCGTTTAACCAAATGGACTTCTGCGTTTTCTTTCATAAGAGGATTGGATATTTCTCATTTCATTACATGTCTATATAATTAGCCGCTATCTATGTACAATAAACTCCTTCCAAAGCGTGTACATGTTAAGTGGCACAACGGCCATACGCTACCAAAGTGATGACATCACTGAACCTCTCTGGGTACACACCAACGGGTCTCGGACCGATTAGCTCCCATTGACTCTCTGCCAATGACCAATTATCACGGGAACACACTGGTTGGTGTGTGCCCAGAGAAGGTCAGTGACTTCACACTTCGGTAGCGTATTGTTAAACGGGGTCCACAGCTAGGTAAGCAGTCCCACCGGAGTTGGTGGGGCGGAAATAAACAGATCAAGCTGTATCGTTATCGGAATTCACAGTTATCAATTTGGCAAAAAATTCAAGATGCGGAAGCTGATTTCGCTTTTTTTTGTCATTGTAAACGTGTTTAAAGCCAGGAATAGTTTTAGGCATTTTTTCTTTATTAATATCACATAACATTTTATTTTAAAATAAATTTAGGCAGTTTTACTATGGCTGCTTAAAGGGCAAAGTGTTTAATTTTCTTTTTATTAAAGCATTAAATGGATGAACTTGTAGGGTGACATTTTTGAGAAAAATTAGAAGTCTGGAAGAACTTATTATAGCCTCTTTTAAATGTTGAACATAAAGTTAACACAGTTGTTGGCACACGAAATTATTTTTTACATGGTTTCTGGCTGCTTTATTACCTCTTTACTGTTCAATTTCTCGAATGTACTAATTTTCATTTAATATGTTCATCCACTAAGTTCTTCAGTTGTATTCTGCACTACTGATGCTTAACTAAACCGTTAAGTAATGTCTGTCTACAGTTAAAAAATAATTAAATTTGACTAGTGTTGAAGTACATTCAAATATCAGAATAATCTAAATAAACCTAGAAGTCAAAAAATTATCTAATGTATTTTTGGTGATCTAAAAAAGATGTACATATGAAAGTAATTGATTTAACTTTCATAAAATTGTATTAAAGAATCATGTTATAGCTAGAAATAACAGGTTTTATGCTAAAAAATATATAGTATTGGGGGAGGGGTTTTTGTCAGCATTTAGAGTCTTTGTTTACACTTTACACTTACTGTATTTTTTATATTTAGGGTCTTTGTTTATATTTATCGTCTTTGTTTTCCTTTAGGGTCTTTGTTTAAATTTTTAGTCTTTGTTTACATGTAGGTTTTTCTTCACATGTAGGGTATTTGTTTACGTATTCAGTGTATACATTTATCGACTTTGTTTACATTTAGGGTCTCAGTTTATATTTTTAGTCTTTGTTTACACGTAGATATTCGTTTACATATAGGATCTTTGTTTACATATATAATTTGTTTATATTTAGATTCTTTGTTTACATTAGAGTCTTTGTTTACATTTTCTACTTTGTTTACAATTAGAGTTTTTATTTACCTCTAAAGCCTTTGTTTATATTTTCAATCTTTGTTTACATTTTGATTCTATTTATGTTTGTTTTTTATATTTATGGTATTTGTTTATATTTTTAGTCTTTGTTAACATTTATTGTTTTTGTTTACATTTATATTCTTCGTTTACGTTTAGGTCTTTGTTCACATTTAGTTCAATATTTACATTTAGGGATTTAGGTACATTGTTTATATTTATTGTCTTTATTTACATTTATGGTCTTTGTTTACATTCAGGTCTATTTACATTTTGGGTCTTTGATTGCATTTTGAGTCTTTGTTTACGTTCAGGGTTTGTGTACATTCAGAATCTTTGTTTACATTCAGAGTCTTTCTTTATATTTGTTGTCTTTTTATACTTCTCATCTTTGTTAATATTTGCAGTCTTTGTTTATATTTAGATTCGTTGTTTACGTTTAAGTCTGTGTTTATATTTAGTTCTCAATTTTTGATTAATGTCTTTGTTTACACTTTTAGACTTTGTTTACATTTAAGGTCTTTGTTCAAATTCACAGTCTTTGTTTACATTTATTTCCTTTGTTTATTGCATTACCGATTTAAGGTTGACGCCATCTCTGTATTTTCCAAACCTCTATGGGTCTGTTTACAATTAGGGTGTTTGTTTACATTTAGGGTTTGTTTTCCTTTAGGGCTATTTTCATACAGGCCTTTGTTTACATTTACGGTCTTTGTTTAATTAATGCTTTTGTTTACATTTGCTACTTTGTTTATATTCGGAGTCATGATTTACATTTAGGGGTTTTGTTTACATTTAGGTCTTTGTTTACGTTTAGGGTCATAGATAACTGTTAGAATCTTTGTTTACATTTAATGTATTTGCAAGTTTACGTTTAGATTCTTTGTTGACATTCAAAGTCTTTCTTTATATTTGTTGTGTTTTTTATATTTGTGATCTTTGTTTATATTTGTAGTCTTTGTTTACATTTAGATTGTTTACGTTTAGGTCTTTGTTTACATTTTGCTCTTTATTTGTATTTACGGTCTTTGTTTAATTTTTTTCTCTTTGTTTACATCTTTATCCTTTGTTTATATTTAGGGTTTTGTTTACAATTATAGTGTTTGTTTACATTTATGGTATTTATTTACATTTATAGCCTGTTTTCAGATTTATAGACTTTGTTTACATTTAATTTTTTTTTTACATTTAGGTTATTTGTTTACATTAAGGTCTTTGTTTACATTTTGTTTATATTTGGAGTCTTTCTTTACATTTAGAATCTTTATTCACACATAATCATTCTTTACATTTAGTGTTTTTGTTTACAGTTATCGTCTTTGTTTTATATTTAATGTCTTTATATTTAAGTTCTTTGTTTACATTTAGGGTATTTCTTTACATTAATGTCGACATTTACATTTTTTACTTTGTTTACATTTGGAGTCTGTTTATATTTAGGGTCATTGATACACTTAGTCTTTGTTTACATTTAAGGCCTTTGTTTACATTATCGTCTTTGTTTTCATTTAGTGTCTTTGTTTACATGTATGTCTTTGTTTAAATATAGGGACTTTGTTTACATATACAGTCTGTTTACATTTATCGACTTTGTTTAGATTTAGTGTCTTTGTTTATATTTTTAGTCTTTGCTTACATGTAGATTTTCGTTTTCATATAGGATCTTCGTTTACATTTATCGTCTTTGTTTATATATAGGGTCTTTGTTTGCATTTTTAGTCTTTCTTTAATGTAGGTCTCTGTTTACATATAAGTGCCTTTTTTTAAATTTTCTACTTTGTTTATATATGGAGTCTTTGTTTAAATTTAGGGTCTGTGAGGAGTTCCTCACATATCCTTTTATTTCATCAAATTTATTATATCCTAACTAATTACATATTTATTCACAATTAAAATCTATTAACCTTTAATAATCCTCTTTAAATATGCCAAACTTATTTTAAATTAAGTAAATTCTTTATTGGAAATTAAAATACTTATCATTTTCTAATTTTAAGAACAAATTCAGTATTAAATCCATTGATCTCTTTTTAGCATAATGCAATATATATATGGGGATTTAATACACAATTTAATTTTATTATCCCTTAAAGTAATTATTTTTTATTTCCTTTTTCAATGGGTTTCGCAATAAATCTAATTATATTTATAGCTATAAATATTCTATTGGAAAATTTCCGTTATATCTTTTTATTATTTTATTTTATTTTACATTCAGATAATCTATTTAATTGAAGCTATTAAATTAATGACCCGTTGTGTAGACATCATGTCGCAAGAATTTCGTAATATTTTATGATTACTTGCACCTGTCTTCCAACGATCTTCTTGGCGAATGTGATTTATGCCAAGGTGGGGCTGCCATATTTTCAACCGTCTTTTTATTTTTAAAATTTCCCATTAAAATAACATTAACACAAAGGAAAATATATTGGCGCCCTCAGGGACCGATTTACCCACTTGGAGGCCCGGGGCACTCCGGGGCACTCATGTTCACCGGGCCCCTTTTCCTCGTACTTTAATATGACAACTAACAAAACAAGCCGCATATTTTTTATTCACGCGTCCAAAAATTCTCTTAATTTTTCATTTTATTGGTAAGAGTAAGGCTGAACTAGAACCAATGCTTGTCTATCGGATTAATGTATATCGCGCTCGTATATCTGCACTGCAGTATGTGCCTCGATTTAGCTAAGCCTTAGTAAGAGTTTGGAATGCCGTATCGGTAATATGCAGTTGCATTTATGTCTAGTGAAAATACTGCAATTTTTTGATGAGCTGATAGTTTCCTTGAAAGATCATAACGCCGGTTTATAAAACAGCGCTGCAATACCTCCCCATCCATTGACGAAAAAACATAAAACAACGATCATTATTGAAAAATTTGCAAATGTTTCATTTTAACTATTTTTTTAAATGCATGGTGGAGGCCCCCCTTAGTGTGAGGGCCCAGGGCACGTGCCCCGAATGCCCTGCCTTAAATCAGGCACTGGGCGCTCTTGGCTTTATAATGTGGTGATATTATCTCTATCTGGCAGTTAACATCTGGGCTGTCGGATTGGATTCCACACAGTTTTGATAATAATCGCGGTCTGTTGAACATGTTATGGATTAGCTCTCTCTCCCACCAGCTTTATAACAGTTTCCATCAAAATTATGAACCGGGTTTTGTTATTAAAAATTAATTAAATTGCCTTTTTATTCTATAATTATAATATTATTTGTTTTGAAAATTATCTTTAATAAATATTCTACAGTTCAAAATAGTTTCGTATCTATCTTTATTTTAGTCGCAATATACTCCTCTTTTTTCCTCTGCAAACAAGGTATGTTAAAAGTGTATATTTTTAAATTTGATTCTTCCACTACAGTATACCAAAAACAATCCTATATAAATTGGCGCCTAGTCAGGTCGGAAACTTGTTAGGTGGGAGAGAGGGGCATTAATTTAAAATAAACTTTCTTTGTCATCAGCAAATCGTTTAAAAAATTGGAACTTTGGAAGTGCCTGCTTATCATCGGAAATCTTCCTCTTGCTTCGTCCATATCACTGAGGGATCTATAGATGTGTTGGTTTCCTGCTACATTACTACTTTGCATTGAGACAATTTATTATTATTTCAAGAGTGAACCTGTATTGTCATTATATTTTTGACTTAGAAACCATAGAAGGAATTTACTTTATTGGAAGTTCGTATGTTTTCAACTGAGAGAAAATGAGCGACAAATTTCTTTTATGGAACTATACAATTAACGACTATCAGTGCGTTTTATGGAGAATCGTGTTATTTATTTTCCATACACTGTTTATCTAATTGAAGAGTGAAAAAAAAACCAGTTCTATGTTTTTTTCCTGACATGCAGTTCGTTGAACTCTCTCGATTCCGTAATCGCCTAGTTATCAACTGTACTGATTAAATATATTAAGAGATGCTGGATCCAAGAATACAGATGCTAAATTCAAAGACTCGTCTGGTGTGCATGAATGGAAATTTTCTTTACGTTCAATGATTTTGTGACATACTGCTATTCATTTGAAAGATGAAAGACTAGGAAAATGTTTGCTTTCCCCTTTTCTTGAGACTGGCTTTTCAAGATTGGTTCGTATGACGCAGCTGTAATCATCGCTGAATTTTTCACCGCTGTGTTCGTATTTCTGCAGATGTTTTTTTTTTTCTCTTCCCTTGTTCACCCTTCCAGATGTCACAGACAGTTTCGGATCTAGTCTGCCTGGTTTAGAGTGATGTCGTCGTGACTCTCTTTTTCGGAATACGTTTTTTTTTTGTTTTCTTTTTTCAGAACTGACTGAAGATAAGAAACTTAGGAAGATAGCATTTTCAAAAACAATTTTTAGATGACTTTTTCTGAATACCTCTTAGCGAGATGTTGTGATGGAATCATCCATTTGGACATACAGATAAGAAAATTTATTATTATATTTGTATAATTATTTTAAATATTCAGTACGTATATAAGTAAATTATTCTTTTTGCTAATAAAGGTAATGCACATATATATTTGTAATTAATTAAATATTGAAATATTTTATTAAGATGATAATTTAATTTGGGAATAAAATTTTTAGAATAAATAAATGAAAATAGATATAGGCAATATATCTGTGCATTAATCCTTTCAAATTTTGATACAGGTGTTTATGATATATTTTATGCATATATTATTTCTAGAAATATTTTTGAGATAACCAATATTTTATATAAGTATGGTCTGGGCGAGAATAAAAAAAATAATAAAAAAAAAAAGATATTTCGAATTTAAAAATATTTAATGTTCAATTTTTTATTTCATTTTTTTCATACATTTTTTCATGACGATATTTGTTTATTTTTAATAAATATACAGGTTAATTGTGTCATTTTTAAGATATTTTGAGTGATCAATGAATATTTTTCCGATTATTATTTTTCTTCACATTTCATATGTTAAATATCATAATAGAGTTATAATTCTTTGTTTATCAGCATTTGCATATAATTGTCACCTATCAATTTTTCTTAAAAAAAAAAAAAAAAAAAAAAAAAAAAAAAGAATTTCGAATTTAAAAATATTTGATTTTCAATTTTTGATTATTATTTCATATTTTTTTTCATTCCGAATTTTTATAAAATAAATTTCATGTGTTTAAAGACTCAGTGTACTAGAGTCATAATTTACTAAAAAAAAATATTTTTCATAATTTTGAACGATAAATAGTAAATTAATATTATATTTTTGTGATGAAGGATGATTGTTATTATCGACTTGTGTATGCACAGTCAGTTATATTATATATTATATAAGAAATTTTATTTTCAATTTTGAGTTTGAAAAATTTTATAATTGCATATTATGATTTTTTTTAATTTTTGAAATTGTTCTAATAAATAAGAAATATATTTTTTTAAAGAGAGGAGATTCTGGATTAATTTTTAAAATAAAAGGGAATATATTATTTTAATTTTTCACAATTTATTGTTTTCCTAAAATTTTTGTTAAATATTCTTCATGGAAATCCAATTACTATTGGTCGTGAAACTATGATGTTTAACATTCTTTTATATGTTTTTACACTTACACACAAACAAAATAAATACATGAATAAAATGACATAATTTTATTTTTTCAGTATTTAAACACAATCCCTTCTCGGTATAAATGTAATTTGTTTTGGTTATAATGAAATAGTGATGTATTGATGTGTAAAAAAAAAAAAAAAAAAAGAAAAAGAAAAAGAAAAAAAGAGTTATTTGAATTCCATTGGCAGAAATTAAACATTTATAAATTTATCATAGACATGTTTTTATTTTATTTTTTTTAATTAATCTGCTACTGTTTTCTTGTTATCATTGATTAAATGTGCATATGGGTTCTTAATTTTTTAATTCATGCACTTTGTTTTTGTTAGTCAAAATTTAATATACATTTTTTTTGTCGTCGAAATGATATGGTGTTTTGCAGAGAGAAAGCTTGTACACTGTCTCTCGAGTGCTCTGCAGTGTATAGGTTTTTTTTAGTGTTTTGCTGTTCATTGTCTAAACAATTACTTCGGCTGGACCGATTTTTTTTTAATTTAAGGACGATGAGTGACGAGACATTATTTTTGTGGAACATTATATTTTTGACAAATGTTTACAATCCATTTAATTTCAGAGTTTAATTCAAATACTTTTGTTAGATAAATTCTTTTTGATGAAAATTCTTTAAATGTAACAATAACAGTAGATTAATTAACATAACATTAGGACAAGGGTAAATAAATAATATTGAGAACCTTGTCACATTTTTCTATTGAAATTATGCAGAATATTGATGAAAAAATTTTGGAATTTTGATTTTTTTATATATTTTTTTGATTTCTCAATGCATTTAAAAATAATAATACACATACATTTTTATAAAAGATGGTATAATTAAGATTTTTGAATTATTAATTTAATAACTGTTTAAATTTAAAGCTCATCTTTACATTATAGTTGCCAAACAATTTTTCTTGAAATTATATAATTATAATACATTTACAACAAATGCATAGATTTGTGTTTTTACATTTAATTTCCTATTTATACACAACTTCATGAAGGTATATACACATATTCATTAAACGGTTTGGTTACATACAGTGCTAGTTTGAAAATTTATTGATATTTAAAAAAAAAGAGATTTAACACATTTTTCTTAATACACTATTTATTTTTTTGAAAGTGTCGGCATGTATCCCAGCCTTGCCATATGGTCACTTTCAGTTATAATGCACGTAGGTGCGCTTCACACACACATTGTTCAGCATATGATTTATCATTTTTAATTCAAATGCAGTATTATTTAATAATTTGCAACATTAATAACCAATTGAAAAGAGATATTATTACATGACACTTAATTTTTCTTGATTATGTAACTGTATGGAGTATATAATTTCATAATGACATAATTTTCTCACACATACATTTTTCTTCTTACACAATTTTTACGCTTACATACTATTGTTTTACATTTTATTTTATTGTCAATTTTTCACTTTCATATACTATACAATATTTATTTTCTAGTGTTTTTGGTTTTTTTTAATCTTTAAAATATATGAGATGTACACAAACATAAATAGGAATTTTTATATTCTCTATTATAACCAAATCATGGAATTGATCCTTTTTTTTCGTCTTGTCACAAAATACAATGTTTTCAATTATGTTTATTATTATAATTATCTACACATATTTACAATTTTTTTTTTTTTTTTTTGAAATATTGCATGTAAACCTAGCTTATATGCTAGCCGTGCGTTTAGAAATATTTCTTCTATTTACAAGAGTCACACACACACAATTTTTGCATATATACTAGTGTTTGTTATTTTGCATATAATAAACCCTAATTTTAAATTGAATGTATATATATATACACAACATTAAAAAAAAATACATACCTTTGAACATACATAACTTATAGACAAGATTGTTTCAAATGTTGAATTATTCTCTTGCATATAAAACATTAATTTTTTTTTTTTCTCACTTACTCATTGTGAATTTCATTACACATACATACCTTTTAAATATGTCAAATATTGGAATTTTTATTGCATATAAAGCCTTGAAATTTTATTTTTCTCACTTGCTCATTATAGTTTGCCTACACATACAATTTTTAAACAAATATGAATGGACACAAACTAATTTTTCAGATTTCTCTCTCTATTGTGCATATGTATATAGATTTTTTTTGTGTTACAATACATTATATATATTTTCTTATCACATAATTTTACTGATACATATATATAAGCAATATATAAGAGTATAACACATGCTGTGTTATTTTTTTTTTATTTGCTATAGTTTGCGTTAAAAAAAATATATATATGTGCTTTTTCTGATCAGAATATTTATGGCACTAGCTCATGGCTTTATAATTGCCCATTTTATAATTGAGCTGAATTTTTAAAAGATCTTGTTTGAGCATTATGCATGTGATTGCATTTATATATATAAAAAATATATTTTAAGTTTTGCTTAATTATATATATATATAAAAAAACAGGCCTTTCTTTTTCTACATGAAGTAGAAATTTATAATTTATGTCGACAGTCATTTATTTTTTATTTTTCATTACAGGTGCACTTTAAAACATATAAAAGAAAAAAAATTAAGATAAAAAAAAACCTAGGTACATTAAAAGAAAAAATTAATATGGAATAAAATAACAAAAAGGCAAAAATTTTCATTATGGTTCAATTTTGTTTGGTTAAGTTGGTAGTGCTGGTTTGTATATGTTGCATGGAGTCTACATATCCTTCACTAATATACTTTTATTTTCAGATTAATTACATGAAATCAAGCTGAAAAAGTAGTTAACAAAATTTTTGGGACAAATTCACTGGCAGATTAAGTATAATTTTGATTTATTGTTTCTCTGTTAAACATATAGCACAATTTTGTTTTAAAAAAAGTATATATATAAATATAGAATATAAAGTAAATATTTATAGCATCTTATAACACCCTTTGTATTCGATGTATACTAGAATACTCAGGTGTTGGTTTTTTTTCCTTGTGAAATGATGGATTCTTGTTTTCCCAATGGCCGGCCACCAAAGGGGTAAATAGATAATTTTTATCATTTCACAAACTTTATAAATTTTTGATTATTTTTATGTAAGATATTATTCTTAAATTTTGTTTTGGCAAAATATAGATATATAGCTAAAATTTTTCTTTTGATTTAATAATAATAAAAAAAAAAAAAAAAAAAAGAAAGAAAGATGCTATTTAATGGAAATAAAAAGTATTAGTCACACAATGCTGATATTATGGATTATTTTTCTTCCAATTCAATATTTCAAGTAACTGAATTTTGATCAATGTTATAGTATTGATATGTACTAATAATAATGGAGTTTTTATGTTGTATGAATCAAAATTTTTCCATTTAATAGATAATAATGATAATAATTTTACACACTTTAACTATTTTCATGTTGTATATTGGGAACACTCAGTCATTTTTTTCATTGAGTTAGGAACTTTATTGCAGGAGTGTGATGTCACGGTCATACTCCTTGCAAATTTTTTTCAATAGCCACACCTTTTCTTCTTTTTACATAAACACATATTTTTCTCAAAATGCTTGTAACATACACATATAAAAATCAAGCCTCTTTTGAGTCACACATTTGCTCGGTATGCTATATTTGGCAGTGGCCTCACAAACCACTTGTTGTTTTGGCTGTTTGCTGGGTTCACACTTTTCTTCCCCTAACTTAATTGATTTGCATGAGTAGTGCTCAATTTTAAAATACACTTTTTCTTAATTTAAGTGAAATTTAAATTATATATGATACTATTGTAGACAACACAATTTTTTCACGCAAAAAAAAAGAAAAAAAAAATCATTTTTAAGATTTTTGTATCACAATTTTTTAATACTTTAAAATATTTCAATGATATAGTCAATACATATATATTGTTTGACAAGAAAATAGAATTTAATTGATCTATACAAAAAGACACTATAGATAAACTATATGTTTTTTTAAATGTTTTGTTATGAAACTAATTTGATTTATTTTTCAGAGAGATTTGTATTACAATATATCAGCTGTAAAAAGATCAAGAAATTATTTGTCAAGACATTTATTTTGATTTTTTTTTGTTTCAAAAATATGGAATATATATGTGCACTCATGTTTATTTTAACAATATGTAGCATATGAAATCCAATATTTTGTTCAATTTGATTGATATGTTTATACACAATCATAGTGATCTTTGTAAACACATATGTTGTAGGATTGTTTTGATAGTTTTTGGATTGTTGTTTTGTATTATGGTGGAGAGAGCTATTTTTTTTCATGGCAACCGGGAGAGATAGGTGAGGGAGTTCCTCACATATCCTTTTATTTCATCAAATTTATTATATCTGAACTAATTATATATTTATTCACAATTAAAATCTATTAACCTTTAATAATCCTCTTTAAATATGCCAAACGTATTTTAAATTAAGTAAATTCTTTATTGGAAATTAAAATACTTATCATTTTCTAATTTTAAGAACAAATTCAGTATTAAATCCATTGATCTCTTTTTAGCATAATGCAATATATATATGGGGATTTAATACACAATTTAATTTTATTATCCCTTAAAGTAATTATTTTTTATGTCCTTTTTCAATGGGTTTCGCAATAAATCTAATTATATTTATAGCTATAAATGTTCTATTGGAAAATTTCCGTTATATCTTTTTATTATTTTATTTTATTTTACATTCAGATAATCTATTTAATTGCAGCTATTAAATTAATGACCCGTTGTGTAGACATCATGTCGCAAGAATTTCGTAATATTTTATGATTACTTGCACCTGTCTTCCAACGATCTTCTTGGCGAATGTGATTTATGCCAAGGTGGGGCTGCCATATTTTCAACCGTCTTTTTATTTTTAAAATTTCCCATTAAAATAACATTAACACAAAGGAAAATATATTGGCGCCCTTGGCTTTATAATGTGGTGATATTATCTCTATCTGGCAGTTAACATCTGGGCTGTCGGATTGGATTCCACACAGTTTTGATAATAATCGCGGTCTGTTGAACATGTTATGGATTAGCTCTCTCTCCCACCAGTTTTATAACAGTTTCCATCAAAATTATGAACCGGGTTTTGTTATTAAAAATTAATTATATTGCCTTTTTATTCTATAATTATAATATTATTTGTTTTGAAAATTATCTTTAATAAATATTCTACAGTTCAAAATAGTTTCGTATCTATCTTTATTTTAGTCGCAATGTACACCTCTTTTTACCTCTGCAAACAAGGTATGTTAAAAGTGTATATTTTTAAATTTGATTCTTCCACTACAGTATACCAAAAACAATCCTATAGGGTCTTTGTTCTTATTTACAGTCTTTGTCTACATTTTGTTCTTCATTTACATTAGGTTCATTGATTACATTTAGAGTCATTGTTTACATTTATGGTCTTTGTTAACATTTAGATTTCTTAGTCTTTCTTTAAATTTGTTGCTTTTTTATATTTATTGTCTTTGTTTATATACGTAGTCTTGGGGCGTGTTCAGTAGAGCGCCCGATCCACGACCGGTCGAAAGATTCCGAGCCAAAGCGTTCAGTGGTGTCGACCGATCCAGAGTCACATCGTTCAGTGCAATGGACCGATCTCGACCGGTCGTGGATCAGAAAGCCCAGAAAAATTTCTTGATCCATTGGGTCACGTGATGGATCAAATGCGCAATAGGTTGAAAATCATGCTCTGATTGACATTACGCAGTGAAAACCTGAACAATAAACATCTGTTTTTGACAATGATTGTTTATTTGTTTGATTAGCAGAGGATTAATACAGATGTACCTATTTATATGCATTGTTTGTGCTGTAGAAAATAAGGTAAGTAATTCCATAAAATGCTGAACTATATTATGTTTATTTATTTATTGTGTAGAAAAGATTTTTTACGTAATAATGATTTTCGATACGTAATTTTTTTTATTGATGAACGTAACATTCAAACATAAAATTAAAACAAAAATTTACACAATTTTAATTGAAACAAAAAAATATATATATTTTTAATTCGGACGCTATCATATTTTGTTAATTTAATATATAAAAATAAGCTGGGAAGAATTATATTTCTTTTTTTTTTTTTCCAGACAAAGCTTTTCATTCATGCGATTGTTTTTTGTTTACAAATAGAAAAGTTTGTAAACGATTGTATTTTTTACCTTTAAAACAATAAGTTAACTATAAGTAAATAAATTAAAATCCTTCCACATATTTTTAATTTAGGTAAAAATAAGTTTAAGATGTCAATTATTAAATTTAATAAACCAAGCAGACTGTAAAAAAAGTAGTTTTAAAATTATGCAGTGTTGTTTACATTGCTAGTTTATTTTAATATTCAGTCGGTAATAAGAGAAAAAGCTCTTTATATTGATTCATAAATCGAAGAAGAAAATAAGATTATTTTTTATATAAATCCATTATATTAACTGAACAGTATATTTCATATTTTATATAATTTATTTTTTTATTTATTTATTTTTTTTTTTTCAAAAACGTTTTTGTTGTACATTTCTGTTCATAATAAAATTCTAAGAGAAAGAAAGGTGTTTTAAGTGCTCATTTAAGATAAATCTGCTCTGCTCCTTTAAAAATAACATTCTTAACATTTTCATGATTAAAATTTATACGTGAATTTAGAAAAATCATAACCAAAGTAATGTATATTAGTAATTTGTCAGTACAATCAATTAATAGCTTCTTATTTTTTGTTAGCAGAGTACAGAATTCTGCATTAATAAGAAAGAAGTAAAACTGTTATTACATAAAAGATCTTTCTTTCTTTCTTTTTTTTTTTCTTTTTTTTTTTTTTTTTTTTTTTTTTAAGAAAAAACGTAATATAGTTTAGCATTTTATGGAATTACGTATTAAAAGTCCAGACAAAATAAACAACAGAAATACAATAACTTGCTAATTGCTAATACAGGTCAAATTAGATAGATGGCGCTGCTCCTATCACGTCAAAATTGTTCCAAAGCGTTCAGTAGATTCCTGGCCCGATCCAAGACCGGTCCATGATCAGTGACGTCATCGCCCGGTCGAATTGATCCATCTCGGGCGCTCTACTGAACACGCTCTTGGTCTACATTTACGGTCTTTGTTTAAATTTAGATTCTTTCTTTAAGTTTAGGTTTGTTTACAATTTTTGTCTTTATTTACATTTAGGTTTCTTTGTTTAAATTTTTATTCTATGTTTATATTTAGGGTTTTGTTTACAATTGTAGTGTTTGTTTACATTTAGGATCTTTGTTTACGTTTATAATCTTTTTTTTACATTTAGTGTCTTTATCCAGATTTATAAACTTTCTTTTATATTCAGTGTCTTTATAATTTAAGTTCTTTGTTTACATTTAGGATATTTCTTTACATTAATGTCGTCGTTTACACTTTTACTTTGTTTACATTTGTAGTCTTTGTTTCTTTTTAGGGTCATTCTTTACACTTAGTCTTTGTTTATATTTAAGGATTTTGTTTACATTATCGTCTTTGTTTTCATTTAGTGTCTTTGTTTACATGTATGTCTTTGTTTAAATATAGGGGCTTTGTCTACATATACAGTCTGTTTACATTTATCGACTTTGTTTAGATTGAGGGTCGTTGTTTACATTTTTAGTCTTTGTTTACATGTGGATTTTCGTTTACATATAGGGTCTGTTTGCATTTTTAGTCTTTGTTTAATGTAGGTCTTTGTTTACAAATAAGTACCTTTGTGTACTTTTAGTCTATTTACATTAAGGTCTTGGTTTATATTTTCTACTTTGTTTACATTTAGTGTTTTTTTTACAATTAGAGACTTTGTTTACATGTAGGTCTATTTTTTAATATAGGGTCATTAGGGTCTGTGTTTAAATATATAGTCTGTTTATATTTAGTGTCAATATTTAGTCACCGCAACTATGTGAAAAATACCGGAGACGGGAATCTAACCCCGGCCTTCCGCTTAACGAGCGGGGCTCTAACTACTAAGGTACCCTGGACTTTACACATAGTAGGTAAAAATCATATTACTTACAAACTTTGAATAAACATCATAAAATGCAATAAACTCGCAACAATTGTTTCGGGTCGAAAAAACACACGACCCTTCATCAGGCAAAAAAAGTAAGCACGAGTGCTGCAGTCTGCAGCACTTTTATACATATATAGTCTGTTTACATTTATCGTCATTGTTTAAATTTCGGGTCTTTGTTTACCTTTTTATTCCTGGTTTACATATTTAGTCTGTTTACATTTAGGATCTTTGTTTACAATTAGGTCTTTGTTCACTTTTATTGTCTATGTTTACATTTTGCCTTTTTTTATGTTAGGGTCTTAGATTACATTTATCGTCTTTTTTTACATTTAGGGTCTTTGCTTATATGTAGATATTCGTTGACATATAAGGTAACGACACCAGTGCTCGTCACTCTTAAGGCCTTATTTTTAAAATGTTTGTCTTTTTCGCGTGGCATTCGTGTGGAATTTATGTATCAATATTATACTTTGGTCTATTTTATACACTGATTTTTCTAGTTGTTGTTAGACACTTTCAATTTTTCAATACGTTAAGCCAATTTAAAAAAAAAAATTAAAATTAAACCTATAAAAATGCACCAGTGCTCGTCACTTGAAAACTGCGTTTCACCAGTGGTCGTCAGGTGTTTGCACCAGTGGTCGTCATGTAAATAAAACGCAAGAATTTGCTCAATAGTTTGATTTTAATTGCGTTTTTGCAAAATTAAATGAAACAGAATATCTTTGGAACATATTTAGAACCCAAATCCATTCTTAGGGTTTAAAACACAAAACATTAAATGGTAAAATTCAAAATATTGCGAATAAAACAAATTCATATGTGAAATAATTGGAAAATTCTTTGCTTTTAAGAAAAGTTTTCAAAATTTTATTCGTTCTCAAAAATATCTTTACTTAAAGCAGAGGGTAAGTAGCAAGGGAGGGGGTAATAATCTCGTTTTTAAGAGTGACTATGATCCAAATTATCGCAGTAAGATTGATTTTACCATGCTTTTTATTAACGTGCATTCTTGTTTGTTTGGCCAGTACAAATATTACAATTCATTTTTAACTAACTTCCCGACTACCTATACATTTGAAACTTTCAGAATAGTTCAGAACACGATGAAAATACATTTTTTAAATACTTTTAGCCAACTGCTCCGGGTCCCTGCAGCCTTCGGCAGCGTTATCAGTACAAATCTTGCAATCGATTTTTAACTGACTTCTCGGCTAGCTAGACATTTGAAACTTTCAGAAGACGGTAACAATGGATTTTTTAAATATTTTTAGCCAACTGTTTCGGGTTCTCGCTGCCTTCAATAGCATTTATATGATTTAAAAGAAATTTTTAAAACACGGTATATAAAACATTTTTTTATATTGCAATTATTTTTTTTTTTTACGTATGGGTTGATTATGCGTACCTAACACATAGTATAAAGGAATTTTGAGAAATCCTTCGCCTCTCCTTCCTCATTAAGTGTGGGGTGGATGCAAAAACACGTTTTCAAGAGTAATTATTCTCCAAATTATATCAGGAAAGCAATTTTTTGATGCGTTGATTGGTTATGCGTACCCAAAAATACTGTAAATGTATTTTGCGTAATTCTTTCCGACCAAATTTTGAGAAAGGGTAGCAAAAACGTATTTCTACGCATAACTCTGCTCTAAATAATCTTACAAAGGCGATTTCTGATGTGTGAGCTGGTCATACGCATCCAACACCTAGTATAAAGAGATTTTGCGAAGATCTTTTGTCTATGTGAGGGTGGCAATATATATATATATATATATATATATATATATATATGTTTTCAAGCTCAACTCTGCTGCAAATTATTTTTGGGAGGGGATTTTTTTTATGCGTTGGTTGGTTGTGTGTGTGTACCTTACACGCATTATAAGGCGATTTTGCAAAATTACCCTTCCCCTCTTCTCTCGGCCGGGCGGACAAAAAACACGTTTTTAACCTTAGCTCAATTCCAAATTAACTCAGAAAGGCGAGTTTTGATATGTGGGTATTGGTTAAAAGTACGCAATATGTAATTTGATAATATTTCGTTAAAATTCTAAATTTACCCGTAGGAGAGGGGGGGGATAAGAAGCGGTTAAGTCTATGCCGAAGGCAGTAGAAGCCAATCATCCTATTGCGGGACGGAATGCTATTACAGAAGCCAGCGGGAACACTAACTGCGGTTTCGACTGATGTCAATGTTTTTTTTTTTTTTTTTTTTTTTAATTTTGATAATGATAGGAATTTTTTCCTATTTTATTTAAATATAGGGACCATCGAAGGTGGCATAGCTTGTTAGTATTATTCTACACATCAAGCTAATGTTATAAAATATTATGGATATTTATGTTATCAAATGTTAATGTTAATTAATGTTATCAAATATTTTCTTATAATTTTAATTATTTAAGACCAACAGTCAACAGGGTAATTTTGATCAACATTTTAACTATTTGTTTTTCTTACATAATTAATATAATGTATAAACAGAAAACTTGCTTAAGAAATGTTTTTGTTTAATATTTTCTATATAAGTTTTTATTCACCTGCATCTAACATAACAAAAAAGCCTTAACATAATTTTGAACCGACTCACAGTCATGCTAACTATGAAATTAAGCCTTTGTATTTTATCATTTTCGAAATATATATGAATTAAAATTAAATTATCACGGTCAATAAAAAACTTAAACATCACTTAAATACATCTTCGCAAAACCATGACATCATAGAAATTTAAAATACATTAGATAGATGTATGGAGTAATCATGTCTGTTTTTCTAAAATGTATAACAGGCAACTAGAAAAAGCTCTTTCTAACTAAATACTTTTAAGTGCCATTGTTTAATTTTCCGGCAAAATAATATGGAAAATTTTAGGTGGTTTAAAGTCAGTCATAGTGAATTAAAGGTACCATGACTGACTGTATTTAAACAAGCTATACAAAAGTTACAAGTGCAATAAAGTTCACGTTCTTGAGGTTAAAATACATTTGTTTACATTTACGAATACCCCTGACGACTACTGGTGCCGATAGTCAAATTAAAGTAAAAATTATACCATCATAATTCTAAACGAAAATACAGTATTTTTCATCAAAAAAGTTACCCAGTTATTAAAAATGTTAAAACACCAGTGTTCGTCAGGGGTGACGAGCACTGGTAAAACGTGCAAAATATGCACCAGTAGTCGTCATACCTTAAAAACCTTTATATTATGTCAAATTTTAAAAAGTTGCGCATAAATCGTATTCTGCATTTCATAAGCATTACATACAATGCTTTATGAGCAATGTCAAATGCAGCAAACAACAAAATATATCAAGAAATGCATATCCATTCCCTTAATCATTTGCTTTACGTTGACTCAATTCAATTGTAATTTAACGTATACTTCCCTTATTTTGTTTCTCCCTACTCTTCCCCAATAGTTGAAATCGAACTTTTTATGTCATAAGAAGCAGAAGGCTTTGGAGAATCTTACGCGGGTAGATTCAAATTCATACAGGTTATAAAACGGTTATTTTAACACTTCTTTTAAGAGGGTGACGACTACTGGTGCAGATTTTAGGGGTGACGAGCACTGGTGTCTTTACCTTAGGGTCTTTTTTACTTATAAAATGTATATAAATTTACAGTTTTTGTTTGCATTATGCTCTTTGTTTACATTTTCCACTTTGTTTAATTTTAGAGACTGTTTACATTTAGGATTTTTGTTTACATTTATGGTCTTTGTTTACATTTTTAGTCTTTGTTTACATGTAGTTCTTTGTTTACATATAAGGTCTTTTATACATGTATAGTCTGTATACATTTATCGTCATTGTTTAAATTTCGGGTTTTTGTTTAACTTTTCATTCCTTGTTTGCATGTTCTTCTTGGTTTACATATACAGTCTGTTTATATTTAGGATCTTTAATTTCATTTAGGGTCTTTGTTTACATCTAGTTCTTTGTTTACACTTAGGGTCTTTCTTTACATACAAATATCTGTTTACATATAGGGCCTTTGTTTACATATATAGTCTATTTATATTTAGTGTCTGTTTACATTTATATTTTTGTTTACATATTCTTTTTTCTCTATATTTAAAGTCTTTGTTTACATTTAAAGTTCTGTTTATATTTATCGTCTTTGTTTACATTGTTTACATTTATGGTCTTTCTGTACAGTTTTAGTCCTTGTTTACATGTATTTCTTTCATTTACTATTTTTTGTTTACATTTAGAGGCTTTGTTTACGTTTAAATGTATGGTCTTTGTTTACATATATAGTCTGTTTATATTTAGGGTCTCTTTTTTTATTTACAGTCTTTGTCTACATTTTGGTTTTCATTTACATTAGGTTCATTGATTACATTTGTTGACATTTAGTCTTTCTTTGTATATGCTTTTTTATATTTATGGTCCTTGTTTATATTTGTAGCTGTTGTCTGCATTTATGTCCTTTGATTACATTTAGATTCTTTATTTACGTTCAAGTCAGTTTACAATATTTGACTTTATTTACATTTAGAGTTCTTTGTTTAAATTTTTATTTTTGTTTATATTTAGGGTACTTGCTTACAATTATTGCGTTTGTTTACATTTAGGGTCTTTATATAGATTTATAGACTTTGTTTTATATTTAATGTCTTTGTATATATTTAACTTCTTTGTTTACATTTAGCGTATTTTTTACACTAGTGTCTTTGTTTACGTTTTCTTTCTTTATATTAGGATTGATTGCTTATATTTAGAGTCTTTGTTTTTATTTATAGTCTTTGTTTACATTTTCTACTTTATTTACAATTAGTCTTTATTTACATTTAGGGTTTTTACTTACATTTTGATTCTTTGTTTATATTTTGATTTATGGTCTTTTTATATATTTGTAGTCTTTGTTTACATTTATATTCCTTGTTTGCGTTTCAGTCTTTGTTTACGTTTAGTTCAATATATACATTTATGTACTTTGTTTACATTTATTGTCTTAATTTACATTTATGGTCTTTGTTTACATTCAGGTCAGTTTACATTTAGGGTCTTCGATAACATTTAGTCTTTCTTTACGTTTAGTGTCTGTGTGGATTATCTTTGTTTACATTTAGTCTTTCTTTATATTTGTTGTCTTTTTATATTTCTCATCTTTTTTCATATTTGCCGTCTTTTTTTATATGCATATCCTTTGTTTACATTAAAGTCTTTGATTACATTTGATACTTTCTTTATACTTAGAGATTTTGTTTACATTTAGGGTCTGTTTACAATTATCCTCTTTGTTTACATTTAGCCTTATTATAAGTTTAGGGTCTTAGTTTACATTTATCGTCTTTTTTTCTATTTAGAATCTTTATTTGTATGTAGATCTTCCTTAGTTTACATTTTACGTCTTTTATACATATATATATATATACATATGTAAACACATACTGAATATAAACACAGGTTCTAAATGTAAACAAAACTCAAAGTATAAACAAAGAAAATAAATATAAACAAAGACTACAAACGAAACAAAAATTCTAAATGTAAGCAAAGACTAAAAATGTAAGCAAAGACTATAAATGTAAACAGAATCTAAACTTAAACAAAGACTACAAATAAAAATAGAGTACAAATGTAAATAAAGTCTCCAAATGGAATAAAGACTACAAATGTACACAAAGACAGTAAATGTAAAAAAAGCACTAAATGTAAAGAAAGACCCTAAATGTAAAGAAGGACTCTAAATATAAACAAAGACTCTAAATGTAAACAAAGTCTGCAAATGTAAACAAAGACTCTAAATGTAAACAAAGACAATAAATGGAAACCGACTATAAATATAAACAAAGACTAAAAATGTAAACAAAGACTCTACATGTAAACAAAAACTCTAGGTGTAAACAAAGACTCTAGGAGTAAAAGAGGACTACAAATGTTAACAAAGACTAGAAATGAAACAAAGGCTACGAATGTAAACAAAGAGTACAAATGTAAACAGAAAATAAATGTAAATAAAGACTACAAATGTAAACAAAGACACTAAATGTAAAAAAGAACTGTGTAAACATAGACCCTAAATGTAAGCAAAGACTACAAATGTATTCAGAGACTCTAAATGTACACAAAGACTAAAAATGTAAACAAAGACTACAATTGAAAAAGTCTCTATATCTAAACAAAGACTACAAATATAAATAAAGACTCTAAATGGAAACACAGACTACAAATGTAAAAAATGTCTCTAAATGTATACAAATGCTACAAATGTAAACAACGTGGGTAAATATAAACAAAGAATCTAAATGTAAACAACGTGTGTAAATATAAACAAAGAATTTGAATGTAAACTGACTACATATGTAAACAAAGAATAAATATGTAAACAAAGAGCACAAACGTAACAGACTCAAAATGTAAACAAAATCTCTTAATGTAAACAAAGAATACAAATAAAAATAAAGAGTACAAATGAAAACATACACTAAATGCGAACAAAGGCTCTAAATGTAAGCAAATTCATTAAATGTTGACAAAAACTCTAAATGTAAACAAAACTCTAAGAGTAAACAAAGACCCTAAATTTAACAAAGTCTCTAAATTTAAACAAAGACTAAATGTAAACAATGACTACAATTTTAAACAAAGACTCTAACTGTAAACAAAGACTCTAAATGTAATTAAAGACTACAAATGTAAACAGACTCTAAATGTAAACAAAGACTAGAAACCTAAGGAAAGACTCTTGATTTAAATAAAGACTACAAATAAAAACAAATAGTACAAATGTAAGCAAAGGCTACAAATGTAAACAATCTAAATGCAAACAAAGACAACAAATAAAAACAGAGTACAAATGTAAACACACACTGAATGTAAACGAAGGCTCTAAATGTAAACAAAACTAAGTATAAACAAAAAAAATAAATATAAACAAAGACTACAAACGTAAACAAAGATTCTAAATGTAAAGAAAAACTACAAATGTAAACAAAGACTCTAAAAGAAAACAAAACACTAAGTGTAGACAAAGAACCTAAATGTAAACAAAGACAACAAACGTAAACAAAGACTCTAAATGTAAACAAAGACTGTAAATCTAAACAAAGAATACAAATTTAAACTGGCTCTGAATGTAAACAAAGACTACAAATGTAAACAAAGACAACAAATGTAAATATAGACTCTAAATGCAAACAGACTACAAAGGTAAACAGACTCTAAATATAAACAAAGACTACAAACGTAAATAGACTAAATTGTAAACAAAGACTATAAATGTAAACAAAGGCTCTAAATGTAAACAAAGACTACAAATGTAAACAAAGACTCTAAAAGTAAATAAAGACTACAAATGTAAACAAAGGCTCTAAATGTAAACAGAGACTACAAATATAAACAAAGACTCTATAAGGAAACATAGACTACAAATTTAAACAAAAATTACAAACGTAAAAACTCTAAATGTAAAGAAGACTCTAAATGTAAACAAAGACTCTAAATGTAAACAAAGACAGCAAATGTAAAGAAAGACTCTAAATGTAAACAAAGACACTAAATGGAAACGGACTATAAATGTAAAGAAAGACTACAAATGTAAACAAAGACTACAAATGTAAAAAAAAGACTCTACATGTAAACAAAAACTCTAGGAGTAAACAAACACTCTAGGTGTAAACAAGTACTACAAATGTAAACAAACACTACAAATGTAAACAGGCCCTAAATTTAAACAAAGACTACAAATAAAAACAGAGTACAAATGTAAACAAAGACTCCAAATGAAACAAAGGCTATGAATGTAAACAAAGAGTACAAATGTAAACAGACAATAAATGCAAACAAAGGCTCTAAATGTAATGTAAAATAAGACTACAAATGTAAAAGAAGACACTAAATGTAAAAAAAACACTAAGTGTAAACAAAGACCCTAAATGTAAACAAAAACTACAAATGAAAACAGAGACTCTAAATATAAAAAGAATAAAAATGTAAATAAAGACTACAAATATAAACAGGCTCTAAATTTAAACGAAGTACAAATGGAAACAAAGACTCCAAATGAAACAAAGGCTACAAATGTAAAGAAAGACTCTACTTGTAAACAAAGACTACAAATGTAAACTGAGACATCAAATGAAAAAAGTCTCTAAATGTAAACAAAGACTACAACTATAAACAAAGATTCTAAATGGAAACACAGACTACAAATGTAAACAAAGTCTCTAAATGTATACAAATGCTACAAATGTAAACAACGTGTGTAAATGTAAACAAAGAATCTAAATGTAAACAGACTACAAACGTAAACAAAGTGTACATATGTAAACAAAGAGCACAAACGTTAACAGACTAAAAATGTAAACAAAAACTCTAAATGTAAACAAAGAAAACAAAGAAAAAGAAAGTGTACAAATGTAAACAAAGATTACAAATATATACAAAAACTTTAACTGCAAACAAAGACTACAAATAAAAAAAGTGTACAAATTAAAACTGACACTAAATGTAAACAAAGGCTCTAACTTTAAGCAAATACTTACTTCAAATGAAAACAAAAACTCTAAATGTAAACAAAACTCTAAGTGTAAACAAGACTAGAAACGAAACAAAGGCTACGATTGTAAACAAAGACTCTACATGTAAAGAAGACTACAAATATAAACAAAGACTATATATGGAAACACAGTCCAAATATAAACAAAGTCTCCAAATGTATACAAATGCTACAAATGTAAACAACGTGTGTAAATATAAACAAAGTATCTAAATGTAAACAGACTACAAATGTAAACAAAGAGTACATATGTAAACAAGAAACACAAACGTTAAAACACTCAAAATGTAAACAAAATCTCTAAATATAAACAAAGAATACAAATAAAGACAAAGAGTACAAATGTAAACAAAGACTACAAATGTAAAGAAAAACTCTAACTGCAAACAAAGACTACAAATATAAACAAACACTAAATGAAAACAAAGGCTCTAAATGTAAGCAAATTCTTCAAATGTAAACAAAAATTCTAAATGTAAACCTAACTCTAAGAATAAGCAAAGACATTAAATGTAAACAAAGTCTCTAAATGTAAACAAAGATTAAATGTAAACAAAGACTATAATTGTAAACAAAGAGTACAAGTGTAAACAAAGACTCTAAATGTAAACAAAGACTCTAAATGTACTTAAAGACTACAAATGTAAACAGACTCTAAATGTAATCAAAGACAACAAACGTAAGCAAAGACTCTCGATTTAAATAAAGACTACGAATAAAAACAAAGAGTACAAATGTAAACAAAGGCTACAAATGTAAACACTTTAAATGTAAACAAAGACAACAAATATAAACAAATGTAAACACACATTGAATGTAAACAAAGGCTCTAAATGTAAACAAAACTCTAAGTATAAACAAAGACAACAAATAAAAACAAATGTAAACACACACTGAATGTAAACAAAGGCTCTAAATGTAAACAAAACTCTAAGTATAAACAAAGAAAATAAATATAAACAAAGACTACAAACGTAAACAAAGACTCTAAATGTAAGCAAAGAATAAAAATGTAAAAAAGGACTACAAATGTAAACAGGCTCTAAATTTAAACAAACATTAGAAATAAAAACAGAGTACAAATGTAAACAAAGTCTCCAAATGAAACAAAGACTCCAAATGTAAACAAAGGCAGTAAATGTAAACAAAGACTACAAATAAAAACAGAGTACATATGTAAACAAAGGCTCCAAATGTAAACAAAGACGCTGACTGTAAACAAAGACTACAAATGTAAACAAAGACACTAAATGTAAACAATGACTACAAATGTAAACAAAGACACTGAATGTAAACAAAGACTACAAATGTAACCAAATACACTAACTGTAAACAAAGACTTCAAATGTAAATAAAGATACTTAATGTAAACAAAGACTACGAATATGAACAAAGTATCTAAATGCAAACAAAGACTAGAAATAAAAACAGACTGTAAATGTTAACAAAGACTGTAAATTTAAACAAAGAATACAAATTTTAACTGGCTCTGAATGTAAACAAAGACTACAAATGTAAATAAAAACTACAAATGTAAATAAAGACTCTAAATGGAAACAGACTACAAATGTAAACAGAATCTAAATATAAACAATTACTACAAACGTATATAGACTAATATGTAAAGAAAGACTATAAATGTAAACAAAGCATACAAATACAAACAAAGACTCTAAATGTAAACAAAGACTCTAAATGTAAACAAAGACTGCAAATGTAAAGAAAGACTCTAAATGTAGACAAAAACTCTAGGTGTAAACAAAGACTCTAGGTGTAAACAAGGAGTTCAAATGTAAACAAACACTATAAATGTAAAAAAACACTACAAATGTAAACAGGCTCTAAATTTAAACGAAGACTACAAATAAAAACAGAGTACAAATGTAAAGAAAGATAAAAAATGAAACAAAGGCTACGAATGTAAACAAAGAGTACAAATGCAAACAGAGAATAAATGTAAACAAAAGCTGTAAATGTATTGTAAACAAAGACTACAAATGTAAACAACGACAATAAATGTAAAAAAAACCCTAAGTGTAAAGAAAGACATATAAACAAAATATAAACAAAACTGCAACAACTATATATAAACAAAAACTGCAAATGTAAACATAGACTAATTGAAAACAAAGATTAAAAATGTAAATAGACTACAAATATAAACAGGGTCTATATTTAAACAAAGACTACAAATATAAACAGGCTCTAAATTTAAACAAAGACTACAAATAAAAACAGAGTACAAATGGAATCAAAGACTATACTTGTAAACAAAGACTACAAATGTGAACCAAGACTACAAATGAAAAAAGTCTCTAAATGTAAACAAAGACTACAAATATAAACAAAGACTCTAAATGGAAACACAGATTACAAAAGTAAACAAAATCTCTAAATGTATACAAATGCTACAAATATAAACAGTGTAAATGTAAACAAAGAATCTAAATGTAAACAGACTACAAATGTAAACAAAGAGTACATATGTAAACAAAGAGCACAAACGTTTACAGACTCAAAATGTAAACAAACTCTAAATGTAAACAGAGAATGCAAGAAAAACAAAGAGTACAAATGTAAACAAAGACTACAAATGTAAACAAAAACTCTAACTGCAAACAAAGACTACAAATAAAAACAAAGAGTACAAATGAAAACAGACACTAAATATAAACAAAGGCTCTAAATGTAAGCAAATCCTTCAAATGTAAACAAAAATTCTAATTGCAAACAAACTCTAAGTGTAAACAAAGACCCTTAATGTAAACAAAGTCTCTAAATGTAAACAAAGACTAAATGTAAACAAAGACTACAATTGTAAACAAAGTGCCCAAGTGTAAACAAAGAATCTAACTGTAAACAAAGACTCTAAATGTAATTAAAGTCTACAAATGTAAACAATGATTACAAATTTAAACAGACTCTAAATGTAAAGAAGGACTACAAGCGTAAGCAAAGACTCTTGATTTAAATACGACTTGACTACGAATAAAAACAAAGAGTACAAATGTTAACAAAGGCTACGAATAAAAACACTCTAAATGTAAACAAAGACAACAAATAAAAACAGAGTACAAATGTAAACACACACTGAATATAAACAAAACTCTAAGTATAAACAAAGAAAATAAATATAAACAAAGACTACAAACGTAAACAAACACTCTAAATGTAAGCAAAGACTAAAAATATAAACAAAGACTACAAATGTAAAGTGACACTTAATGTAAACAAAGACTACAAATGTAAACAATGAGTCTAAATGTAAGCAAAGACCAAAAATGTAAACAAAGACTACAAATGTAACCAGGCTCTAAATTTAAACAAAGACTACAAATAAAAACAGAGTACAAATTTAAACAAAGACTCCAAATGAAACAAAGGCTACGAATGTAAACAAAGAGTACAAATGTAAACAGACATTAAATGTAAACAAAGGCTCTAAATGTAAAGAAAAACTACAAATGTAAACAAAGACACTAAATGTAACAAAAGCACAACGTGTAAACAAAGACTAAAAATGTAAGCAGACACTCTAAATGTAAACTAAGACTAAAAATGCAAACAGACTACAAATGTAAACAGACTCTAAATATAAACAAAGACTACAAGCGTAAATAGACTAAAATGTAAACAAAGACTATAAATGTAAACAAAGGCTTTAAATGTAAACAAGGACTACAAATGTAAACAAAGACTTTAAAAGTAAAACAAGACTACAAATGTAAACAAAGACACTAAATGAAAACAAAGACTACAAATATAAACAATTTCTAGACTTTTTTTACATTTGTAGTCTTTGTTTACATTTACAGTCTGTTTTCATTTCTAGTTTTTGTTTACATTTAGAGACTTTCTTTACATTTGTAGTCTTTGTTTACATTTAGAGTTCTTTTTTACATTTAGAGTCTTTTTTTACGCATGTAGTCATTTTTTACATTGTAGTCTGTTTACATTTAGAGTCTGTTTACGTTTGTAGTTTTTGTTTACATTAAGAGTCTCTGTTTACATTTTTAGTCTTTGTCTACATTTAGTATCTTTGTTTACATTTAGTGTTTTGTTTACATTTAGTGTCTTTGTTTATATTTAGATTCTTTGTTTACGTTTGTAGTCTTTGTTTACATTTAGAGTCTGTTTACAATTGTGGCATTTGTTCACATATGTACTCTGTTTTTATTTGTAGTCTTTGTTTACATACAGAGTCTTCGTTTACATTTTGAGTTTTGGTTTACATTTAGAGTCTTTGTCCACTTTTGCAGTCTTTGTTTACTTTTAGAGTCTTTGGACATTTGTAGTCTTTGTTTACATTTAGAGCCTTTGTTTATATTCATAGTCTTTTATTACATTTTAGTGGATTTACACTTGTAGTCTTTGTTTATATTTAGAGTCTGTTTAAATTTGTAGTCTAATTACATTTAGAGTCTTTATTTACATATGTAGTCTTTGTTTACATTTTGAGTCTGTTTATATTTGTTGTCTTTGTTTACATTTTTATCCTTTGTTTACATTTAGAGTCTCTGTTTACATTTCTAGTGTTTGTTTACATATAGGTTCTTTGCTTACGCTTAGTGATTCTTTTAAATTTAGTGTCCTTGTTTACATTTGTAGTCTTTGTTTACATTTAGAGACTTTGTTTACATTTATTGTCTGTTTACGTTTGTACTCCTTTTTTATATTCGTAGTCTTTGTTTCATTTGGAGTCTTGTTTACATTTGTACTCTGTTTTTATTTGTAGTCTGTTTAAATTAAGTCTTTGTTTACTACTAGACTCTTTGTTTACATTTGTAGACTTTGTTAACATTTATAGTCGGTTTCCATTTAGTGTCTTTTTTTCCATTTAGAGTCTTTGTTTACATTTGTAGTCTTTATTTACATTTAGTCTTTCTTTACATTTTATATATAGGGTCTTTGTTTACATTTAGCGTTCTTCTTAACATTAGAGTCTTTGTTTATATTTGTAATCTTTGTTTACATTTAGAGCTTTTGTTTACATTTGTAGTCTTTCTCTACATTTACAGTCTGTTTTCATTTCTAGTCTTTGTTTACAAAGACTTTCTTTACATTTGTAGTCTTTGTTTACATTTAGAGTCCTTTTTTACATTTAGAGTCTTTGTTTACGGTTGTAGTCTTTGTTTACATTTGTAGTATATTTACATTTAGAGTCTTTTTACGTTTGTAGTTTTTTTTACATTAAGAGTCTCTGTTTACATTTGTAGTCTTTGTTTACATTTAGGTTGTTTGCTTTCACTTAGTGTTTAGTTTACATTTAGAATCTTTGTTTATGTTTGTAATCTTTGTTTTCATTTGTAGTCTATGTTTCCATTTAGAGTTTTTGTTTATATCTGTAGTCTTTGTTTAAATTTGTATCCTTTGTTTACATTTGTGTCTTTCTTTACATTTACAGTCTGGTTTTATTTCTAGTCTTTGTTTACTTTTAGAGCCTTTGTTTACATTTTAGTCTAATTACGCTTGTAGCCTTTGTTTATATTTAGAGTCTGTTTACACTTAGTGTTTTGTTTACATTTAGTGTCTTTGTTTACATTTGTAGTCTTTATTTACATTTAGTGTCTTTGTTTTCTTTTGTAGCCTTTGTTTACATTTGTGGCCTTTTTTCACATATGTACTCTGTTTTTATTTGTAGTCTTTGTTTACACTCAGAGTATTCGTTTACATTAAGAGTTTTTGCTTACATTTAGAGTCTTTGTTTACTTTTGTAGTCTGTTTACTTATAGAGTCTTTATTTACATTAATAGTCTTTGTTTACATTTAGAGCCTTTTTTTATATTTATAGTCTTTGTTTACATTTTAGTCTATTTACACTTGTAGTCTTTGTTTATATTTAGAGTCTGTTTACATTTGTAGTCGAATTACATTTAGAGTCTTTATTTACATTTGTAGTCTTTGTTTACATTTTGAGTCTGTTTATATTTGTAGTCTTTGTTTACATTTGTAGTCTTTGTTTACATTTAGAGCCTTTGTTTACGTTTATTGTCTGTTTACATTTGTACACTTTGTTTGCATTTGTAGTCGTTGTCTCATTTAGAGTCTTTTTTACATTTGTACTCTGTTTTTATTTGTAATCTTCGTTTAATTTTAGAGCCTGTTTACATTCGTAGTCTTTGTTTACATTTGTAGTCCTTGTTTACACCTAGAGTTTTTGTTTACATTTATAGCCGGTTTCCATTTAGAGTCCTTCTTTACATTTAGAGACTTTGTTTATATTTGTAGTCTTTGTTTACATTTAGAGCCTTTGTTTACATTTTAGTCTTCGTTTACATTCAGCGCCAATTTAAATTTGTATTCATTGTTTAGATTTGCAGTCTGTTTTTGCTTCTAGTCTTTGTTTACATTTAGAGACTTTGTTTACAATTGTAGTCTTTGTTTACACTAAGTGTCTTTGTTTACATTTGTAGTCTTCGTTCACATTTTAATACTTTGTTTACATTTGTAGTCTTTGTTTACATTTAATGTTAATTTAAAGGACTAAATGTAAAGAAGTACTTTAAATGTAAACAAAGACTGCAAATGGAAACAGACTATAAATGTAAACAAACACACTAAATGGAAACAGACTATAAATATAAACAAGTACTACAAATGTAAACAAAGACTCTAAATGTAAACAAAGACTGCAAATGTAAAAAAAGGCACTAAATGGAAACTGACTATAAATGTAAATAAAGACTACAAATGTAAACAAAGAGTCTACCTGTAAAGAAAAATTCGTGGTGTAAACAAAGACTCTAGGTGTAAACAAGGATTACAAACGTAAACAAAGACTACAAACGTAAACAGGCTCTAAATTTAAACAAAGACTACAAATATAAAAAGACTGTAAATGTAAACAAAAAATTACAAATGTAAATAAACACTCTAAATGTAAACAGACTACAAATGTAAACAGACTCTAAATGTAAACAAAGACAACATGTGTAAACGAAGACTCAAATTCTAAACAAAGACTACAAATGTTAGCAGAGACTCTAAATGTAAACAAAGACTAAAAATGTTAACAAAGACTACCAATATAAACAGACTCTAGGTGTAAACAAAGATTACAAATGTAAACGGACTCTAAATATAAACAAAGAATACAAGTGTAAATAAACTAAAATGTAAAGAAAAACTCTAAATTTAAACGAAGACTCTGAATGTAAACAAAGACTACAAATAACAACAGAGTACATATGTAAACAAAGGCTACAAATGTAGACAAATTTTACAAATGTCAACAAAGAGTACAAATGTAAACAGGCACTAAATGTAAAGAAAGACTGTAAGATTAAATAAAGAATACAAATGTAAATAAAGTCTCTAAATGTAAACAAAGACTAGAAATAAAATAGATTGTAAATATAAACAAAGACTACAAATGTAACCAAAGAATACAAATTTAAACTGGCTCTGAATGTAAACAAAGACTTCATATATAAACGAAGACTACAAATGAAAACAAAGGCTCTAAATGTAAACATAGACTACAAATGTAAACAAAGATTACAAACTTAAACAAAGGCTCTAAATGTAAAGAAGGAATCTAAATGTAAACAAAGGCTCTAAATGGAAACAGACTATAAATGTAAAGAAGGACTACAAATGTAAATAAAGACTCAAAATGTAAACAAAGTGTAAAAATGTAAACAAAGACTACAAATTTAACCACTCTAAATGTAAACAAAGACTCTATTTGTAAACAAAAACTATAGGTGTAAACAAAGACTCTAAATGTAAACAGACTACAAATGTAACCAGACTCTAAATGCAAACAAATTCTATATGTGTAAATAAAGACTACAAATGTAAACAAAGACTATAAATGTAAACAAAGGCTCTAAATGTAAACAAAGACTAAAAATGTAAACAGACTCTAAATGTAAACAAAGATTACAAATGTAAATAAAGACTCGAACTGTAAACAGACTACAAATGTAAACAGACCATAAATGTAAACAAAGACTACATGTGTAAATAAGAACTACAAATGTAAACATTGTTTATTAATATAAACAAAGGCTCCAAATGTAAACAAACACTCTAAAAGTAAACAAAGACTAAAATTAAACAAACTTTAAATGTAAACAAAAACTCTAAATGTAAACAAAGACTACAAATAAAAAATTGAGTACATATGTAAATAAAGTCTACAAATGTAAACAAAGGGTACAAATGTAAACAGACACTAAATGTAAACAAAGGCTCTAAGATTAAACAAAGACTACAAACTTAGACAAAGGCCCTAAATTTAAACAATCTCTAAATGTAAACAAAGACTAAATATAAACAAAAACTACAATTGTAAACAAAGAGTACAAGTGTAAACAAAGACTATAACTGTAAACAAAGACTCTAAATGTAATTAAAGACTACAAATGTAAACAAAGATTCCAAATGTAAAAAAAGACTACAAATGTAGACAAAGGCTTCAAATGTAAACACTCTAAATGTAAACAAAGACAACAAATAAAAACCGAGTACAAATGTAAACAGACACTGAATGTAAGGAAAGGCTCTAAATATAAACAAAACTCTAAGTATAAACAAAGAAAATAAATATAAACAAAGACTACAAACGTAAACAAAAACTCTAAATGTAAGCAAAGACTGAAAATGTAAACAAAGGCTACAAATGTAAACATGCTCTAAATTTAAGCAAAGACTACAAATAAAAACACAGTACAAATGTAAACAAAGACTCCAAATGAAGCAAAGACTACAAATGTAAACAAAGACACTAAATGTAAACAGACACTATATGTAAAAAAAGTACTAAGTGTAAACAGACTTTAAATGTAAAAAAAGACTCTAAATGTAAACAAAGACAATAAATGTAAACAATGACTACAAATGTAAACAAAGACTACAAATGTAAACAAAAACTCCAGATTTAAACAAAGAATCTAGGTGTAAAAAAGGAATACAAATGTACACAGAGACTGTAAATTTAAACAAAGATTAAAAATGTAAACAAAGACTACAAATATAAACAGGCTCTAAATATAAACAAAGACTACAAATAAAAACAGAGTACAAATGGAAATAAAGACTTTAAATGAAACAAAGGCTACAAATGTAAACAAAGACTCTACTTGTAAACAAAGACTACAAAGTCTACAAATGAAAAAAGTCTCTAAATGTAAAGAAAGACTAAAAATATAAACAAGGACACACAGACATGGAAAGACAGACTACAAATGTAAAGAAAGTTTCTAAATGTATACAAATGCAACAAATGTAAACAGCGTGTGTAAATGTAAACAAATAATCTAAATGTAAAGAGACTACAAATATAAACAAAGAGCTCAAACGTTAACAGGCTCAAAATGTAAATAAAAACTCAAAATGTAAACAAAGAATACAAATAAAAACAAAGAGTACAAAAGAAGAAAGACACTAAATGTAAACAAAGGCTCTAAATGTACGCAAATTCTTCAAATGTAAACAAAACCCTAAGTGTAAACAAAGACCCTAAATTTAAACAGTCTCTAAATGTAAACAAAGACTAATTGTAAACAAAAACTCAGTGTAAACAAAGACTAGAATTGTAAACAAAGACTAAATGTAAACAAAGACTACAATTGTAAACAGAGAGTACAAGTGTAAACAAAGACCCTAACTGTAAACAAAGACTCTAAATGTAATTAAAGGCTACAAATGTAAACAAAGATAACAAATGTAAACAGACTCTAAATGTAAACAAAAACAAAGAGCACAAATGTAAACAAATACTCTAAATGTAAAAACAGACCCTATATGTAAACAAAGACTGCAAATATAAACGAAGAGTACAAATTAAGATAGGCTCTGAATGTAAACAAAGACTCTAAATGTAAAAAAAACTACAAATGTGAACAAAGACTACAAAAGTAAGCAAAGGCTCTAAAATGTAAACAAAGGCTCTAAATATAAACAAAGACTCTAAATGTAAACAAAGACTACATATAAAAACAAAGAGTAAAATTTAAACAGGCCTGTATGTGATCAAAGACCCTAAATTTAAACAAAGACTGCAAATGTAAACGAAGACTACAAATGAAAAAAGGCTCTAAATGTAAACAAAAACTACAAATGTAAACTAAATCTGCAAATATAAACCAAGACACTAAATGGAAACAAAGACTACATTTGTAAACAAAGTCTCTATATGTAAACAAATGCTAAAAATGTAAACAAAGAGTGTAAATGTAAACAAAGAATCTAAATGTAAACAGACTACAAATATAAACAAAAACTCTAAATGTAAAAAAAGAATCTAAATGTAAACAGACTACAGATGTAGACAGAGTACAAACGTTAAAAACGAGCACAAACGTTAACAGACTCAAAATGTAAAAGACTCTAAATGTAAACAAAGAGTACAAATGTAAACGAAGTCTTTAAATGGGAACAAAAACTACAAATGTATACATAGACTACAAACGTAAACGAAGGCTACAAAAAAAACAAAGGTTGCAAATGTAAAGATAGTCTACAAAGGTAAACAAAGACTCTAAATGTTAAGAAAGACAACAAATAAAAATAAAGAGTACAAATGAAAACGGACGCTAAATGTAAACAAAGACTACAAATGTAAACAAAAACTCTAAATGTAAACAAAACTGTAAGTTTAAACAAAGACCCTAAATGTAAACAGAGACTACAAATGTATGCAAAGATTACAATTGTAAACAAAGAGTAGAAATTTAAACATAGAGTACAAATGTACACAAAGACTTTAAATGTAAACAAAAACTCTAAATGTAAACAAAGATTCTAACTATAATCAAAGATTCTAAATGAAAACAAAAATTAAACATGTAAGCAAAGGCTACAAAAATAAACAAAGACTACCAATGTAAACAAAAACTATAAATATAAACAAAGACTGCAAATGTAAACAAATTCTAAATGTAAACAAAGACTCTAAATGTAAACAGACTACAAATGTAAACAGATTCTAAATGTAAACAAAGACTCTAAATGTAGACAGACTACAAATGTATACAGACTCTAAATATAAACGAAAACTCTATATCTAAACAGAAGACTACAAGTATAAACAAAGACTCTAAAAGTAAACAAAAACATTAAATGTAAACAAAAACTCTGAATGTAAACAAAGACTACAAACAAAAACAGAGTACAAATGTAAACAAAGGCTCCAAATGTAAACTAAGTCTACAAATGTAAACCAAAAGTACAAATGTAAACAGACACTGAATGTAAACAAAGGCTCTAAATGTAAACAAGGACTACAAATGTAAACAAAGACACTAAATGTAAACAAACACTACAAATGCAAAAAGAGACTTCATGTAAACAAAAAATAGAAACCTAAACAGACTACATATGTAAACAAAGACTACAAATATAAACAAAGGCTCTAAATGGAAACAGACTACAAACTTAAACAAAGACTACAAACGTAAACTAAGACTCTAAATGAAAAAAAGGACTCTAAACGTAAACAAAAACTACAAATGTAAACAGACTCTAAACGTAAAAAAAGAATCTAAATATAAGCAGACTACGGATGTAAACAAAGAGTACAAATGCTAACAACGAGCACATACGTTAACAGACTCAAAATGTAAAAAGGTCTCTGAATTGACACAAAGAATACAAATGGAAACAAAGACTTTAAATTGAAACAACGATTACAAATGTATACATAGACTACAAACGTAAACAAACGCAAAGACTCTAAATGTAAAAAAGACTACAAAGAAAAAAAGAGTACAAATGAAAACGGACGCAAAATGTAAACAAAGACTATAAATGTAAACAAAAACTTTAAATGTAAACAAAACTCTAAGTGTAAACAAAGACCCTAAATGTAAAAAAACACTAAATGTATACAAAGACTACAAATGAAAACAAAGATTCTAAATGTAAACAATGAGTACAAATTTAAACAAAGAGTACAAATTTAAACAAAGAGTACAAATGTACACAAAGACTTTAAATGTAAGAAAACTCTAAATGTCAATCAAAACTGTAGATGTAAACAAAGACACTAAATGTAATTGAAAGACTAAAAATGTAAACAAAAACTCTAGATGTAAACAAAGATTCTAACTGTAAACAAAGACTCTAAATGTAAATAAAGACAACAAATGTAAATAAAGACTTTAAATGTAAATAGACTCTAAATGAAAAAAGGCTCTAAATGTAAACAAAAACTACAAATGTACACAAAGACTACAAATACAAAGACTCTAAATGGAAACAAAGACTACCAATGTAAAAGTAAACTAAAAATGTAAACAACTACTACAAATGTAAAAAAAGACTGTAAATGTGAAAAATTATATAAATACAAGGACTACATATGTAAACAAAGCCTACAAATCTAAACAGACTCTAAATGTAAAGAAAGACTGTAAATGTAAAAAATGACTACAAATGTAAACAAAGACTACAAATGTAAAAAAAGGTCTAAATGTAAACAAAAACTAGAAACGTAAACAGACTCTAAATGTAAACAAACTACAAATATAAACAAATACTACAAATGTAAACAAAGACTCTAAATGGAAACAAATAATCTAAATGGAAACAAAGACTACAAAAAAAAACAAAGACTACAATTGTAAACAAAGACTAAGAATAAAAACAAAGAGTGCAAATGTAAAGAAAGACTACATATGTAAACAAAGACTCTAATTGTAAACAAAGACTACAAATGAAAACAAAGTTTGCAAATGTAAACAAAGACTCCAAATGAAACAAAGGCTACAACTGCAAACAAAGAGTACATATGTAAACAAAGACTAGAAATGTAAACAAAGACACTAAATGTAAACAAATCACTAAGTGGAAACAAAGACCCCAAATGTAAACAAAGACAAATTTAAAGACTACAAACGTAAACAAAGATTACAAATGTAAACAAAGACTCTAAATGTAAACAAGGACTACAAATGTAAACAAAGACTGCAAAAGTAAACAAAGATTCTAAATGTAAACAAAATCACTAGAGTCATTGTTTACAGACTATCAATGTACACAAAGACTACAAATAGAAACTTACAAATGTAAAAATAGGCTAAAAATGTCAAAATGTCTAAAAAACAAAGTCTACAAATGTAAATAAAAAGTACAAATGTAAACAGACACTAAATGTAAACAAAGGCTCTAAATGTAAACAAGGACTACAAATGTAAACAAAGACACTAAATGTAAACAAAGACCCTAAATGTAAACAAAGCTCAAAATGTAAAGAAAGACTCTAAATGTAAACAAAGACAACAAATAAAAACAAAGACTACAAATAAAAAGAGACTACAAATGTTAAGAAAAACTACAAATGTAAAAAAAGCACAAATGTTAACATACTCAAAATGTAAACAAAGACTATAAATGTAAACAAAGTCTCTAAATGTAAATTAAGACTACAAATTTAAACAAAGACTACAAATGTAAACAAAGACTACAAATGTTAACAAAGACTACAAATGTAAGACTACAAATATAAATAAAGACTACAAATATAAACAGAGTATAGATTTAAAAAGGCCTGTATGTAAACAAAGACTCTAAATGTAAACGAAGACGTAAATGTAAACAAAGTCTACAAATGAAAAAAACTCTAAATGTAAACAAAAACTACAAACGTAAACAAAGACTACAAATATAAACGAAGGCTCTAAATGGAAACATAGACTACAAATGTAAACAAAGTCTCTAAATGTAAACAAATGCCACAAATGTAAACAAAGAGTGTAAATAAAGAATCTAAATGTAAACAGACAACAATGTAAACTAAGACTACAAATGTAAGCAAGGCCTCTAAATGTAAACAAAAACTAGAAGCGTAAACACACTCTAAATTTAAAGAGACTAAAAATATAAACAAAGACTACAAATGTTAACAAAGACTCTAAATGTAAAAAAAGGATCTAAATGTAAACAGACTACAGATGTAAACAAAGAGTACAAATGTTAACAACGAGCACAAACGTTAACAGACTCAAAATGTAAAAAAGTCTCTAAATGGAAACAAAGACTACAAAAGTATACATAGACTACAAACGTAAACGAAGGCTACAAATAAAAACAAAGGTTGTAAATGTAAACAAAGACTAGAAATGTAAACAAAAACTCTAAATATAAACAAAGACTAAAAATAAAAACAAAGAGTACAAACGAAAACGGACGCTAAATGTAAACAAAACTCTAAGTGCAAACGAAAACCCTAAATTTAAACAAAGACTATATGTATAAAAAGACTAATAATGTAAACAAAGAGTACAATTGTAAACAAAGATTCGAAATGTAAACGAAGAGTACAAATTTAAACATAGAGTACAAATGTACACAAAATTTAAATACAAACAAAAACTCTAAACGTAAATCAAAACTGTAGAAATGTAAACAAAAACTGCTGATGTAAACAAAGTTTCTAACTATAATCGAAGATTCTAAATGTAAATAAAAACTAAAATTGTAAACAAAGACTACAAATATAAACAATGACTCTAAATGGAAACAAAGACTACCAATGTAAACATAAATTAAATATTTAAACAAAATCTCTAAATGTAAACAAAGCATATAAATTTAAACAAAGTCTACAAATGTAAACAGATTCTAAATGTAAACAAAGATTACAAATGTAAACAGACTCTAAATATAAACAAAGTCTACAAGTGTAAATAAAGACTAAAAATGTAAACAAAGACACTAAATGTAAACAAAGACTACAAATGTAAACAGACTCTAAAAGTAAACAAAGACAGCAAAAGTAAACAAATATTCTAAATGTAAACAAAACTCTAAATGTAAACAAAGACTCTGAATGTAAACAAAGACTACAAGTAAAAAAAGCACAAATGTAAACAAAGGCTGCAAATGTAAACAAAGGCTCCAAATGTAAACAAAGTCTACAAATGTAAACCAAAAGTACAAATGTAAACAGATACTAAATGTAAACAAAGGCTCTAAATGTAAACAAGGACTACAAATGTAAACAAAGATACTAAATGTAAGCAAAGACTACAGATGTAAACAAAGACCCTAAATGTAAACAAACACTACAAATGTAAAAAGAGACTACATGTAAACAAAAAATACAAACGTAAACTGACTCTAAATGTAAACAGACTACAAATGTAAACAAAGAGTGCAAACATAAATAAAGACTCTAAATGTAAACAAGGACTCTGAATGTAAACAAAGACCACAAATGTAAACAAAGACACTTAGTGTAAACAAAGACTACATATGTAAAGAAAGACTACAAATGTAAAGGAAGACTACAAATATAAACAGACTCTAAATGTAAACAAAGACTCCAAATGTAAACAAAGAGTACAAATTTAAACAGGCTCTGAATTTAAACAAAATCTACAAATCTAAACATGGACTACAAATCTAAACAAAGGATCAAATGTAAACAAAGACTACAAATATAAATAAACACTACAAATGTAAACAAGATTACAAACGTAAACAAAGGCTCTATATGTAAACAAGGACTCTAAGTTTAAACAAAAACTCTAGGTTTAAGCAAAGTCTAAAAATGTAAACAAAGACTACAGATGTAAACAGGCTCTAAATGTAAACAAAGACTCCAAATGAAACAAAGGCTATAAATGTAAACAAAGAGTACAAATGTCTTTGTTTACATTTAGGGTATTTTTTCTACTAGTGTCTTTGTTTATGTTTTCTTTCTTTATATTTGGTTTGTTTGTTTATATTTAGGGACTTTGCTTACATTTATAATCTTTCTTTATATTTAGGGTCTTTGTTTATATTTTTATTTGTTTACACATAGATATTCGTTCACATACAGTGTTTTTGTTTACACATATAATTTGTTAATACTATTTAGAGTCTATTTACAAAGAGATCTTTGTTTACATTTTCTACTTTGTTTACAATTAGAGTCTTTTTTTACATTTAGGCAGTTTGTTTACATTTTGATTTTTTGTTTATATTTTGATTCTATTTATATTTGTTTTTTCTATTTATTGTCTTTTTATATATTTTTTGTCTTTGTTAACATTTATTGTCTTTGTTTACATTTATATTCATTGTTTACTTTTCGATCTTTGTTTACATTTTGTTCAATATATACATTTAGGTACTTTGTTTACATTTATTGTCTTAATTTACATTTATGGTCTTTGTTTACATTCAGGTCAATTTACATTTAGGCTCTTTGATAGTATTTAGATTCTTTGTTTACGTTTAGCGTCTGTGTACATTAAGAATCTTTGTTTACATTTAGAGTCTTTCTTTATATTTGTTGTCTTTTTATATTTCTCATCTTTTTTCATATTTGTCGTCTTTGTTTATATGTAGATTCTTTGTTTACATTTAAGGTGTTTGTTTAGATTTGAAGTCTTTGTTTACATTACGGTCTTTGATTACATTATCTGCTTTCTCTATATTAAGAGATTTTGTTTACATTTAGGGTCTGTTTACATTTTTCCTCCTTGTATACATTTAGCCTTTTTATACGTTTAGGGTCTTAGTTTACATTTATCGTCTTTCTTTATATTTAGGGTCTTTATTTATATGTAGATCTTCCTTTATATTTAGAGTCTTTGTTTACATGTAATTCTTTGTTTGCATTTAAGGTCATTTATACATATATAGTCTTTTTAGTGGTTAGTCCCGATTTCGAATCCTAACTCTGGCATTTTTCATATAGTTGGTAAAAATCATCCTTACACTCCAATCTATCAGAAATGGAATAAGTTCATTGTTATTTTATACTTTGTTTACATTAGGAATCTGTTTACACTTCAGTCTTTGTTTTTATTTACAGTCTATCTACATTTAGGCCTTTATTTACTTTTTGGGTCTTTGATTACATTTATAGTCTTCGTTCACATTTAGCGTCTTTGTCTGCAGTCTGCAGCACTCGTGCTTACTTTATTCGCCTGATGAAGGGTCGTGTGTTTTTTCGACCCGAATCAATTGTTGCGAGTTTATTGCATTTTATGGTGTTTATTCAAAGTTTGTAAGTAATATTTTTTACAACGCCAGTTTTGTGGTGCTTTTATTTTAAATTAGGTAAAAATCAGCCTTCCACTCCAATCTATCAGAAATGAATTTTTAACGTTGATGCTTAAAATTTTAAAATTAAAATTTCGGGGCCTATTGGAGTTGTGCCATGATAAAATTTGTCGCTTTATATAGCTGCTCGAATACAGACTCGGTTACCTGGCCAAAGTATATTAAGTGAGAAATGCCGAGCTAATTATCAGCCAGGATATTTCAGTGGTTAGAGAATTTGCGCGTTAAGAGGAAGGCTCGATTTTGAATTCTAGCTCTAGCATTTTTTATATAGTTAGTAAAAATCATCTTTCCACTGAAATCTATCGGAAATAGAATAAGTTCTTCATTGAAATTTTCTGCTTTGTTTATATTTGGAGTCTGTTTACACTTCGGGTCTTTGTTTTTGTTTACAAGTCTACTTTCTTTATATTTAGAGATTTTGTTTACAGATAGGGTCTGTTTACATTTATCGATTTTGTTTATATTTAGCCTTTTTTTACGTTTAGATTCTTAGTTTACATTTATCTTCTTTGTTTACATTTAGCGCCTTTGTTTGTATGTAGATCTTCGTTTACATTTAGGGTGTTTGTTTACATATGTCTTTTATACATATATAGTATGTTTACATTTATCGTCATTGTTTACCTTTTTATTCCTGGATTACATATATAGTCTGTTTATATTTAGGATCTTTGTTTACAATTAGGTCATTGTTCACTTTTATTGTCTATGTTTACATGTTGCCTTTTTTTACAAAAACTCTAGGTGTAAACAAACACTCTAGGTGTAAACAAACACTCTAGGTGTAAACAAGGACTACAAATGTAAACAAACACTACAAATGTAAACAGGCTCTAAATTTAAACAAACACTACAAATAAAAACAGAGTACAGATGTAAACAAAGACACCAAATGAAACAAAGGCTACGAATGTAAAAAAAGAGTAGAAATGTAAGCAGAAAATAAAGGCAAACAAAGGCTCTAAATGTAATGTAAACAAAGACACTAAATGTAAAAAAGATCTAAGTGTAAACAAAGACCCTAAATGTAAACAGAAACTACAAATGAAAACAGATACTCTAAATAAAAAAAGACTAAAAATGTAAATAAAGACTACAAATATAAACAGGCTCTAAATTTAAACGAAGACTACAAATAAAACAGAGTACAAATGGAAACAAAGACTCCAAATGAAACAAAGGCTACAAATGTAAACAAAGACTGTACTTGTAAACAAAGACTACAAATGTAAACTAAGACATCAAATGAAAAAAAATCTCTAAATGTAAGCAAAGAGTACAACTATAAACAAAGACTCTAAATGGAAACACAGACTACAAATGTAAACAAAGTCTCTAAATGTATACAAATGCTACAAATGTAAACAACGTGTGTAAATGTAAACAAAGAATCTAAATGTAAACAGACTACAAACGTAAATAAAGTGTACATATGTAAACAAAGAGCACAAACGTTAACAGACTAAAAATGTAAACAAAAACTCTAAATGTAAACAAAGAATACAAAGAAAAAGAAAGAGTACAAATGTAAACAAAGACTACAAATATATACAAAAAGTCTAACTGCAAACAAAGACTACAAATAAAAAAAGTGTACAAATTAAAACTGACACTAAATGTAAACAAAGGCTCTAACTGTAAGCAAATTCTTCAAATGTAAACAAAAACTCTAAATGTAAACAAAACTCTAAGTGTAAACAAGGACCCTAAATGTAAACGAAGTCTCTAAATGTAAACAAAGATGACAATTGTAAACAAAGAGTACAAGTGTAAAGAAAGGCTCTAAATCTAAACAAAGACTCTAAATGTAATTAAAGACTACAAAAGTAAACAAAGATTATTAATGTAAACCGACTCTTAATGTAAACAAAGACTACTAACGTGAGCAAAGACTCATGATTTAAATAAAAATTACGAATAAAAATAGAGTACAAATGTAAACAAAGGCTACAAATGTAAACACTCTAAATGTATACAAAGACAACAAATAAAAACAGAGTACAAATGCAAACACACTGAATGTAAACAAAGCCTCTAAATGCAAACAAAACTCTAAGTATAAAGAAAGAAAATGAATAAAAACAAAGACTACAAACGTAAACAAAGACTCTAAATGTTAGCAAAGACCAAATGTAAACTGACACTTAATGTAAACAAAGACTACAAATGCAAACAAAGACTCTAAATGTAAGCAAAGACTAAAAATGTAAACAAAGACTACAAATGTAAACAGGCTCTAAATTTAAACAGACTACAAATAAAAACATAGTACAAATGTAAACAAAGACTGAAAATGAAACAAAGACTACAAATGTAAACAACGACACTAAATGTAAAAAAGCACTAAGTGCTAACAAAGACTCTAATTGTAATGGACTCTAAATGTAAACAAAGACTCTAAATGTAAGCAAAGACAATAAATGGAAATCGACTATAAATGTAAACAAAGACTACAAATGTAAACAAAGACTCTACATGTAAACAAAAACTCTAGGTGTAAACAAAGACCCTAGGTGTAAACAAGGACTACAAATGTAAACAAAGACTACAAATGTAAACAGGCTCTGAATTTAAACAAAGACTACAAATAGAAAAAGATTACAAATGTAAACAAAGACTAGAAAAGAAACAAAGGCTACGAATGTAAACAAAGACTCTACATGTAAACAAAGACTACAAATATAAACAAAGACTCTATATGGAAACACAGAGTCCAAATGTAAACAAAGTCCCTATATGTATACAAATGCTACAAATGTAAACAACGTGTGTAAATATAAACAAAGAATCTAAATGTAAACAGACTACAAATGTAAACACAGAGTACATATGTAAACAAAAAACACAAATGTTAAAAGACTCAAAATGTAAACAAAATCTCTAAATGTAAACAAAGAATACAAATAAAGACAAAGAGTGCAAATGTAAATAAAGACTACAAATGTAAACAAAAACTCTAACTGCAAAAAAAGACTACAAATATAAACAAACACTAAATGAAAACAAAGGCTCTAAATGTAAGCAAATTCTTCAAATGTAAAAAAAATTTCTAAATGTAAACCTAACTCTAAGAGTAAACAAAGACATTAAATGTAAACAAAGTCTCTAAATGTAAACAAAGACTATAATTGTAAACAAAGAGTACAAGTGTAAACAAAGACTCTAAATGTAAACAAAGACTCTAAATGTAAACAAAGACTCTAAATGTAGTTAAAGACTACAAATGTAAACAGACTCTAAATGTAATCAAAGACAACAAACGTAAGCAAAGACTCTCGATTTACATAAAGACTACGAATAAAAACAAAGAGTACAAATGTAAACAAAAGCTACAAATGTAAACACTCTAAATGTAAACAAAGACAACAAATAAAAACAAATGTAATCACACACTGAATGTAAACAAAGGCTCTAAATGTAAACAAAACTCTAAGTATAAACAAAGAAAATAAATATAAACAAAGACTACAAACGTAAACAAAGACTCTAAATGTAAGCAAAGAATAAAAATGTAAAAAAGGACTACAAATGTAAACAGGCTCTAAATTTAAACAAAGACTACAGATAAAAACAGAGTACAAATGTAAACAAAGACTCCAAATGAAACCAAGACTCCAAATGTAAACAAAGGCACTAAATGTAAAAAAAGCACTAAGTGTAAACAAAGAACCTAAATATAAACAAGGTCTACAAATGTAAACAGAAACTTTAAATGTAGACAGATTTCAAATGTACACAGACAATAAATGTAAACAAAGACTACAAGTGTAAATAAAGACTACAAATGTAAACAAAGACTCCAAACGTAAACAAAGACTCTAAATGTAAGCAAAGAATAAAAATGTAAAAAATGACTACAAATGTAAACAGGCTCTAAATGTAAACAAAGACAACAAATGAAAACAGAGTATATATGTAAACAAAGGCTCCAAATGTAAACAAAGACGCTGACTGTAAACAAAGACTACAAATGTAAACAAAGACACTAAATGTAAACAATGACTACAAATGTAAACAAAGATACTAAATGTAAAAAAAGACTACAAATATAAACAAAGTATCTAAATGCAAACAAAGGCTAGAAATAAAAACAGACTGTAAATGTTAACAAAGACTGTAAATTTAAACAAAGAATACAAATTTTAACTGGCTCTGAATGTAAACAAAGACTACAAATGAAAATAAAGACTCTAAATGCAAACAGACTACAAATGTAAACAGAATCTAAATATAAACAAAGACTACAAACGTATGTAGACTAAAATGTAAACAAAGACTATAAATGTAAACAAAGAATACAAATATAAACAAAGACACTAAATGTAAACAAAGACTCTAAATGTAAACAAAGACTGCAAATGTAAACAAAGACACTAAATGTAAACAAAAACTCTAGGTGTAAACAAAGACTCTAGGTGTAAACAACGAGTTCATATGTAAACAAACACTACAAATGTAAACAGGCTCAAAATTTGAATAAAGACTACAAATAAAAACAGAGTACAAATGTAAAGAAAGACTAAAAATGAAACAAAGGCTACGAAAGATTACAAATGCAAACAGACAATAAATGTAAATAAAATCTCTAAATGTATTGTAAACAAAGATTACAAATGCAAACAGACAATAAATGTAAATAAAATCTCTAAATGTATTGTAAACAAAGGCTACAAATGTAAACAACGACAATAAATGTAAAAAAAGCACTAAGTGTAAACAAACACCCTATATATAAACAAAAACTACAAATAGAAACAGAGACGCCAATTGAAAACAAAGACTAAAAATGTAAAAAGAGACATCATGTAAACAAAAAATACAAACGTAAACAGACTACAAATATAAACAGGCTCTAAATTTAAACAAAGACTACAAATAAAAACAGAGTACAAATGGAATCAAAGACTATACTTGTAAACAAAGACTACAAATGTAAACCAAGACTACAAATGAAAATAGTCTCTAAATGTAAACAAAGACTACAAATATAAACAAAGACTCTAAATGGAAACACAGATTACAAAAGTAAACAAAATCTCTAAATGAATACAAGTGCTACAAATGTAAACAAAGTGTGTAAATGTAAACAAAGAATCTAAATGTAAACAGACTACAAATGTAAACAAAGAGTACATATGTAAATAAAGAGTACAAGCGTTTACAGACTCAAAATGTAAACAAAAACTCAAAATGTAAACAGAGAATGCAAGAAAAACAAAGAGTACAAATGTAAACAAAAACTCTAACTGCAAACAAAGACTACAAATAAAAACAAAGAGTACAAATGAAAACAGACACTAAATGTAAACAAAGGCTCTAAATGTAAGCAAATTCTTCAAATGTAAACAAAAATTCTAAATGTAAACAAACTCTAAGTGTAAACAAAGACCCTTAAAGTAAACAAAGTCTCTAAATGTAAACAAAGACTAAATGTAAAAAAGACTACAATTGTAAACAAAGTGTACAAGTGTAAACAAAGAATCTAACTGTAAACAAAGACTCTAAATGTAATTAAAGTCTAGAAATGTAAACAATGATTATAAATTTAAACAGACTCTAAATGTAAACAAAGACTACAAACGTAAGCAAAGACTCTTGATTTAAATAAGACTACGAATAAAAACAGAGTACAAATGTAAACAAAGGCTACGAATAAAAACACTCTAAATGTAAACAAAGACAACAAATAAAAACACTCTAAATGTAAACAAAGACAACAAATAAAAACAGAGTACAAATGTAAACACACACTGAATGTAAACAAAACTCTAAGTATAAACAAAGAAAATAAATATAAACAAAGACTACAAACGTAAACAAACACTCTAAATGTGAGCAAAGACTAAAATTATAAACAAAGACTACAAATGTAAAGTGACACTTAATGTAAACAAAGACTACAAATGTAAACAATGAGTCTAAATGTCAGGAAAGACTACAAATGTAACCAGGCTCTAAATTTAAACAAAGACTACAAATAAAAACAGAGTACAAATTGAAACAAAGACTCCAAATGAAACAAAGGCTACAAATGTAAAGAAAAACTACAAATGTAAACAAAGACACTAAATGTAACAAAAGCACAACGTGTAAACAAAGACTAAAAATGTAAACAGACACTCTAAATGTAAACTAAGACGAAAAATGCAAACAGACTACAGATGTAAACAGATTCTAAATATAAACAAAGACTAAAAGCGTAAATAGACTAAAATGTAAACAAAGACTATAAATCTAAACAAAGGCTTTAAATGTAAACAAGGACTACAAATGTAAACAAAGACTTTAAAAGTAAAACAAGACTACAAATGTAAACAAAGACACTAAATGAAAACAAAGACTACAAATACAAACAATTTGTAGTCTTTTTTTACATTTGTAGTCTTTGTTTACATTTACAGTCTGTTTTCATTTCTAGTCTTTGTTTACATTTAGAGACTTTCTTTACATTTGTAGTCTTTGTTTACATTTAGAGTCCTTTTTTACATTTAGAGTCTTTTTTTACGCTTGTAGTCATTTTGTACATTGTAGTCTGTTTACATTTAGAGTGTGTTTACGTTTGTAGTTTTTGTTTACATTAAGAGTCTCTGTTCACAATTTTAGTCTTTGTCTACATTTAGTGTTTTATTTACATTTAGTGTCTTTGTTTATATTTAGATTCTTTGTTTACGTTTGTAGTCTTTGTTTACACTTAGAGTCTGTGGCATTTTTTCACATATGTACTCTATTTTTATCTGTAGTCTTTGTTTACATTCAGAGTCTTCGTTTACATTTTGAGTTTTGGTTTACATTTAGAATCTTTGTCCACTTTAGAGCCTTTGTTTATATTTATAGTCTTTTATTACATTTTAGTGTATTTACACTTGAAGTCTTTGTTTATATTTAGAGTCTGTTTAAATTTGTAGTCTAATTACATTTAGATTTTTTATTTACATATGTAGTCTTTGTTTACATTTTGAGTCTGTTTATATTTGTTGTCTTTGTTTACATTTTTAATCTTTGTTTACATTTAGAGTCTCTGTTTACATTTCTACTCTTTGTTTACATATAAGTCCTTTGCTTACGCTTAGTGATTCTTTTAAATTTAGTGTCCTTGTTTACATTTGTAGTATTTGTTTACATTTAGAGACTTTGTTTACATTTATTGTCTGTTTACGTTTGTACTCCTTGTTTACATTCGTAGTCTTTGTTTCATTTAGAGTCTTGTTTACATTTGTACTCTGTTTTTATTTGTAGTCTTCGTTTAAATTAAAAACCTGTTTACATTTGTAGTCCTTGTTTACACCTAGAGTCTTTGTTTACATTTGTAGACTTTGTTAACATTTATAGTCGGTTTCCATTCAGTGTCTTTTTTTACAAAAGTCTTTGTTTACATTTGCAGCTTTTGTTTACATTTAGCGTTCTTCTTAACATTAGAGTCTTTGTTTATATTTGTAGTCTTCGTTTACATTTAGAGCTTTTGTTTACATTTGTAGTCTTTCTCTACATTTACAGTCTGTTTTCATTTCTAGTCTTTGTTTACAAAGACTTTCTTTACATTTGTAGTCTTTGTTTACATTTAGAGTTTTTTTTACATTTAGAGTCTTTGTTTACGGTTGTAGTCTTTGTTTACATTTGTAGTATGTTTATATTTAGAGTCTGTTTACGTTTGTAGTTTTTTTTTACATTAAGAGTCTCTGTTTACATTTGTAGTCTTTGTTTACATTTAGGGTCTTTGCTTTCACTTAGTGTTTTGTTTACATTTAGAATCTTTGTTTATGTTTGTAATCTTTGTTTTCATTTGTAGTCCATGTCTCCATTTAGAGTTTTTGTTTATATCTGTAGTCTTTGTTTACATTTAGAGCCGTTGTTTCCGTTTGTAGTCTTTGTTTAAATTTGTATTCTTTGTTTACATTTGTGTCTTTGTTTACATTTTCAGTCTGTTTTTATTTCTAGTCTTTGTTTACTTTTAGAGCCTTTGTTTACATTTATAGTCTTTGTTTACATTTTAGTCTATTTACGCTTGTAGCCTTTGTTTACATTTAGAGTCTGTTTACAATTAGTGTTTTGTTTACATTTAGTGTCTTTGTTTACATTTGTAGTCTTTATTTACATTTAGTGTCTTTGTTTTCATTTGTAGCCTTTGTTTACATTTGTGGCCTTTGTTCACATATGTACTCTGTTTTTATTTGTAGTCTTTGTTTACATTCAGAGTATTCGTTTACATTTAGAGTTTTTGTTTACATTTAGAGTCTTTGTTTACTTTTGTAGTCTGTTTACTATTAGAGTTTTTATTTACATTAGTAGTCTTTCTTTACATTTAGAGCCTTTGTTTATATTTATAGTCTTTGTTTACATTTTGGTCTATTTACACTTGTAGTCTTTGTTTATATTTAGAGTCTATTTACATTTGTAGTCTAATTACATTTAGAGTCTTTATTTACATTTGTAGTCTTTGTTTACATTTTTAGTCTGTTTATATTAGTAGTGTTTGTTTACATTTGTAGTCTTTGTTTACATTTAGAGCCTTTGTTTACGTTTATTGTCTGTTTACATTTGTAAACTTTGTTTACATTTGTAGTCGTTGTCTCATTTAGAGTCTTGTTTACATTTGTACTCTGTTTTTATTTGCAATCTTTGTTTAATTTTAGAGCCTGTTTACATTCGTAGTCTTTGTTTACATTTGTAGTCCTTGTTTACGCCTAGTATCTTTGTTTACTAGTAGAGTCTTTGTTTACATTTGTAGTCTTTGTTTACGTATATAGTCGGTTTCCATTTAGTGTCTTTTTTTACATTTAGAGTCTTTGTTTACATTTGCAGCCTTTCTTTACATTTAGAGACCTTCTTTACATTTAGAGACTTTGTTTATATTTGTAGTCTTTGTTTACATTTAGAGCCTTTGTTGACATTTGTAGTCTTCGTTTACATTCACAGCCAGTTTAAATTTGTATTCATTGTTTAGATTTGCAGTCTTTGTTTACATTTACAGTCTGTTTTTGCTTCTAGTCTTTGTTTACATTTAGAGACTTTGTTTAAAATTGTAGTCTTTGTTTACACTAAGTGTCTTTGTTTACATTTGTAGTCTTCGTTCACATTTTAATACTTTGTTTACATTTACAGTCTTTGTTTACATTTGTAGTGTTTGTTTACATTTGATGTTAATTTAAAGAAGAACTCTAAATGTAAAGAAGTACTTTAAATGTAAACAAAGGCTCTAAATGGAAGACTGCAAATGGAAACAGAGACTCTAAATGGAAACAAAGACACTAAATGGAAACAGACTATAAATGTAAACAAAGACACTAAACGGAAACAGACTATAAATATAAACAAGTACTACAAATGTAAACAAAGACTTTAAATGGAAACAAAGTGTAAAAATATAAACAAAGAATACAAATGTAAATACTCCAAATGTAAACAAAGACTGCATATGTAAAAAAAGACACTAAATGGAAACCGACTATAAACGTAAACAAAGACTACAAAAGTAAACAGGCTCTAAATTTAAACAAAGACTACAAATATAAAAAGACTCTAAATGTAAACAAAAAATTAGAAATGTAAATAAACACTCTAAATGTAAACAGACTACAAATGTAAACAGACTCTAAATGTAAACAAAGACTACATGTGTAAACAAAGACTCAAATTTAAAACAAAGACTACAAATGTTAACAGAGACTCTAAATGTAAACAAAGACTACCAATATAAACAGACTCTAAATGTAAACAAAAACTACAATTGTAAACGGACTCTAAATATAAACAAAGAATACAAGTGTAAATAAACTAAAATGTAAACAAAAACTCTAAATTTAAACGAAGACTCTGAATGTAAACAAAGACTACAAATAACAACGGAGTACATATGTAAACAAAGGCTGCAAATGTAAACAAATTCTAAAATGTAAACAAATTTTACAAATATGAACAAAGAGTACAAATGTAAACAGGCACTAAATGTAGAGTGACCATATTTTTTTCCTTCAATTTGTGGACAAAGATGGCGATGTCCCGAATTTCGAGGACAAAAAAATAAAAAAATAATTTAATCACCTTAAATTGTAAAATTTTAGTAATTTTTATGTATAAAGCACCTTATTTCAGCTTATTTATTATACATATAATAAATCACTATAATAAAACATTAATAACTTTATAACCGGCGTCCCCAAATGTGTTGTAATTTTTTGGGGACGAAGGTAGTTTGTCCTCGAAATTCGTGCCTGTCCTCGAGATTCGAGGACATATGGTCAGCCTAACTAAATGTAAAGAAAGGTTCTAAGATTAAACAAAGACTACAAATGTAAAGAAAGTCTCTAAATGTAAACAAAGACTAGAAATAAAATAGACTGTAAATGTAAACAAAGACTGCAAATGTAAATAAAGAATACAAATTTAAGTTGGCTCTGAATGTAAACAAAGACTTCATATATAAACAAAGACTACAAATGAAAACAAAGGCTCTAAATGTAAACATAGACTACAAATGTAAACAAAGATTACAAACTTAAACAAAGGCTCTAAATGGAAAGAAGGAATCTAAATGTAAACAAAGGCTCTAAATGGAAACAGACTATAAATGTGTAGGACTACAAATGTAAATAAAGTGTAATGTAAAATGATGTGTAATGTACATAAAGTGTAATGTAACTCGAAATGTAAACAAAGATTACAAACTTAAACAAAGGCTCTAAATGGAAAGAAGGAATCTAAATGTAAACAAAGGCTCTAAATGGAAACAGACTATAAATGTGTAGGACTACAAATGTAAATAAAGTGTAATGTAAAATGATGTGTAATGTACATAAAGTGTAATGTAACTCGAAATGTAAACAAAGTTTAAAAATGTAAACAAAGACTACAAATGTAACCACTCTAAATGTAGACAAAGACTCTACTTGTAAACAAAAACTATAGGTGTAAACAAAGACTCTAAATGTATACAGACAACAAATGAAACCAGACTCTAAATGCAAACAAAGACTACATGTGTAAATAAAGACTACAAATGTAAACAAAGACTATAAATGTAAACAAAGGCTCTAAATGTAAACAAAGACTACAAATGTAAACAGACTCCGAATGTAAACAAATATTACAAACGTAAATAAAGACTCGAAATGTAAACTTTCTACAAATGTAAACAGATCATAAATGTAAACAAAGACTACACGTGTAAATAAGGACTACAAATGTAAACAATGTATATAAATATAAACAAAGGCTCCAAATGTAAACAAACACTCTAAAAGTAAACAAAGACTAAAATTAAACATAGACTCTAAATGTAAACAAAAACTCTAAATGTAAACAAAGACTAGAAATAAAAAATTGAGTACATATGTAAATAAAGCCTACAAATGTAAACAAAGTTTACAAATGTAAACAGACACTAAATGTAAACAAAGGCTCTAAGATTAAACAAAGACTACAAACTTAAATGTAAACAAAGAGTAAAAGTGTAAACAAAGACTATGACTGTAAACAAAGACTCTAAATGTAATTAAAGACTACAAATGTAAACAAAGATTCCAAATGTAAAAAAAGACTACAAATGTAGACAAAGGCTACAAATGTAAACACTCTAAATGTAAACAAAGACAAGAAATAAAAACAGAGTACAAATGTAAACAGACACTGAATGTAAACAAAGGCTCTAAATATAAACAAAACTCTAAGTATAAACAAAGAAAAAAATATAAACAAAGGCTACACACGTAAACAAAAACTCTAAATGTAAGCAAAGACTGAAAATGTAAACAAAGGCTACAAATGTAAAAATGCTCTAAATTTAAACAAAGACTACAAATAAAAACAGAGTACAAATGTAAACAAAGACTCCAAATGAAGCAAAGACTCCAAATGTAAACAAAGACACTAAATGTAAAAAAAGTATTAAGTGTAAACAGACTTTAATGTAAACAAAGACACTAAATGTAAACAAAGACACTAAATGGAAACCGACTATAAATGTAAACAAAGACTACAAATGTAAACAAAGACTCTACATGTAAACAAAAACTCCAGGTTTAAACAAAGACTCTAGGTGTAAACAAGGAATACAAATGTACACAGAGACTGTAAATTAAAACAAAAACTAAAAATGTAAACAAAGACTACAAATATAAACAGGCTCTAAATATAAACAAAGACTACAAATAAAAACAGAGTACAAATGGAAATAAAGACTTTAAATGAAACAAAGGCTACAAATGTAAACAAAGACTCTACTTGTAAACAAAGACTACAAATGTAAACAAAGACTACAAATGAAAAAAAAGTCTCTAAATGTAAAGAAAGACTAAAAATATAAACAAGGACACACAGACATGGAAACACAGACTACAAATGTAAAGAAAGTTTCTAAATGTACAAATGCGGCAAATGTAAACAACGTGTGTAAATGTAAACAAATAATCTAAATGTAAAGAGACTACAAATATAAACAAAGAGCTCAAACGTTAACAGGCTCAAAATGTAAACAAAAACTCAAAATATAAACAAAGAATACAAATAAAAACAAAGAGTACAAATGAAGAAAGACACTAAATGTAAACAAAGGCTCTAAATGTAAGCAAATACTTCAAATGTAAACAAAAACTCTAAATGTAAACAAAACTCTAAGTGTAAACTAAGACCCTAAATTTAAACAAAGTCTCTAAATGTAAACAAAGACTAAATGTAAACAAAAACTCAGTGTAAAGAAAGACTAGAATTGTAAACAAAGGCTAAATGTAAACAAAGACCACAATTGTAAACAAAGAGTACAAGTGTAAACAAAGACTTTAACTGTAAACAAAGACTCTAAATGTAATTAAAGACTACAAATGTAAACAAAGATAACAAATGTAAACAGACTCTAAATGTAAACAAAAGCAAAGAGCACAAATGTAAAAAATACTCTAAATGTAAAAACAGACCCTATATGTAAACAAAGACTGCAAATATAAACAAAGAGTACAAATTAAGAGAGGCTCTGAATGTAAACAGACTCTAAATGTAAAAAAAATCTACAAATGTGAACAAAGACTACAAAAGTAAACAAAGGCTCTAAAATGTAAACAAAGGCTCTAAATGTAAATGCATATAAATGTCGCACAGTAAAGGAGAGAGAGGACTACCCATGGCCATACCATCATTTTGGGAATAATAAGTACCATTAAAAATGAAGGCAGTTTGCCTGATACACAAATGAACTAAATAGAGACTCTAGACTAATAGACTAAAGACTCTAAATGTAAACAAAGACTACAAATAAAAACCAAGACTCTAACTATAAACAAAGACTACAAATGTAAACAAAGAGTAAAATTCAAACAGGCCTGTATGTGAACAAAGATTCTAAATTTAAACAAAGACTGCAAATGTAAACGAAGACTACAAATGAAAAAAGTCTCTAAATGTAAACAAATGCTACAAATGTAAACTAAGAGTGTAAATGTAAACAAAGAATCTAAATGTAAACAGACTACAAATATAAACAAAACTCTAAATGTAAAAAAAAATCTAAATCTAAACAGACTACAGATGTAAACAAAGAGTTTAAACGTTAAAAACTAGCACAAACGTTAACAGACTCAAAATGTAAAAAAGACTCTAAATGTAAACAAAGAGTACAAATGTAAACAAAGTCTCTAAATGGGAACAAAAACTACAAATGTATACATAGACTACAAACGTAAACGAAAGCTACAAAAAAAAACAAAGGTTGCAAATGTAAAGATAGTCTACAAAGGTAAACAAAGACTCTAAATGTTAAGAAAGACAACAAATAAAAACAAAGAGTACAAATGAAAACGGACACTAAATGTAAACAAAGACTACAAATGTACACATAAACTCTAAATGTAAACAAAACTGTAAGTTTAAACAAAGACCCTCAATGTAAACAAAGACTACAAATGTAAACATAAACTCTAAATGTAAACAAAACTCTAAGTTTAAACAAAGACCCTCAATGTAAACAAAGACTACAAATGTATGCAGAGATTACAATTGTAAAAAAAGAATATAAATTTAAACATAGAGTACAAATGTACACAAAGACTTTAAATGTAAACAAAAACTCTAAATGTAATCAAAACTGTAAATGTAACTATAATCAAAGATTCTAAATGAAAACAAAAATTGAAATTGTAAGCAAAGGCTACAAATATAAACAAAGACTCTAAAAGGAAACAAAGACTACCAATGTAAACATAAACTAGAAATGTAAACAAAATGTCTAAATATAAACAAAAACTATAAATATAAACAAAGACTACAAATGTAAACAGATTCTAAATGTAAACAAAGACTCTAAATGTAAACAGACTACAAATGTAAACAGATTCTAAATGTAAAAAAAGACTCTAAATGTAAACAGACTACAAATGTAAACAGACTCTAAATGTAAACAAAGACTCTATATCTAAACAAAAGACTACAAGTATATACAGACTCTAAAAGTAAACAAAAACTCTAAATGTAAACAAAAACTCTGAATGTAAACAAAGACTACAAACAAAAACAGAGTACAAATGTAAACAAAGGCTCCAAATGTAAACTAAGTCTACAAATATAAACCAAAAGTACAAATGTAAACAGACACTGAATGTAAACAAAGGCTCTAAATGTAAACAAGGACTACAAATGTAAACAAAGACACTAAATGTAAACAAACACTACAAATGTAAAAAGAGACTTCATGTAAACAAAAAATACAAACGTAAACAGACTACATATGTAAACAAAGACTACAAATATAAACAAAAACTCTAAATGGAAACAGACTACAAACTTAAACAAAGACTACAAACGTAAACTAAGACTCTAAATGGAAACAAGGACTATAAACGTAAAGAAAAACTACAAACGTAAACAGACTCTAAACGTAAAAAAAGAATCTAAATGTAAGCAGACTACGGATGTAAACAAAGAGTACAAATGCTAACAACGAGCACAAACGTTAACAGACTCAAAATGTAAAAAGGTCTCTGAATTGAAACAAAGAATATAAATGGAAACAAAGACTCTAAATGGAAACAACGACTACAAATGTATACATAGACTACAAACGTAAACAAACGCAGACTCTAAATGTAAACAAAGACTACAAAGAAAAAAGAGTACAAATGAAAACGGACGCAAAATGTAAACAAAGACTACAAATGTAAACAAAAACTTTAAATGTAAACAAAACTCTAAGTGTAAACAAAGACCCTAAATTTAAAGAAAGACTAAATGTATAAAAAGACTACAAATGTAAACAAAGAGTACAATTGTAAACAAAGATTCGAAATGTAAACGAAGAGTACAAATTTAAACATAGATTACAAATGTACACAAAATTTAAATGTAAACAAAAATTCTAAATGTAAATCAAAACTGTAGAAATGTAAACAAAAACTGCTGATGTAAACAAAGTTTCTAACTATAATCAAAGACTCTAAATGTAAATAAAAACTAAAATTCTAAACAAAGACTACAAATATAAACAAAGACTCTAAATGGAAACAAAGACTACCAATGTAAACATAAACTAAAAATTTAAACAAAATCTCTAAATGTAAACAAAGCATATAAATTTAAACAAAGTCTACAAATGTAAACAGATTCTAAATGTAAACAAAGATTACAAATGTAAACAGACTCTAAATATAAACAAAGTCTAAAAGTGTAAATAAAGACTAAAAATGTAAACAAAGACACTAAATGTAAACAAAGGCTCTAAACAAAGACTACAGATGTAAACAAAGACTCTAAAAGTAAACAGACTACAAAAGTAAACAAATATTCTAAATGTAAACAAAAACTCTAAATGTAAACAAAGACTCTGAATGTAAACAAAGACTACAAGTAAAAAAAGCACAAATGTAAACAGACTCCAAATGTAAACAAAGTCTACAAATGTAAACCAAAAGTACAAATGTAAACAGATACTAAATGTAAACAAAGGCTCTAAATGTAAACAAGGACTACAAATGTAAACAAAGATACTAAATGTAAGCAAAGACTACAAATGTAAACAAAGACCCTAAATGTAAACAAACACTACAAATGTAAAAAGAGACTACATATAAACAAAAAATACAAACGTAAACAGACTCTAAATGTAAACAGACTACAAATGTAAGCAAAGAGTCCATTTTTTATTTTTTCTACTTTGTTAATATTTAAAGTCTTTGCTTCATTTTAGGGTCTTTGAGTACATTTATCATCTTTGTTTACATTTAGGTTCTTTGTTTACACTTAGCCTTTTTTTGCATTTAGGGTGTTTGTTTGCATTTATCGTCTTTGTTTACTTTTGGAGTATTTGTTTACAAGCAGACCTTTGTTTACATATAGTGACTTCGTTTGAATATTAAATTTATTTCTATTTCGAGTCTTTGTTTACATTTTATACTTTGTTTATATTTAGAGTCTTTGTTTATATTTATTGCCTTTGTTTATATTTATAGTTCTTTGTTTATATTTGAGCTCTTAGTTTATATTTAAGTTTTATTTACATTTGAGGTCTTTGATTACATTAAGGTCTTTATTTACATTTTCGAATTTGTTTATAATAGAGACTTTGTTTACATTTAGGAGCTTTATTTACATTTTGCCTTTTTTACATGTAAAGTCTTGTATTTCATTTATCGCCTTTGTTTACATTTAGGGTCTTTGTAAATCTTCGTTTACATATAAGGTTTTTTTTACTTATAAAATTTATTTACATTTACAGTCTTTGATTGCATTAAGTTATTTGTTTACGTTTTCTACTTTGTTTATTTTTTGAGACTGTTTGCATTTAGGAATTTTGTTTACATTATGGTCTTTGTTTCCATTTTAATTTTTCTTTACATGTAGTTATTTGTTTCTATATAAGGTCTTTTATACATATATAGTCTGTTTACATTTATCGTCATTGTTAAAATTTCGGGTTTTTTTGCCTTTTTATTCCATGTTTACATTTTCTTTGTTTACATATATAGTCTTTTTACATTCAGGGTTATTATTTACATTTAGGTTATTTGTTTACATTTAGGTCTTTGTTTAATTTTACTGTCTTTGTTTACATTTATCGTTTTTGTTTATATTTAGGGTCTTTGTTTACATGTAGATCTCTGTTTACATTTTGGGTCTTTGTTTACATATATAGTCTGTTTATATTTAGTGTCTGTTTACATTTATATTTTTGTTTACATATTCTACTTTCTCCATATTTAAAGACTCTGTTTACATTTAAAGTTTTGTTTATATTTATCGTCTTTGATTACATTTAGGGTCTTTGTTTACAGTTTTAGTCTTTCTTTATATGTATTTCTTTCATTTAATATTTTTTGTTTACATTTAGAGTCTTTGTTTACGTTTAGGTCTTTGTTTAAATATATGGTTTTTGTTTACATATGTAGTCTGTTTACATTTAGGGTCTCTTTTTTATTTACAGTCTTTGTCTACATTTTGGTTTTTATTTACATTAGGTTCATTGATAACATTTGTTGACATTTAGTCTTTCTTTGTATATGCTTTTATGGTCTTTGTTTATATTTGTAGTTTTTGTCTGCATTTACGTCCTTTGATTACATTTAGATTCTTTATCTACGTACCAGTCTCTTTACAATATTTGTCTTTATTTACATTTAGGGTTCTTTGTTTAAATTTTTATTCTTTGTTTATATTTAGGGTTTTTGCTTACAATTATTGCTTGTTTACATTTAGGGTCATTATCCAGATTTATTGACTTTGTTTTATATTTAATGTCTTTGTATATATTGAACTTCTTTGTTTACATTTAGGGTATTTTTTTACACTAGTGTCTTTGTTTACGTTTTCTTTCTTTATATTTGGATTGTTTGTTTATATTTTGGGTCTTTGTTTACATTTATAGTCTTTGTTTACATTTACAGTCTTTGTTTATATTTAGGGTCTTTTTTTATATTTTTAGTCTTTTTTTACACGTAGATTTTCGTTCACATATAGTGTTTTTGTTTACACATATAATTCGTTAATACAATTTAGAGTCTATTTACAAAGAGATCTTTGTTTACATTTTCTACTTTGTTTACAATTAGAGTCTTTATTTACACTTAGGGTCTTTGTTTACATTTTTATTTTTTGTTTATATTTTGATTCTATTTATATTTGTTAATTATATTTATGGTCTTTTTATATATTTGTTGTCTTTGTTAACATTTATTGTCTTTGTTTACATTTATATTCCTTGTTTACTTTTCGGTCTTTGTTTACTTTTTGTTCAATATATACATATTTAGGTACTTTGTTTACATTTATTGTCTTAATTTACATTTATGGTCTTTGTTTACATTCAGGTCAATTTACATTTAGGTTCTTTGATAATATTTAGATTCTTTGCTTACGTTTAGTGTCTGTGTACATTAAGAATCTTTGTTTACATTTAGAGTCTTTCTTTATATTTGTTGTCTTTTTATATTTCTCATCTTTTTTATGTTTGTCGTCTTTGTTTATATATAGATTCTTTGTTTACATTTAAGGTTTTTGTTTACATTTGAGGTCTTTGTTTACATTACGGTCTTTGATTACATGATATACTTTCTCTATATTTAGAGATTTTGTTTACATTTAGGGTCTGTTTACATTTATCCTCCTTGTTTACATTTAGTCTTTTTATACGTTTAGGGTCTTAGTTTACATTTATCGTCTTTCTTTATATTTAGGGTCATTTATATGTAGATCTTCCTTTATATTTAGGGTCTTTGTTTACATGTAGTTCTTTGTTTACATTTAAGGTCTTTTATACATCTATAGTCTGTTTATATTTATCGTCATTGTTTAAATTTCGGGTTTTTGTTTACATTTTTATTCCTTGTTTACATGTTGTTCTTTGTTTACATATATAGTCTCTTTACATTTAGGGTCTGTTTGCATTTAAGTCTTTGTTTACTTTTATTGCTTTTGGTTGCATTTAGCCTTTTTTGCGTTTGTGTCATAGTTTACATTTATCGTCTTTGTTTACACTTAGAATTTTTTTAGTTCAGGGATTTTGTTTACATTTAGAGAATTTGCTTATATGTAGATCTCCATTTACATGTAGGGTCTTTGTTTACTTTTAAAATTTATTTAAATTTACAGTCTTTGTTTGCAATAAGTTATTTGTTTACATTTTCCCCTTTATTTATTTTTAGAGACTATTTACATTTATGATTTTTGTTTACATATATAAGGTCTTTTATACATATATAGTCTGTTGACATTTATCGTCACTGTTTAGTTTTCGGGTTTTTGTTTACCTTTTATTCCTTCTTTTCAAGTGTTTTTTTGTTTACACATATAGTCTGTTTATATTTAGTTTCTTTATCTTCATTTAGGGTCTTTGTTTACATTTATGTCTGTTTACTTTTATTGTCTTTGTTTACATTTAGGGTTTTTCTTTACATGTAGATATCTGTTTATATTTAGGGTCTTTGCTTACATTAATATTTTTGTTTACATATTCTTCTTTCTTTATATTTAAAGACTTTGTTTACATTTAAAATTTTGTTTATATTTATCATCTTTAGTTACATTTAGGGTCTTTGTTTACAGTTTTAGTCTTTGTTTACATGTAGGTCTTCATTTAGTATTTTTGTTTACATTTAGAGCCTTTGTTTACGTTTGTTAGGTTTTTGTTTAAATATATGGTCTTTGTTTACATATATAGTCTGTTTACATTTAGGATCATTGCTTACATTTAAGTCTCTATTTACACTTAGGGATATTGTTTACATTAAAGTCTTTGTTTACGTTTTCTACTTTGTATATATTTGGAATTTTTGTTTACATTTATAGTCTCCTTTTTTATTTACAGTCTTTGTCTACCTTTTGGTCTTTATTTACAGTAGGTTTATTGATTACATTTAGAGTCTTTTTTCTCATTTAGGGTCTGTTGACATTTAGAGTCCTTCTTTATATTTGTTTCTTTTTTATAATTATAGTCTTTGTTTATATTTGTAGTTTTTGTCTGCATTTACAGTCTTTGTTTACATTTACATTCTTCGTTCATGTTTGTTTACAATTTTGTCTTTATTTACATTTAGGATATTTGTTTGCATTTTGATTCTTTGTTTACATTTTGATTCTTTGTTTATATTTTGATTCATTGTTTATATTTTGATTCTATTTATTTTTGTCTTTTATGTTTATGGTGTTTGTATACAGTTGTAGTCTTTGTTAACATTTATTGTCTTTGTTTACATTAAAATTCTTTGTTTACGGTTGGGGCTTTGTTTACATTTAGTTCAATATTTACATTTAGGTACTTTGTTTACATCTTTTGTCTTAATTTTCATTTATGGTCTTTGTATATTGAAAATTTTTGTTTACATTTAGAGTGTATTTTTTTATTTCTCACCTTTTTTCTCACCTTATTTTTATATTTCTCACCACACCTCAAATTTGTAGTCTTTGTTTACATTTAAGTTCTTTGTTTACATTTGAGGGTCTTTGTTTATATTAAGGTCTTTATTTACATTTTGTACTTTCTTTATGTTTAGAGACTTTGTTTACATTTAGTGTCTCAGTTTACATTTATCGTCTTTGCTTACATTTTGGATATTTGTCTATATGTAGATCTTCGTTTACATTTAGAGTCTTTGTTTACATTTTTAGTCTGTTTACATGTAGATTTTCGTTTACATATAATGTTTTTGTTTACTTTTATCGTCATTGTATGCATATACGGTCTTTGTTTGCATTTTTAGTCTTTGTTTACATGTATTTCTTTGCTTACATATAAGGTCTTTTATATATATATATAGACAGTTTACATTTATCGTTACTTCTTAAAATTCAGCGTTTTTTTATTTTTTTATTCCTTGTTTACATGTTGTTCTTTGTTTACATATAGTCTCTTTACATTTAGGGCCTTTGTTTACATTTAGGTCATTGTTTACTTTTATTGTTTGTGTGTACATTTATGGTATTTGTTTACATGTAGATCTCTTTTTACATATAGGGTCTTTGTTTACATTTATAGTCTGTTTATATTTAGGGTCTTTGTTTACATGAATGTTTTGTTTACACGTACTACTTTCTTTATATTTAGACTGTTTACATTTAAAGATTTGCTTATGATAATTGCGTTTGTTTGCATTTAGGGTCTTTGTTTTCAGTTTTAGTTTGTTTACATGTAGTTCTTTCATTAAGTATTTTTGTTTACGTTTAGAGTCTTTGTTTACGTTTAGGTCTGTTTAAATATATTTTCTTTGTTTACATATATAGTCTGTTTGCATTTAGAGTCATTGCTTACATTTATGTCTCTGTTGACACTTAGGGTTTTTGTTTACTTTAAGGTCTTTGTTTAAGTTTCCCACATTGTTTATATTTTTAGTGTTTGTTTACATTATGGTCTCTTTTTTATTTCCAATCCTTGTCTACATTTTGTCTTTATTTACATTAGGTTCATTGATTACATTTCTTGAGATTTAGAGTCTAAATTTATATTTGTTTCTCTTTTATATTTATGGTCTTTGTTTATATTTGTTGTCTTTGTCTGCATTTACGGGCTTTGTTTGCATTTAGATTGTTTGGGTGCAAGTCTGTTTACAATTTTTGTCTTTATTTACATTTAGGTATTTTTGTTTAAATTTTTATTCTTTGTTTATATTTAGGATTTTTGCTTACAATTATAGTGTTTGTTTGCATTTAGGGTCTTTGTCCAGGCTTTAGATTTTGCTTTACATTTAATGTCTTTATATATATTTAAGTTCTTTGTTTACATTTAGGGTATTTGTTTACAATAGTGTCTTTGTTTACATTTCTACTTTCTTTACATTTGGAGTCTTTGTTTATATTTAGAGTCTTTGTTTACCTTTAAGGTATTTGTTTACATTTAGGGTACTTGTTTACATTTTAAGTCTTTGTTTACACGTAGATATTCGTTCACATATAGGGCTTTTGTTTACACATATAATTTATTAATATTTAGAGTCTGTTTACATTGAGATCTTTGTTTACATTTTCTATTTTTTACAATTAGATTCTTTATTTACATTTAGGGTCCTTTTTTACATTTTGATTCTTTGTTTAATTTTGATTGTTTATATTTTGATCCTGTTTATGTTTGTTTTTTATATTTATGGTCTTTGTATATCTTTGTAGTCTTTCTGAACATTTATTTTCTTTGTTTACATTTTTATTCATTGTTTACATTTAGTTCAATATTTACATATATGTACTTTGTTTACATTTATTGTCTTTATTTACATTTTTGGTCTTTGTTTACATTAAGGTCAATTTATATTTAGGGTGTTTAATTATATTTAGAGCCTTTGTTTACGTTTATGGTCTGTGTCCATTCAGAATCTTTGTTTACATTTAGAGTCTTTCTTTATATTTGTTGTCTTTTTATATTTCTAAACTTTTTTATCTTTGTAGTCTTTGATTATATTTAGAGTCTTTGCTAATGTTTAAGTCTTTGTTTACAATTAAGTTCTTTGTTTACATTTGAGGTCTTTGTTTATATTAAGATCTTTGTTTGCATTTGCTACTTTCTTTATGTTTAGAGACTATGTTTACATTTAGGGTCTGTTTACATTTATCGTCTTTGTTTCCATTTAGGTTATTTGTTTATAGGTAGATCGTGGTTTGCATTTAGGGTCTTTGTTTACATTTAGAGTCTTTGTTTAAGTTTAGGTTTTTGTTTAAATATATGGTCTTTGTTTACATATATAATCTGTTTACATTTAGGGTCATTGCTTACATTTAAGTCTCTATTTACACTTAGGGACATTGTTTACATTAAAGTGTCTCTTTACGTTTTCTACTTTGTATATAATTGGAGTGTTTGTTTACATTTATAGTCTCCTTTTTATTTACAGTTTTTGTCTACTTTTTGGTCTTTATTTGCAGTAAGTTTATTGATTACATTTAGATTCTTTGTTCTCATTTAGGGTCTTTTAACATTTAGACTCCTTCTTTATATTTGTTGCTTTTTTATATTTATGGTCTTTGTTTATATTTGTAGTTTTTGTCTGCATTTACGGTCTTTGTTTACATTTAGATTCTTTGTTTACGTTCAAGTCTGTTAACAATTTTGTCTTTATTTACATTTAGGGTCCTTGTTTATATTTTGATTATATTTATATTTGTTTTTTTATATTTAGGGTCTTTATATATATTAGTAGTCTTCGTTAACATTTATTGTCTTTGTTTACATTTATATTCTTTGTTTACGTTTAGGTCTTTGTTTATATTTAGTTCAATATTTACATTTAGGTACTTTGTTTGCATTTATTTTCTTTATTTACATTTATAGTCTTTGTTTACATTCAAGTCAATTTCCATTTATGGTCTTTGATTACATTTAGTCTTTGTTTATGTTTAGGGACTGTGTACATTCAGAATCTTTGTTTACATTTAGAGTCTTTCTTTATATTTGTTGCCTTTTATATTTCTCATCTTTCTTCATATTTGTAGTCTCTGTTTATATTTAGATTCTTTGTTTACATTTAAGTTCTTTGTTTACATTTGAGGTCTTTGTTTACATTAAGGTTTATTTACATTTCGTACTTTCTTTATATTTAGAGACTTTGTTTACATTTAGGGTCTTAGTTTACATTTATCATCTTTATTTACATTTATTATATTTTTTATATGTAGATTATCGTTTACATTTAGGGTCTTAGTTTACATTTTTAGTGTTTGTTTACATGTAGATTTTCTTTTACATATATTGTCTTTGTTTTCATTTATCGTCTTTGTTTACATATACGGTCTGTTTGCATTTTTAGTCTGTTTATATATAGGATGCCTCTGTTTACTTATATACGCTATTTACATTAAGGTCTTTGTTTATATTTTCTACTTTTTTTACATTTAGGGTATCTTTTTACAATTAGAGTCTTTGTTTATATTTAGGTCTATGTTTACATATAGGGTCTATGTTTAAATATGTAGTTTGTTTATATTTAGTGTCAACATTTAGTCACTAACTATGTGAAAAGTACCAGGGCCGGGAATCGAACCCGGGGCTTTCCTCTTAACTAGCGGAGATGTAACTACTAAACTACCCTGTCGTTTACACATAGTAGGTAAAAATCAGTCTTCCACTCCAATCTATCAGAAATGAATTTTCAAGGTTGATGCTTAAAATTTGTAAATTAAATTTCGTGGCCTATTGGAGTTGTGCCATGATGAAATAGTTCACTTTATATAACTACTCGAATGCAGAATCGGTGACCTTGCCATCGTATATTAAGTGAGAAATGCCGAGCTGGTTATCAGCCAGAGTAGTTCAGTGGTTAGAGCATCCGCTTATTAAGCGGACCGATTTCGAATCCTAACTCTGTCATTTTTCATATAGTTGGTAAAAATCCTCCTTACACTCCAATCTATCAGAAATGGAATAAGTTCGTTGCCATTTTCTACTTTGTTTACATTTGGAGTCTGTTTAAACTTCAGTCTGTTTTTATTTACAGTCTGTCTACCCAGCAAAACCTCAGATGACGGCCAGCATGAGGCCAAGTGCTGGTTGCCAGCAGTAGCTGCAGCTGGCCCGTCGGTGGCAAAAGTTAACGTTGCCGCAGGGAATATGTTACGCCGGCCGTCAGTAGGCCATATTCAATCGATCCACTGTTGGCAGCCTGCAGTAAGTTAAAAATAAGTTAGTGGGCCAGTGAATGGATCGCTGCTGGCAGCTAGCAGTATGATGAAAATAGGTAATGGGCCACTGTTGGTAACCGACATTAGGTTGGAAATTGTTAGTGGGCCAGTGTTGGGCTACCTGGTGGCAAACATACTTTTTCTATGTTATTGCTGGAAGCCTGCAGTGGGCTAGTTGTGGCAAACATAAAAAAATATATTACTGCCGGCAGTCTTCATTGGTCCTTTATATTTCCCATTAAAGGCCCGCTTCACTCATCGTCGCCGGAAGCCGAAGTAAATGTTATTCTATGGGAAATTTTCTTTACAAATAACTTATTAACTAATACATATTTTTAAATTCTGTTTTCATATTCTGAAAATTCCCAACTGTTAAATTGACGGACCTTTTTCAAAAAAAATATTTTTTTATTTTTTTATACTTTATTTTGAAGCTGCGAAATACTAATTTTCAATGTGTGAAATTTTTCATTTTGCAAATTCAAAATAAAATATTAAAAATAAAAAAAATATATTTTTAAAAGGTCTGTCAATTTAACAGTTGGGAATTTTCTGAATGTGAAAGCAGAATTTAAAAATATGTATTAGTTAATAAGTTATTTGTAAAGTAAATTTCCAATAGGATAACATTGCCTCGGACTTCCGGAGACGGTAAGTGAAGAGGGCGCCAGCAGTGATTTAGTTATAGCTAACATATTTATTTTATTGGTGAAACCTTTAATTTTATTAGTGCTTTTTTTCTTTTTCTTTCTTTTGTTTTCCTCTCTTTTTTTGATGAAGTAGCAGCCAGTTTTTTCTATGCATCCAATATTTAATTTGATTTTGTACATATTCATTTTTAAATACTATTTACAAGTATTTGATTCATACACTATGGTTGTAAATTCAGGATTTCTAGTGCAGCATATAGGAAATAGTCAGTTGATCCATTTTCCTTATGATAAAAGTTTATTTTTTTGTTTTCAGTGCAAATATTTCTCTATATTACATTTTTTGGAATGAAGGAGATTATGTTTTTTTTTTTTTTAAGTGTTAATATTTCAATATGTTTAACTTTGTTACGCTATTTGATATAAATAAATGTAACTTTACATGTGAAAATTATAAATTATTGAAACAAAAATTGTTATAAAGTGAGCATTGTAAAAAACACCATAAACTAAAATAATAATAATAATAATAATAATAATAAAATAATAATAAATTGCAGCAATTGTTTCCGGTTAAAATAGCACGAAGACCCTTCATCAGGCGAAACAAAGTGGGCACGAGTGCAGCAAAAGTAATTTGCTGCAATCGTGCTTTTTGTTAAACTCACGAAGGGATGTGTTATTATTTCAACCTAAAAGAACTGATGCATCTTTTTTTTTTTTTTTTTTTTTTTTTTGGGGGGGGGGGCAATGATTATGTTTATTTACAAATTTTTCTATTTATTACTACAGTACAAAATCTCAAATCCGGAATCGTCCGGACCGTGGCCTTTCCAGATTTCGGACTTTTCCGGATTTTAGGTCACTTTCTGATTTAAGGTAATAAAAAAACGGACATCTCCATTCCGAACGTCCTTTTAGTTAATAACTAGCTTACGCCGCCCGAGGGTGCGATTTCTTAAGAAATTGGAGTATACTCTCAAGTAACATGTACAATACTTTGAATAAACACCATAAAATTTTGCAAACAAAACGCAGGCAGCAACGCTTGCGCTTTGTTTGCCGCACTCGTGCCTACTTCGTTTGCCTGATGAAGGATCATGTTTTCTTTCCATCCGAAACGATTGTTGCGAGCTCTTACATTTTATTGTCGTTACTCTTATTACTTTTAAACACCAATTCTGTGGTGCTTTTTTATTATAACTCTCAAGTATCCAGAAAATCTTGAATATTTTTATTTTCCCCTACATCAAATGGTACCCAGTTGATAATTTTTTTCCCTTCTTTTTAAAACAGCAGGCAGATGAATCAGCTTCCTTTTTTTCTCTCTGTGTTTATCTTCAAAGTTGCACATTTGAAACCACAGAAATTATCACTGAGGAATGTAATCGGCTATTTAGAATTAATTATCACAGCTGTCACTCTTGACCAGGCCGCCACAAAGAACTTTTTCGCGTTGTTGATAGTCCAATGGGATCTTTACTCTCTCCCCAACTTTCTTCAAAGTCCTTGAGTGAATAATTTTCCGCCACGTGCGATACCGAAAGATGATTTTGCAGTTTTATACAGATGACGTTATTTGAACTTTAAGCGAATATTCAGCATTTGACCTGTGCCAATTAATTTTCATTAGGTTTGGAAAGCAGATTCTTCAGCTGAAAAAAAAAATATATATATCGTTCGGTTGAGTAAAGAGATAACGGAATTAGGGAGAAAAACGAGAGTGCGTTTGTCTTTGTAGCTGTAAATATTTGATAAATTTATCCGCGATTACCTATTTTAAAAATATTTTTAGAATTCCATAAAACTCATATATGTTATACAGGTTTTCGAGATTTACTATAGGACGCTTGTCATGAAAAGTTGTACAGGTAACCCAAATGGTTTCAGTATAAAAATTCATAAAATAATTTGGATACATTACAGTCAAAGAGACATTTCTTATCAGCGCACGTAAAAATCTTTATACAACGCTAAAATACAGATCAACATAAATTTTATCGATGCAATGAGAAATGGTTCCGATCAAAAATGATAAAATAAATATTTGTGGTTCATTTAATAGTGATGCTCAAAAATATTCTTATACGTTACGGGAAATTGAGGGGGGAAGTATTTCAGTTTCGTAAAAGTGAAATTATTTTTCTCACTTGCATTTAAAAAATAATAATTAATAAATAAATAAAATAAAACAGTTTGTTATGGCTACCACTTTTTTTTTTTTCGTTTCCTATAATAGTTTATAGAAATTACATATGAAAATTATTATTTATGAAAATTATTTTCTGTGATGGAGGGTTTTGAGATTCCTGAACACGATTTGACCATTTTTAGAAAGTTTCACTCTGTAAGTGTGTATAAAAAAATTGTGGACACTGTATCTCACGAACCAATGGACGAAATTTAACCAAATTTGTTATTTAACCAAATTTGATTAAAATCGTTCCCGATTACATTTGTGGATCATTCACTCAACACATGGCTCTATATTTCTACTTCTTCGTAATTTTCAATATGACATAGTATAAGAAGAAATTTTACATAAATGATTTCAAATAAATGATAATTATTTTTTTTATTTTTATTATGAATTAAAAAATAAATATTTAAATAACTAACAACAAACTAGGAAAAATTTTTTGTATAAGTTGAAGAATCGCTCGCCCTTCCCCATGAGGGGATAAATTTTCAATGCTGGTATTTTTCAAAAGAAACTCATCAATAACTTTCAAGTAAATGACTGAATTAAATTTGTGGAAAATTAAAGCAAAGTTATAAATTATTTAAAAAAAAAAAAAAAGAAAAAAAAAAAGAAAAAGAAAAAAAGAAGAAGAAAAATTTTTTTCAGAAGTTGGCACAAAATTGATTTTATTATTATTATTATTGAGAAACACTGTTCTAAAATGAAAATCGTTTGCATGCATTCAGGAAAATGATTTTAACAAATTATTTGCACTACGCAAATTTGCATAATAAAAAAATATAGAAGAAAGTTTTGTGGTGCCACATCATACTAGTTTTTTGGTCAAAAATTAAAAAATCAATAAATAATAATAATAAATAATAATAACAATAATAAAATACTAGAAAGTTAGCGGCTATCATAATTTACTAAAACGGGTCAACTGGATATTTGTTATATATTTCTAGAAATCCTTTTGTTACAACAATAGCTTTAGAGTCAAACATTTAAAAAAAATAGTATTTAAAAAATAATGCAAAAACAAATTAATAATTGAATTACTTACTCATATATTCTTTTTACGATATTTTCAATCTCGCACCCGCAGACAACAACAACGAACAAGAACTTCGTATGAAATGGCGGACAGCGAGGGAATTTCAAATCAACAGAAAAAGGATCACAGCGCCCTCTATGCATACAAATTGGTTATGGCTTAATAATTTGTGGACACAACATGAAAAACACGATGTTGGCCGTGTGGTGATAGCCTGCATAAGGCCAACTGTGTTTATGCCACTTCTGGGCCACCGACCATTTTTCTTTAGGCTTCCATCACAAACGGCCACAAACGGCCCGCTGCTGGGGTTATATGGGGCAACCGGCAACTGATGGCAAGTGCAGGATGCCAGCAGTAGGCCATAACGAGCCCACCAGTATAAATTTTGCTGGGTACATATAGGTCTTTATTTACTTTTAGGGTCTTTGATTACATTTATAGTCTTCGTTTACATTTAGCGTCTTTCTTTACATTTAAACTCTTTGTTGACAATTAGAAACTTTATATTTGTTGTCTTTTTTTAATTTTTTTGTTGCGTAGTCTTTGCTTATATTTACGGTCTTTGTTTACATTTATATTCTTTGTTTACGTTTAGGTCTTTGTATACATTTTTGTCTTTATTTACATTTAGGGACTCTTGAAATTTATAGTCTTTCTTTACATTTTAGGACATTCTTCAGATGTACAGTCGGTAACAAAAGTGTCCGAACACTAGCAAAAATTCCTATGTAAAAAAAGTACACTTCACACGGTTTTGTTAAATAAATCCTTATCGAATCATATTCTTACACTGACTAAGAACAGGATTCAACAAGGATTTATTTAACAAAACCGTATGAAGTGAATTTTTTTTATATAGGAATTTTTGCTAGTGTTCGGACACTTTTGTTACCGACTGTATAGACTTTGTTTACATTTATTGCATTTGTTTATATTTAAGTTCTTTGTTTAAATTTAGGGTCTTTGTTTACATTAAAGTTTTTGTTTGCATTTTTTACTTTAAGTTCTTTGTTTATATCTTAAACTTTGTTAATATTTAAAGACTGCTTCATTTTAGGATCTTTGTCTACATATATCGCCTTTGGTTACATTTAGTTTCTATGTTCACACTTAGCCTTTTTTACATTTAGGGTCTTTTTTTACATTTATCGTCTTTGTTTACATTTCGAGTGTTTGTTTACATGTAGACCTTTGTTTTCATATGGGGCCTTTGTTTGAATAATAAATTTATTTATATTTCGAGTCTTTGTTTACATTTTATACTTTATTTATTGCCTTTGTTTATATTTATAGTTCTTTGTTTACATTTGAGCTTTTAGTTTATATTTAAGTTTTGTTTACATTTGAGGTCTTTGATTACATTAAGGTCTTTATTTACATTTTCTAATTTGTTTATATTTAGAGTGTTTACATTTAGAGTCTTTGTTTACATTTTGCCTTTTTTTATTTAAGGTCTTACTTTTCATTTATCGTCTTTGTTTACATTTAGGGTCTTTGTTTATATGTAAATCTTCGTTTACATATAGGGTTTTTTTTACTTATAAAATTTATTTAAATTTACAGTCTTCGATTGCATTAAGTTATTTGTTTACATTTTCCACTTTGTTTATTTTTTGAGACAGTTTGCATTTAAGAATTTTGTTTACGTTATGGTCTTTCTTTACATGTAGTTCTTTGTTTACATATAAGGTCTTTCATACATATATAGTCTGTTTACATTTATTGTCATTGTTTAAATTTCGGGTTTTTGTTTACCTTTTTATTCCAAGTTTACATGTTCTTTGTTTACATATATAGTCTACATTTAGTCTAGTTTACATATATAGTTTAAATTCAGGGTTATTATTTACATTTAGGTTCTTTGTTTACATTTAGGTCTTTGTTTACTTTTACTGTCTTTGTTTACTTTTACTGTCTTTGTTTTCATTTATCGTTTTTGTTTATATTTAGGATCTTAGTTTACATGTAGATCTCTGTTTACATATAAAGTCTTTGTTTACACATATAGTCTGTTTATGTTTAGTGTCTGTTTACATTAATATTTTTGTTTACATATTCTACTTTCTCTATATTTAAAGACTTTGTTTACATTTAAAGTTTTGTTTATATTTATCGTTTTTGTTTACATTTAAGGTCTCTGTTTACAGTTTTAGTCTCTGTTTATATGTATTTCTTTCATTTACTATTTTTTGTTTCCATTTAGAGTCTTTTTTTACGTTTAGGTCTTTGTTTAAATATATGGTCTTTGTTTACATATGCAGTCTGTTTACATTTAGGGTCTCTTTTTTTATTTACAGTCTTTGTCTACATTTTGGTTTTTATTTAAATTAGGTTCATTGATTACATTTGTTGATATTTAGAGTCTTTCTTTGTATATGCTTTTTGGTATTTATGGTCTTTGTTTTTATTTGTAGTTTTTGTTTGCATTTACGTCCTTTGATTACATTTAGATTCTTTATTTACGTTCAAGTCTGTTTACAATATTTGACTTTATTTACATTTAGGGTTCTTTGTTTAAATTCTTATTCTTTTTTATATTTAGGGTTTTTGCTTACAATTATTGCCTTTGTTTACATATAGGGTCTTTATCCAGATTTATAGACTTTGTTTTATATTTAATGTCTTTGTATATATTTAACTTCTTTGTTTACATTTAGGGTATGTTTTTACACTAGTGTCTTTGTTTACGTTTTCTTTCTTTATATTTGGATTGTTTGTTTATATTTATGATATTTGTTTATAATTATAGTATTTGTTTACATTTATAGTTTTTGTGTATATTTAGGGTTTTTTTATATTTTTAATCTTTTTTTACACGTAGATATTCGTTCACATATAGGTTTTTATTTCACATATAATGTAAAGATACCAATGCTTGACACTTTTTAGGCCTTATTTTTAAAATGTTTGTTTTCTTCGCGTGGTATTCATGTATCAATATTATACTTTGGTTTATTCTATATATTGATTCTGCTAGTTGTTGTTAGACACTTTCAATTTTTCAATACATTACGCCAAATTTAAAAAATAAAATAAAAATTGAACCTATAAAAATGCACCAGTGCTCGTCACTTGAAAAATGAATTTCACCAGTAGTCGTCAGGTATTTGCACCAGTGGTCGTCATGTAAACAAAACATAACAATTTGCTGAATAATTTGATTTTAATTGTGCTTTTACAAAATTTCATGAAACAAAACACCTTTGGCACATATTTATAACCTAAATTCATTCTTACTTTTTAAAACACAAAACATTAAATGGTAAAATTCAAACTATTGAGCAGGGTTTTGCGAATAAAACAAGTAAATTCATATGCAAAATAATTTGAAAATTGTTTACTTTTAAAAAAAATCCTCATAAGTTTATTTGTTCTTAAAAATATTTTTACTCAACTTAAAGCAGAAGGTAAGTAGCAAGGGAGGGTCTAATAAACTTGTTTCCAAGCGTGTGTGTGTAGTGTAATGGTGGTAGTAGTGTAACTTTGCTCCAAATTATCTCAGTAAGATTTTTTTTTACGTATGGGTAAGTCATGCGCACCTAACACACGCTATAGACGGTCTTCCTCCATCAAGTGTGGGGTGGATTCAAAAACATGTTTTCAAGAGTAATTCTGCTCCAGATTATGTCAAGAAAGCAATTTTTTGATGTGTCGACTAGTAACGTGTACCCAACCACACTATAAAGGGATTTTGCGCAATTCTTTCCTACCACATCATGGGGGAAGGGAAGCAAAAACATATTTTCTTGCATGACTTCGCTCTAAATTATCCTACAAAGGGGATTTTTGATCTGTGAGTTCATCATACGTTGATCCAACACCTGGTTTTGCGAAAATGTCTCGTCTTCCTCCCCCCCCACCCCCTTTTTATGTTTGGGGGCAAAAAAAATGCGTTTTCAAGCTTAACTCTGCTCCAAATAATTTCAGGAAGGGGTTTTTTTTATGTTTCGATGGGTTATGGGTACACAAAACGTATTATAATGCGATTTTTCAAAATTACCTCCCCTTTCCACAGGCGTGAAAACACGTTTACAACCTTAGCTCTGCTCCAAATTACCTCAGAAAGGCGATTTTTGATGTGTGTGTTGGTTAAGTGTAAGCAATATGCCCTTTGATGGAATTTCACGAAACTTTTAAATTTACTCTTAAGGATGGGGGGGGGAGAGGGATAAAAATCGGTTAAGACGATGCAAAAGGCAGGTGAAGCTAATCATCATATTGTGGGCCGGAAAGCTATTACAGAAGGCAGCGAGAACTTTAACTGCGTAACTTAAAATACTTTCATAATTATTGACATAAAATGAAAACATTTTGACTTAATTATAACTTAATCTTATAATACTTAGCAAATATTTCTGGTATAAACACAAAAAAATAATATTTGTATCTGTTTTAGTTTTACACTGGCATTATGGGTGATTTTGAGCCATCATAAAAAAATATAAATATGATATTTTTATGTAAAATAAGAGCTATAAAAAAGTTTTTTTTTTAAAGACTTATACATATTCCGAAATTTTTAAAATGCAGTTCCCATTATCTTGTTTTTTTTAGTCTTTCAACTAATGTAACACTATATATGCTACACAGGCAAAGAACAATCCTTTGAATTTCCAAAGAACAATCCACTGCTACTGAATATATCACAATTTAACCCTCCCCCTCCACACACACACATAAATAAAAGGCACTACATACTTAAAGTTTTTTTAATTAAAAGAATCATTTATATATTTCGTGTGTTTACCTTACATAAGTAATATAATATATAAATAGAAAGCTTGCTTAAGAAATGTTTTTATGTTTAATATTTTCAACATAAATTCTTAGTCACCTATATCTAACATAACAAAAATCCTTAATAAAATTTTGAATCGACTCACAGTTGTGCTGATTATGGAATTAAGGCTTTGTATTTTATAACTTTCGAAATATATATGAATTTAATTAATTACGATCAATAAAAACTTAAAATATAAAATGCATAATAAAGTGCTTAAATGATACTTACAGTTTGTAACTAATTAGTATGAAGCAACTTTAAAACATCACTTAAATACATCTTCGCAAAAGCATGACATCATAAAAATTTAAAATACATTAGACAGATGTATAGAGTAATCATTTCGTTTTTCTAAAATATATAGCAGAAAACTAGAAAAGGATCTTTATAATTAAATATGTTTATGTAACATTTATTTAATTTTTCCAGCAAAATACAACGAAAAATTATAGGTGGTTTAAATTCAGTCTTAGTGAATTAAAGGAAAGATATTAAAACTTCTTCACACGCCATAAATTTTAACAGTCTTGCTTTTGCCTCCAAGGCAGTAACACGTGTTTGCACCTGATGAAGAAAGGCTACGTCCTTTCGAAACCGGTTGTGCTGACTTAAAATTTATAGTGTGTGAAGAAGTTTTAATATCTTATATCTATTGTTTATCTATATCTTATTTATATCTATTGTTTGTACGCCAGTTTTCGAATTATGTTTTTTAGTGAATTAAAGTTACCATGATTGACTTTATTTAAACAAGCTAGACAAAAGTTACTGTATTCAATACAGGTCACGTTCTTGGGGTCAAAATACGTTTGTTTACATTTACAAATACCCCTGACGACTACTGGTGCCAATAGTCCAATTAAAGTAAAAACTATACCATCATAATTCTAAGCGAAAATATAGTATTTTTAGTAAAAAACATTACCCAGTTATTAAAAATGTTAAAACACTAATGCTCGTCAGGGGTGACGAGCACTGGTGAAACGTGCAAATTATGCATCAGTAGGCGTCATACCATAAAAAACTTTATATTATATTAAATTTTGAAAAGTTGCACATAAATTGTATTTTACCTATCATAAACTTTATATACAATGCTTTATGAGCAATGTCAAATACAACAAGCAACAAAATATATCAAAAAATACATACCTCATTCCTTAATCATTTGCTTTACGTTGACTCAATCCAATTGTCATTTAACGCATACTTCAATTATTTTGCTTTTCCCCACTTTTCCTCAACACTTGAAATCGAACTGTTTGTGTGATAAGAAGCAGAAGGCTATTGAGAATTTAGTGCTGGTGGATTGAAACTCATAGATGTTAATTAACGTTTATTTTAACACTTCATTTAAGAGGATGACGAGTACTGGTGCAGATTTTAGGGGTGACGAGCACTGGTGTCTTTACCTTAATTTGTTAATACTATTTAGAGTCTATTTACAAAGAGATCTTTGTTTACATTTTCTACTTTGTTTACAATTAGAGTCTTTATTTACATTTAGGGTCTTTGTTTACATTTTGATTCTTTGTTTATATTCTGATTCTATTTATATTTGTTTTTTATATTTATGGTCTTTTCATATATTTGTTGTCTTTTTTAACATTTATTGTCTTTGTTTACATTTATATTCCTTGTTTACGTTTCGGTCTTTGTTTACATTTAGTTCAATATATACATTTAGGTACTTTGTTTACATTTATTGTCTTAATTTACATTTATGGTCTTTGTTTACATTCAGGTCAATTTGCATTTAGGGTCTTTGATAATATTTAGAGTCTTTGTTTACGTTTAGGTTCAGTTTACATTCAGAGACTTTGTTTACATTTGGATTCTTTCTTTATATTTGTTGTTCTTTTAAATTTCTCGTCTTTGTTCATATTTGTAGTCTTTGTTTATATTTAGATTCTTTCTTAACGTTTATGTCTTCGTTTACATTTAGTTCTTTATTTTTGTTTAGGGTTTTTTTTTACATTTATTGTCTTTGTTTACATTTAATGTGTTTGCTCAGATTGATAGTAAGATTTGTTGCCTTAGTTTATTGCATAACCAATTTTAAGGTTGACGCCATCTCTCTATTCTTCAATCCCCTATGAGTCTGTTTAAAATTGGGGGTTTTCTTTACATTTAGGGCTTGTTTTCCTTTAGCGCGTATTTTCCTACAGGCCTTTGTTTACATTTACGGTCTTTGTTTATGTAATGCTTTTGTTTACATTTGCTACTTTGTTTATATTTGGAGTCATTATTTTCATTTAAGGGTTTGTTTACATGAAAGTCTTTTTTTACATATTTTATTTGGTTTACATTTAGGCTCCGTTTACATTTTTACCCTTTGTTTACTTGTAGGTCCTTGTTTAAATTTAATATTTTTGTTTACATTTAGAGTCTTTGTTTACGTTTAGGTCTTTGTTTAAATACATGGTCTTTATGTACACTAAGGTCTTATTTTATATTTTCTACTTTGCTTATGTTTGGAGTCTTTGTTTACATTTAGGGTCTTTTTTTTTTACAGTTTTTGTATACATTTTGGTCTTATTAACATAAGGTTCATTGATTAAATTTTGTGTTTGTTTTAATTTACTGTCTTTGTTAACATTTAGATTTTTTAGTCTTTCTTCATATTTGTTGCTTTTTTATATTTATGGTCTTTGTTTTTATTTATAGACTTTGTCTACATTTACGGTCTTTGTTTACAGTTAGAATCTTTGTTTAAATTTTTATTCTTTGTTTATATTTAGGGTTTTTGTTTATAATTACAGTGTTTGTTTACATTTAGTGTCTATCTAGATTTCTAGACATTGTTTTATATTGAATGTCTTTGTTTATATTTAAGTTCTTTGTTTATATTTAGGGTAATTGTTTACATTAATGTCTTTTTTTACAATTTTTACTTTGTTTATATTTGGAATATTCGTTTATATTTAGGGTCTTTGTTAATATTTATCGTCTTTGTTTACATTTAGGGGCTTTGTTCACATTTTTAGTCTTTATTTATATTTAGGACGTTGTTTACATATAGGGTCTTATTTTGTATACTATATAGCCTATTTCGATTAAGGTCTTTATATTTATTGTTTTTGTTTACGTTCAGCTCTTTGTTTACATTTTCTACTTTGTTTATATTTAAATTATTTGTTTACATATAAGGTTTTTGTTTACATTTAGGTCTTTATTTACATTTAGAGTCTATGACTACATTTAGAATATTTGTTTACATTGTGCCTGTTTACATTTAAGGTTTTTGTTTACATCTAGCTCTTTATTTACTTTTAGGGTCTTTGACTGCATTTTGAATCTTTGTTTACATTTAGTGTCTCTTTACACTGAGGTTCTTTATTTACATTTAGATTCTTTCTTTATATTTGTGGAATTTTTTATATTTGTGGTCTTTGTTTATATTTGTAACCTTTGTTTACATTTATGGTCTTTGTTTACATATAGATTCTTCGTTTACGTTTAGGTCTTTGTTCATATTTTTAAACTTTTTTTATATTTAGGGTCCTTTTTTACAATTATAGTGTTTGATAACACTTAGCGCCTATGTTTACATTTATAATCATCTTTGTTTACATTTAAGGTCTTTGTCCAGATTCATAGTCATTGTTTACATTTATTGCCTTTGTTTATTGCATAACAGATTTTACGGTTGACGTCCTCTCTGTATTCTTCTAACCTCTTCGGATCTTTTTACAATCAGGGTTTTTGTTTACATTTAGGTCTTTGTTTTCATTTAAGTCCTTTTTTTCCACTCTTATGTTTACATTTAGGCTCTTTGTTTATATTTATAATCTTTGTTAACATTTAGAGTGTTTACTTTTAGATCTTTGTTTACATTGAGGTCTTTGTTTATATTTAGGGCCTTTGTTTAAATATACCGTCTGTACACATTTAAGGTCTTTATTTACGTTTGGGTCTCTGTTTACATTTAGGGTCTGTTTACATTAAGTTCTTCATTTACATTTGGAGTCTGTTTACATTTAGTGTCTTTGTTTAAATTTACAATCTTTGTTTACATTTACGGACTTTTTTAACATTTATAGTCTTTGTTTACATGTAGGGTTTTTGTTTATATTTTTAATCTTTGTTTACATGTAGGTCTTTGCTTCCATATAAGGTCTTTGTTTACATTTATCTCTTTGTTTGCATTTAGGGTATTTGTTTACATTTTTAGTCTTTGTTTACATGTAGATCTTTGTTTACATATAGGGTGTCTTTGTTTACTTATATAGTTTGTTTACATTAATTTCTTTGTTTAGATTTTCTACTTTGTTTATATTTAGGGACTTTGTTTACATTTAGGGTTTATTTTACAATTAGAGAATTTGTTTACATTTAAGTCCGTGTTTACATATAGGGTCTATGTTTAAATTTAGTGTCTTTGTTTACATTAAGTTCTTTATTCTAGAAATTTTATTCCTTAGCCTTCTAAATTCATTTCTGATAGATGGAAGTGGAAGGCTGATTTATTCCCACTATGTGAAAAATACCAGTGCCAGGAATCGAACTCGGGCCTTCCACTTAATGCGCAAATGCTCTAACCACTGAGCTACCCTAGTTGATAACCAGCTTGGCATTTCTGACATAATATACTTTGGCAAGGTCACCGAGTCTGAATTCGTGCTGCTATATCGAGTGACAAATTTTATCATGGCACAACTCCAAAAGTGCACGAAATTTTAATTTAGGAATTTTATTCATCAACCTTGAAAATTCATTTCTAATAGATTGGAGTGGAAAGCATATTTTTACCAGTTATGTGAAAAATACCAGAGCCAGGAATCGAACCTGAGTCTTCCGCTTAACATTTGGATGCTCTAACCACTGAGCTACCCTGGCCTTTACACATAGTTGGCAAAAAATCAGCCTTCCACTCCAATCTATGAGAAATGAATTTTCAAGGTTGATGATTAGAATTTCTAAATAAAAATTTCGTGGCCTATTGGAGTTGTGGCATGATCAAATTTATCACTTTATATAGCTGCTCGAATGCAGTCTCTGTGACCTTGCCAACGTATATATTAAATGAGAAATGCCGAGCTGGTTATCAGCCAGGGTAGTTCAGTACTTGGAGCATCCGCGTATTAAGCGGAAGGCCCGTTTTGATTCCCAGCTCTGGCATTTTTCATATGCTTGGTAAAAATCCTTCCACTCCAATCTATGAGAAATGGATTAAGTTCTTAGTTTACATTTGGAGGCTGTTTAAATTTAGGGTCTTTGTTTTTATTTACAGTCTGTCTACATTTAGGACTTTATTTACATTTAGGGTCTTTGATTACATTTAGAGTCTTTGTTTTCATATAGAGTCTTTATTTACATTCAGAATCTTTGTTGATATTTAGAATCTTTATATTTGTCGTCTTTTTTATATTTGTGGTCTTTGTTGTGTAGTCTTTTTTTACATTTACGGTCTTTATTTACATTTAGGTTCTTCGTTTACGTTTAGGTCTTTGTACACATTCTTGTCATTGTTTACATTTAGTGTTCTTTCTTTGCATTTTTATTCTTTATTTATATTAAGGTGTTTATTTACAATTATAGTGTTTGTTTACATTTAGAGTCTGTTTAAATTTATAGTCTTTGTTTACGTTTTGGGACTTTGTTCAGAATTATAGACTTTGTTTTCATTTATTATCTTCGTTTATATTTAAGTTCTTTTTTACATTTAGGGTCTTTGTTTACATTAAAGTCTTTGCATTTTTTACTTTATGTTCTTTGTTTACATTTTCTACTTTGTTTATATTTAGAGACTTTGTTTACATTTAGAGTCTTTGTTTACATTTATCGTCTCTGTTTACATTTACAGTCAGTTTACACTTAGCCTTTTTTACATTTAGTGTTTTTGTTTACATTTATCGTCTTTGTTTACATTTAGGGTCTTTGTTTACATATTAAATTTATTTATATTTAGAGTCTTTTTTACATTTATTTCCTTTGTTTATATTTAAATTCTTTGTTTACATTTAGGGTCTTTGTTTAATTACAGTCTTTGTTTACATTTTCTACTCTGTTTATATTTAGAGACTTTGTTTACATTTCGGGTCTTTGTTTACATTTATCAACTTTGTTTACATTTAGGTTGTTTGTTTACACTTAGCCTTTTTTTACGTTTCGGGTCTTAGTTTACATTTATAGTTTTTGTTTACATTTAGGGTCTTTGTTTACATGCAGATCTTTGTTTACATATAGGGTCTTTGTTTACATATAATTTTCTTTACATTTAGAATCTTTGTTTACATTAAGTTATTTGTTTGCATTTTCTACTTTCTTTATATTTAGAGACTTCGTTTACATTTAGGATTTTTGTTTACATTTATCTTCTTTGTTTATATTTATGGTCTTTGTTTACATTTGTAGTCTTTGTTTACATGTAGTTCTTTGTTTTATATAAGGTCTTTTTTATATATATAGTCTGTTTACATTTATCGTCTCTGTTTAAATTTAGGGCCTTTGTTTACATTTTTAGTCTTTGTTTACATGTAGGTCTTTGTTTACATATAGGGTTTTTTTTACATAAAGATCTGTGTTTACATATTTTACTTTGTTTATATTTAGAGTCTTTTTTACATTTAGGGATTTTGTTGACATATAGAGTCGGCTTCCAGGGCCGGTGACAGGAATTACGGGCCCCTGGGCAAACAAAAGTCAGCCCCCCCCCCCCACACACACACACATAATCACTTATTAAATTTTAATCGAAAAAGCTCCAATAAAATAAAGTGATACAGTAAGTAGTGCATTATCGTACTATACATTTATACGATGAAATTTGATTATATAAGAAGGCTGATTCATTCATTCATGACAAAAACAGACAATTACTTTGCATTTCATTCTCAATGTATTAATTTACAAAAGAAGACTTGTGATCAATCACTGATTGATATATGCATTACCTATTGTACTTTAAAGTTAAATATAAAATTTTAAAATAAAGATATCATGATTGAAATATAAATGTAATATATTTGAAAAATGATATTTTAGCTAAAAATTTCTTTTAGAAATTCTGGATTTCTTTTTGACAACCTTGAGCCTTATTTATTTAATAAGCTATCCCCTGAAAATTTGTTTGGTCTATAATTAAATATTTTAAAAATTAACTTTTGAATGAAGTAAACATTAATAATTACCGAGTAGGCTGAGTAGATTCATAAAAGTATATACTATTGGCAGCAAAATTATTCGAGCGCTAGCAATAATTCTTATATGAAAAAAGTACATTTAATACTGTTTTATTAAATAAATCGTTGTGGAATTATATTCTTAGGCTGACTAAAAACATGACTTGACAAGGATTTCTTTAACAAAGCAGTATTAAGTGTACTTTTTTACACAGGAATTATTGCTAGCGCTCAAATAATTTTGCTGCCGACAGTAAGGCTGAAAGTTTTCTGATAATTTCTTTTCAGTCTCTTTTTTTTTCTGTGTTTAATAAGATTTAAAATATTAATTTTTTAAACAAGCAAAAGTAAAGGCATAATCAGTCTTTTATTTAAAAAAGTCTTTTTTCTAAAAAAAAAAGTCTGTGGGCTAATCTAGCTTAAATCCAACTTTTTTTTTTTTTTCCTAAGATTGGAATTACTCATCGATTTACGACCTATACACCGATTGATTTATATGCCAATAAATATGATATATGATATAGTGTGATGAAATTTAGTTAAAATATTAAAAGACTATAACAAAAATTTAAATAATCTTAAATGAACTTACTTTAAAATCACAGAGGAAATTCTCTCAAGCCAGATCTTGACAAGGCATTAGAAAAAGGCCACAACAGGAATATATATATGATTTTTTCTACTGTATACTGCATTAATAAACAAAAACTGTAATTGATAAATTTTCTTCTTTTCACTAAAATCTACAAACTGAATCTGAATGTAAAAACTTAACAGCAATGTTTAGCGTTTGCGTTCCTAAATGAGATTTTTAGTAATTACATAGTTTTTACCACCATTCCCACTGATAACAGCCAATGGACATTGCACAGATGAGATTGCACTGCTTGGGAAATAAGCAAAGCAAAGCACCAAATGAGATGCAGACCCCCCCCCCCCCCTCATCTGTTCCTTTTTTAGATGAATACTGACTAGGTGGCTAACGATGAGCAGTGATTACTTTTTCAAGTTTCAAAGTGTGAAAATGTTTCCCATGTCACTTAAACAAGACAGATTCTTCCTTTCACTTGACCAAACATTTTTAGCAGGAACACAACTCACGACACCTTTGATCTGCGTAAAAGATAAGAGTTTAATGATTCTAAACCCCGTTTTTGCTCCGGAGTTACAGTAATGAATAACTGACATGAACCTTCAGTCATTGTATTTGATTTATTTGATTTTAGGAATGAACTGCTTGAAATTTTAAATAGATACAGCGTAGTATATAAAAACTTTCTTTAATTAAAACATTTGAAAAAAAAAAAAAAAAAAGGAAAACATTAAAGAATAATTTAAAATGTACTATATCAATAACATTTTAATTAGATCATTTTCTGAAATTTAAACGTTTAAAGAAATGGTATTCATGCGAATTTAGGAAAAAAAAAAAAAAAAAAAAAAAAAAAAGGAAAACCTGAATGTCTAGTCCGATGAACCAAATCTAGGTTTGAACCCGACATATCCTCTCTACCAGCTTCTAGAGGAGAACATCTCGGCTACTGACAGGAGCCATATATATATTTTTTATTAATTTATTGTGCAAGTTTTACATATGATTTACTTTTAATCTCAAAGTATAGATACATGAAAATTTATTTATAAAAAGAAAGAAAAGAAAAGAGAGATTTTTTATTATTTTCTACACAACTCAGAGAATCGTGATTGTTAAACTAAACTAAACATATATTTAATTTCTTGTGTTTGCAAAAAATTAATACTAGAACTAGATAATGATACACTATTTAGAAGTATGAATAATTATAAACATGTACCTTATCACTTTTTTTTTTAATCTGATTGAAAGAATTAAATGAAGGTGTATATACATTTTTCAAACACGACAATACCATATTGTTACGGGTGTATCTTTCATGCAACTCTACAAATTGGAATATTTGTTATTAAACTAATATATAGTGGGAAAAAAAAAAGGAGTTGCTGAACTATATAGAAATTTTAGTTTTTTCAGTGATTTTAAGATATGTTAATATTTGTGTATTTAGCTATTTTTATTGCGATTGATGAATATTTAAAATAAAAATAAAAATAAATAAATAAAAAAAATCCTTCGTTTTGTTTTTATAAGGTTCTTAATTTGTTAGAAAAATATATTTTATACAATCATATATCAACATTCGAATATAACGGGAAAAAAAATAAATAAAAAGCTGAGAGGAGGGATATTCAAAATATATTTTATAACAAACTTTTTTTTTTCTTTTCTTTTTCAAATAAATATTATATATCTGTATATATATATAAATTACGTGTCACGATGTTTGTCCGGGGTAAACTCCTAAACTAAGGAACCGATTTTAATGAAATTTTGCACACTATGTGCAGTTTGGTCCAACTTGAGAGATAGGATAGTTTTTATCTCAATTTATTGTCACAATATTGTTTTGTTGCAATTATTTGTTAATTATAGACCTTTATTAAAGTTGCTCCAAAATATCTGTGAGTTCCATTAATTTAATTGTTGCCAAAAAAAAAAAAAATACGAGTTCATTTTCTTTCGACATAAAAATAAATACATTTAATCAAACCTGAACGTTAAAAAATTATAAAAAGTTAAATTATGCATTTCACGAAAATTGACGTCATAATCAATTTAAAGATTTTATACACATTGATAAAGTACTAATGTAGTTCTATCATAGATATCCGTATATATATAAAAATTACGTGTCACGATGTTTGTCCGCGATAAACTCCTAAACTAATGAACCGATTTTAATGAAATTTTGCACACTGTGTGCAGTTTGGTCCAACTTGAGAGATAGGATAGTTTTTATCTCAGTTTATTGTCACAATATTGTTTTATTGCAATTATTTGTTAATTATAGACCTTTGTTAAAGTTGCTCCAAAATATCTGTGAGTTCCATAAGTTTAATTGTTGCCAAAAAGAAAAAATACGAGTTCATTTTCTTTCGACATAAAAGTAAATACATTTAATCAAACGTGAACGTTAAAAAATTATAAAAAGTTAAATTATTCATCTCACGAAAATTGACGTCATAATCAATTTAAAGATTTTATTCCCATTGATAAAGTATGTAGTTATACACAAGCGAAGTGTGACGTCACTGACCACCTGTGAAATCAAGAAAAAGATTTCTTATGTTAATCACCCATTGTATTTTTTATAAAAAATTATTAAAAAACGAGGAAAATTATTTCCGGATTTTAATCCCCATATTTTTGTATAGATATGTATTATTTATCATGTGCATACGTTAGATTGAGTTATTTTGCTGTCAAATTGACAAAATTTTAATTTTAAATTTCAAAACTCTGGGAGTTTTTCGTATTTGGCGATCAAAAACGTAACACGAAAATATACAAGCTAGATGTATATTTTCGTAATATGTATTGTGCGAAATATTGTTTCATATTATTCATTACTCTCTTAATATAAGTTGTTAAAATAGCCATGATTTTTGAAAGGAATTAAATGTGTGCGCCAGATAATTTGGCGATATTATTTTTTTTCCGCCAAGGATGATAGATATGAAATTTATTCCGCTGCAACATGTTAATATCTTATGTCAGTTACATTATGTATATGCTACAATTTATTTCACGTGACACGTGTGTTAAAAATTTATTTACGACATAACCTTGCTTTTTCAATTTTTGTTGCATTATTCTAATCTGTATCACTTCGTTTTCTTTAAGAAATTTGTGATCTATACATAACGTTCTAAATAAAAAGTAATTATTTCAATATTTTAAAACTTATTTAAAAGTCTGTTTTATTTAACATTAAATTTTAAAAGTTAATTTAAAACTTATTTAAAAGTCTGAAAGAGTTTAAGTCTGTTTATTTGTTTTGTAACGCTAATCTATATGATCGATGTTCGAAACTTTAGTTAATTATTTCACTTATTTTTCTTTACTTTTTCTTTAATAACTTACCAATTATCGTTCCTGATTAAATTTGTGATTTATATATGTATTTTGCATTAAATTTTGACTCATATTTATTGCTGAAAATGCGATCGTAAAATCTTGCAATTTTCTTATCTTAATCCTCAATGCTTTCCTTCTAGATTAACTTGAATTTACTGTTAAAATTTTAACATACTCAGAATCTTCTCACCACTTCGTTAAAATATATTAATCTTTTCAGTAATATATTAATCAGTATATCCCCACAACGATATTTGGCGATTTTTTGTTGGCGATTATGGTTAAATCATAAATCTATAAATCATAAATGATAATCTAAATCATAAATCAAAAACATAAAATAATAAATCCAAAATAAACAACATATAGGCTGCCATATTATATCACAAACAGTCCAGAGCGACATCGTTATCGTTCAAAACGGCGCCAAAGAAAAATCGCCAAATTCAGCTGTGGGGATATACTGAAGTTATAATTATCCGAATATAATTACTGAAGTTATATTATAAGTTATAGTTGTGGGTAACAACTATAGTATTTCCCCACAACTGGATTTGGCGATTATGGCTAAATCATAAATCTAAAATAAAAGCATGCAGGTTAACATATTTCATTGCAAATAATCCAGAACGACTTCGTTATCGTTCAAAAAGGCGCCAAAAAAAAAAAAAAAAAAAAAAAAGAAAAAAAAATCGCCAAATCCAGTTGTGGGGAAATACTATATACCTTATCAAATTATCAACGTATTACTTAGCCGCAGCAACGCGTGGCCGGGTCTGCTAGTAGATATATATAAATGATAGGTGTCGAAATAATCTCTAAAAAAAAGATATATACACTTTTCAGAAAACTTATGAAAAATCCTCCCGTCCTGTGCAATATTCTCTCCTATTGCTCCAGATTATATATATTTATCAGTTTATTTTATTTCTCAATTAAATTAAAAATTTCAAGTTAAGTTTTGTCTAAAAATAAAATCCTATTTGTATACATTCTAGGCATTTTTTTAATTAAACTAGTGAATTTGTATCATTATTATTATTATAATTATTATTAATGTCTTGTCATCTTGCATATGTGTAAAAAGAAAAAGTGGTCACTGTACAATTCCCGCTTCTTTACATTTTCCTCTAAAATTTTGTAAATGAAATTCAGTGTTTTATTTTTATTTTTTATTTGTGATTTTTACTTCACACTTTCTCAACAATTTTGCATTTTTAGTATATCTTTATCTTGCATTGCTTCTATTTAAATTTTTATCAATATCCGGCTAGTTATAGTCCTTTTGCACTGATTTGGTCGCTCTCATCCTAATTAGAAGCCCACCGGCCGCCGAGCGGTTCTGCACTCACAGGTGGTAAGCATGAGGTGCTGGGCAGAGGTCTGCACGGGCCGAATTTTTCAATCTGCTCTCGGGCCGGACCGGCTCGGGTTCAATTATTTTGTGTATACTCAAGCCGGGCCGGGCCTGGACGAATTTTTTTCCGGGCCGTGTCGGCCCGAATCTTCTTTTAATTTCCTCGTTAATCAATGAAAAGGGAAAGTGATAAAATATTATTTTACATAATCTTACAGGCTGGTATGTCACATAAAATTTTATTTTGTTAAAAAATATCTAACTTCAATTTAATTGTTTATCAGTCTGTCTGTTCACAATTTGATTTTCCGCAAATATTTTTAGCATGTCTCGAAATTAATATATTTTATTTAAAGTAATATTATATGGTTTTCTAATCAAAATAGTATGCATGTCACTACTAATTTTCGCACATGTACAAACAAAAGAAATTAGGTACGTTACTGTGCATAAGGTTTGCGTCCTATATGTCTGTAGAGTTTAGGTGGTATGAAGACAATAAAAATCCTTCCACTGTAACTTTCTCGCGAAAGCTCCTTTTTCTTTACTCCAGTGCACTGGATGAAAGTAGCATTATTTTTAGCATGTGGAAAAGCAACTTTTCTATTGAATATGGTTGGATTAGAATGCTAATATTTTCGATTTGACTTCCTGTCTGTCTTTGTGCCTTCTTTACGTCTGTAATAAAGAATTTCTGTTTATATATAATTACCTTGTAAAAGTTCAGCAGTTTTGTTAAAGAACATTCCATTACTTGGCTGTATAAAACCGCTGCAAAACACATATTAAAAATCTTTTTCATAGAAAAGCAGGCTTTTTTTTTTTTTTTTTTTTTTTTTTGTTATTTTACATATTTTTGAATCGGGCCGGGCCGGGTAAGCAAAGTTTTCAAACGGGCCTGGACCTCAAAATTTCGGCCCGTGCAGACCTCTCGTGCTGGGTTCGATCCTAGGTCGCACTCGTCGACCTATCCATTCGGAGTTTTCGTAGTTTTCTACGCAACTTGCATAAATACAGGCTAAGACTTCTTAGAAAAAACTCCACAGAAGGCATTTCCCTTCAGGCCTTGGACTCTAGTGCAGTCAATCGGCCTTATTCCCAAACACTAAAAATACCATCCCAATTACACATTTCTTTGAATACATCAGGTTGGACATGTGAAGTGTAACATGTTGTTTTGAAACTTTCGAAGGAAGTTGGGCACATGCGAAATATTTTTCTTATTCCACTCGGAATGCTTTGGCTTTGTTCCTTCCCATAATGATTTCTTTAAAAGTATTTTTTTTTTTTTTTTATTGATTGTGAAATTTTACTAGCAACAGTTTACCCCCTCAATTCTGAGTAGTTGATACTAATGGTTTTTCCAAATGCAAATGCGTTAAAGAAAACGATTAAAGAAAAGGAAATGAGGCTTCCTTATTATTCGACATCTACTAGTCTATTTGTCCCTTCCTGCATGTACTTCCAGTGGCAGTACTTAGCCACACCCCCCCCCCTCCCCGTAAAGTTTTTGAAAGGACTTTTCTAAAAAAAGAAATTATAATGCATCAGATAAAAATATCGCTTCCCTGTTGAGCTCCCCTTAGCTCTTAGGTCCTAAATCCCGCCGCATCGCGTCGCGGGCCCATTATCACCGCTAGTATTTAGGACTGCTAAGCGGTTTTTATCTAAATTTGTTATTCCTTTTCTCATGTTTTTAGAATTGTGGAAAATATCAAAAAAAAAAAATGTGAAACTTCATATTTTAAAATTTAAATTTTTGTCACTTCTGTTCCGTTTGTTCCGGGCCCCCCCAACACCCGGGCCCCTGGGCAGTTGTCCCCTGTGCCCCCCCCTGTCACCGGCCCTGTCGGCTTCCATTTAGGGTCTTTGTTTACACTTACAGTCTTTGTTTGCACTTAGGTCTTTATTTACAGTTAGGGTCTTTGATTACATTTAGAGCCTTTGTTTGCATTGTGGTCTTTGTTTACGTTTAGATTCTTTTTTGACATTTAGATTCTTTCTTTATAAGTACTTGTTGTCTTTTTTATATTTATGGTCTTTGTTTATATTTCTAGTCTTTGTTTACATTTACGGTCTTTGTTCATATGTAGATCCTTCGTTTACGTTTAGGTCTTTGTGTACATTTTTTTCTTTATTTACATTTAGGTTCTTTGTTTTTATTTTTTGTCTTTGTTTACATTTAGGGTTCATTGTTTTCTTTTTTATTCGAAAACAAAGAACCCTAAATGTACAAACAAGAAAGCACCACAGAACTGGCATTTTAAAGTATTACGTTCAAAACTTTGAATAAACACCATAAAATATAATAATCTCGCAACAACTGTTTCGGGTTGAAGAAGCACACGACCCTTCGTCAGTCGAACAAAGTAAGCATGAGTACTGCAGACAAAGCGGCAACGCACAAATCTGATTTAATTGAAGAGCAAAAATATATAAAGCTGAATGTAAATGTAAATACTGGTGTCAACAGAATTATGAAATAAAAGAAGAAAATTAATCAATCAGTCAAAAAAAATATATATCAAAATATCAAAATTATCAAAATTAACAGAAAATCCAAGTTATGTGTGTAATTTCCAAGCATCAGAGTAGAACGGAGTGGAAGAAATATCATTAAGAAGATTTTTCGAATATTTAAATATGTAAAAATCTTCATGGATATCCAAATGCAAAGAAGAGACAGGAGATGAAATTATGTTTGTTTTAGAAAGATCAAAATAATGACTATGAGCCCAGGAGTGAGGAGCAATAGAAGATTTGGAAATTTCTTCATTACGAACAATCCGGCGATGCTCATTTATTCTATATTTCAAACGCCTCACGCCTCCTAGTTTGACCAATATAACTTAAATTGCACGACGAACGCGGAATTAAATGCCAGAACGGTTTTCTGTAGGAATGGGATCTTTAAGGGAAGATAATTTAATTTTGCTGACGGGTTTGTAAATTACTTTAAAACCGAATGGTGAAAGAGTTTCAGATATTTTAAAAGAAAGTGATGAATAAAAAGGCATGTTTTAATTTGAGAGCAGAACATTTAGGATTGTTGAATTTATATAGAGCTTTATCTTCCACTCCGTTCTTCTCTGATGTTTGGAAATTACTCACATAACTTGGTTTTTCTTTTTCTTTTGATATTTTTAGATTTTGTTATATTTTTAATTAATTTATTTATTTTCTTCTTTTATTTCATAATTTTCTTGATACCAGTATTTATATTTACATTCAACTTTATATGTTTTTGCTCTTCATTTAAAACAGTTTTGTGCATTGCCGATTTGACTGTAGCACTCGTGCCTACTTTGTTCGTCTGACGAAGGGTCGTGTGCTATTTCGACCAGAAACAATTATTGCGAGGGTATTGCCTTTTATGGTGTTTATTCAAAGTTTTATACGTAATATAAAAAACATGGTTCAAAAACTAAAATATTTAATAGATGCTGAGATACAGTCATCTTTAAAATCGTAGTTCTTAAATAATAGCAGATCCACCTGTCGTCGATAAACACTGAAATTGAAGTGCCCTAGAAATACCTTTCTGCAAGCAGTGGGAACCTGGACCGAGCGTGGGCTTCCCGTTAACGGCCCTCTTCACTTACCGTCGCCAGAAGCCCGAGCCAATGTAATTCTATGGGGAAATTTTCTTTGCAAATAACTTATTAACTAATACATATTTTTAAATTCTGTTTTCACATTCAGAAAATTCCCAACTGTTAAATTGACGCACCTTTTTTAAAAATGTATTTTTTTAATTTTTAATATTTTATTTTGTAGCTGCAAAATGAAAAAATTTAACATATTGAAAATTCGTATTTTGCAGCTTCAAAATAAAATATTAAAAATTAAAAAAATACATTTTTAAAAAAGGTGCGTCAATTTAACAGTTGGGAATTTTCTGAATGTGAAAACAGAATTTAAAAATATGTATTAGTTAATAAGTTATTTGCAAAGAAAATTTCCCCATAGAATTACATTAGTTTCGGCTTCCGGCGGCGGTGAGTGAAGAGGGCCCTTAAGCAGCGGATTCCCGAAGCGAGGTTTAGAGCGATTTCGCAGGAGTTTTTTCTTTTTTTGTTTTTTAAGTTTTTTATTTAGAATATGATATAAAAAATTAGTGATTCAATTCTTTTGAAAATTCATTTAAATATAGCGACCAGCGAAGCGGGTGTAGCCTGTTAGTTATTAATATTGTTATTTCAAAGATAAGTATATTACATGTTTGACCATTTATGCTTATGTATTGTTGATCCAAGTGCCTTTGTATTTTGCAATATTTTCTAATTTTTTTAAAATATTTATCATTCATATTATAGTTAGATTTTATTTCTAAAAGAGATTAAGAATAGGTTTGTTTCTTGAATTTATATACTTTTTTTAAGATAGAAGTTAATCTTCAAATGGATTTCCTCAAAATGAAATTTTCTATGCCTGCATGTATGATATGTCAAAAAAATTTTGAAGTATTGTATAATTTCAAAATTCTTACCGTAAATACATTGTCACATAATCATAAAATTTGTACTAGAATGATGCTGTTCTATTGAATCCAAACGAAATTATAAGGTTGAATGTATAAAAATTGATAGTTTTTATTTCGCAGTTAAAAGCTAATTATTATTTCCATAATTAAGCAAGTATAAAGATTTTAGTTTTTCTCCAGAGTATTATGTCTAATTAATGGTAAAGTTTATCAAACCGCATGAAATTTTTATGAGATATCTTGCATGTGCAGTGAAATTATAAATATGTTCAAAATGATATGCCTTCTATGGATTATTGTGCACTTGGAATTTTAAAAGAAACTTTTTATAAGTTATAGTCTAAAATACTAGATGGACTCTGGAAGATTATAGTTGAGGAGTGACATAAAGTTGAATGTAAAATGGTCATTCATTGTAGTCAAAGATATTTTTTTTCTCCCTTTAAACATAATGGTATTTCTCAACATCTATAAGTGTTAAATTCGATGGCGCCTGGGTTTAAAAAAAAAAAAGGCTTTAAGTTAAGTTTTAATCCTTCTACATGAAATATTTGTTTTAGGACAATGTTTGAAGTGTTGATTTATAAAGTAATTCATTTTTTATCTGGTGTTAGTATATTTTAAGTTTTTCCAACAAAATTGAAAAGTGTTTATAACTTTGGTTTGTCTGTCTGTCCACACTCTAACTCCCGTAAATATTGATACTGATATATGCTATTTAAGTTCCCTCTATGTGATGTTCCCTGAAAAGGGAGTACCACTGATTTGTGTACAGAGACACTTAAAAGAATTCCAAAGCGTTGCGTTCTATGAGACATATTTCTATAAACTAAATTTTAATATCTTTATTTTGCACAGATCATAACAAAATTGACATTTATTATTCATATGTATAAAAAAAAAAAAAAAAAAGTTAAAAATTAAAAAATTAAAATAAAAAATAAAATAAAAGTTTTCTATTAAATAAAGTGTTAAGATTCAAAGCATTAAAATTAAAGGACTACACAAAAATTTTCAGATATGCTAAGGGCAACAGATAAAAATGGCTGAAATTTCATTTCCATTATATATTTTTAACACTTTCTAACAGTGTTTAAGAGTGATTACGATTTGAATTAATCTTTCTGTCTGTCTATCTGTCCGCCTCTAACATCGTAAATATTTTCAGAATTTCTTCAAAATGATATATGTTATCACTATTGCATATTTCCCATTTAAAATTGTATAAATAGCAGAACTGGTTTGTTTACAGGGACACCCAAAAGAATGCCACTGCATTATGATTTACAACAGGCCTGTCAAATTTATAACAAGCCTACAAAACACTTGGTGGGACATATTGGAAATCTATTTTATTGAGGCGGGTGTATGTATATATGTCTCTATGTGTACATATGTTTGTGACTGTATGAATCATGTATATATATACGCTTTTCGGGGGAAAGCAGGGTGAAGATTCGGAGAAGAATACAATAATTTAAATTATTTTCATTCACAAATTAGCAGTAGTATCATAAAATATTCTGGTCACTCACATGATTTTCTCTTACTCTGCATTTCAATATTATAAAGATAGATTACTTATTAAGTTTTAAGATCAGTAGCGTAATATAATAATAATTAATGTATTTTTACTTTTAAAATAACCTAAAATAGGTTTATGAACAGTTTTATTTTACATGCAATTCCTTATGAGGGGGGGCAGTAGCCCCCCCTCAAACCTCGTTCATTTATAGTGCATACAATTGTAAAATAATAATAATAATTAATATTATTATGGCTGCTATTAATTTGCCTTCAGACATGTCAATCTTGACGAAATTTTTAAGTGGCAACCTAGTATGAGCTTCGGGATACCACATTTAAATTTCCTGCAGTTATCTATTTTTAAATTATGCTGATTACAGATATATATATACAGATCAACCGCTAAATATTTGGCTTTTGTAATCAGGGCACCTCAAATTGTGATATTGTACAAAAAACTAGAGTTGAGAATAGAACTTCAAAAAATACTGTAATTGCAGTAGGAGTATGAAAAACTAATTTTGCTTACAGAGCAGTGTTCGACATAGTAAAATATAGCAAAGCATTTCCATCAATTACATTCAATAGTAAAAAATGATCAGCTTAATTTTGGGTAGCACTGTATATTGTCTTATCAATATGCACTATAAACAGAATTGTGTACTTAAATTCAGCCTTATTTGAAAAACATCTAACACAAAAGTAATTACAATTCCAGCAATTTTGAAGTATAGCCCCAATATAACCAAATACTTTGGGTAGCCTGTAAACGAATGATGAATGATTTCCACACCATAATCTACATAAAACATGCTTTTATGCGTATAAAATATTTTGTTCATTCCGTTTTCTTTAAGTCAGCTTATTGATGTTACACTATACAGTCGGTAACAAAAGTATCCGAACACTAGAAAAAATTCCTATGTAAAAAAAGTAGTTAATACTGCTTTGTTAAATAAATCCTTGTCGAATCATGTTCTTAGACTGACTAAGAACATGATTCGGCAAGGATTTATTTAACAAAACCATAGTAACTCTACTTTTTTTATATTGGAATTTTTGCTAGTGTTCAGATACTTTTGTTACCGACTGTACATAACAGAAATTTCCCCATAGACATAATGCATATGAATTCTCTTGGATGTCCCTGTACACGAACCATCTGCTTAATTCCAACGAAAAGTTCAATGTAACATCCTTATATGATACACATTTAAAATACAGCAAAACCTCGATCCATCGTTTTCCAAGAGCTGCGTGAAAAAAAAAAATATATATGGAGTGACTCCACTCGACTTTCCGAACATTGAGTAATTAACAGTTTTGTAGATAAAGTAAAGAAAGAGGAGTTGTTAAACAAACAAAAGATTGAAAACCATAATAGAGTGTTTGAGTATTTTTCTCCATATATTACACGATGTTTTATTGAACGCTACTGAACTTTGAGCCCACAGATCATAATGATAAAGAATATTTCGTTGTGTCCCTGTAAAAACCTATAAATTCTAGATTCACCAAAATGCTTATATTTAGTGCAACAGTGATTTATAACATTCATATAAATTTCTACCTCAATTGAATAAGGCGTTTAGATGCTATCACACTTTAAAAAATTTGGTCCCATAGGCCATAATGATAAAGAATTTTTCTTTGTGTCCCTGTAAAAAAACTGTAAGTGCTAAATTCACCAAAATCTATACAGTTCGTGCAACTGTGATCTATAACATGTGTACAAATTTTTTGCTCAGATTAATAAAGCGTTTAAACGCTATCGCACTTTTAAATATTTGGCCCCATAGGCCATAATGATAAAGAATTATTCCTGGTGTCCCTGTTAAAAAACTATAAGTGCTAGATTCACCAAAATCTATAGGGTTCCTACTATGGTGACTTACAACATACGTACCAACTTTCAGCTTATTCGAACAAAGCGTTTAGACGCTGGCGTGTTCACTCACAGACATACACACACACATACATACACACATACACACACACACACACATACATACATACATCATCGTAAAAATAGTGGAAACGGACTCAGGGGACCTCAAAACGTATAGAAACATCGAAATCTCAAATTCGGATTTTTGACATGATTACAATACTTATCTCGCTATAGTGTTCGGAAATTAAAATGATGAAAGCGAGAAATCGACGAATGCGGGTTAAAGTCAAAACACGAAGAAAACAATGTTTATGGATTAATACACTCTATGTATACAATATGCTACTAATAAAAACTAATTTGTTACTTTCCAAACTGTCAAAGAAACAAATCAATGTTGTAGAACACTAAGTAAAATTTATTTTTAAAAATCAAAAATTTTACGTTTGGTTTTCTGTTCCTTTTATAACTTAAACAGGGATTTTTCTAGATTTGAAACATTTTTCTGGTCCTTTTCTGTAATTTCATGTGCTTATATAAAAGTTCGTGCATTTTTAAACGCCATAATTGAGTTATCAGCATGAAAATTATCCTATGTTTATACATATATATTTATATATCATATTTATAGCTTTGAGACTTATAGTAACAATGACTTTTGTCTCGAATGGTCCAAATTACATATTCACAAAAACAGTTCCTTCATTTTTTTTACACTTATGAGGACACCACAAACATCCATGCCTAAACGCCCTACCGACCGAGCCACCAGGCCGCCCCTTCTGTTTATTCGCCATTATTTTCATTTTTTGAAATCACACATTACTTCTATGTTTTAGGATACCGTACATCGCAACGCTTTGATTAACGCAAATATTATCACTAAATTTTATATCAGACTCATCCTCTGCTACACGCAACCACTCTTCATCATTATTTTCTTGCCCTTCTGTTTGATATCCTTCATATTTTTTCGCACGTAGTCGGTAACAAAAGTATCCGAACACTAGCAAAAATTCCTGTTAGTGGCTAAGAACATGATTCGACAAGGACTTATTTAACAATACAATATTAACTCAACTTTTTACTTTCCGAACACTATAGTGAGGAAAGTATTGTAATCATGTCAAAAATCCGAATTTGAGATTTTGATGTTTCTATACGTTTCGAGGTGCCCTGAGTCCGTTTCCACTATTTTTACGATGATGTATGTATGTGTGTGTATGTCTGTGAGTGAGCACGCTAACGTCTAAACGCTTTGTTCGAATAAGCTGAAAGTTGGTACGTATATTGCAAGTCACTATAGTACTAACCCTATAGATTTTGGTGAATCTAGCACTTATAGTTTTTTTACAGGGACACCAGGAAAAATTCTTTATCATTATGGCCTATAGGGCCAAATTTTTAAAAGTGCGATAGCGTGTAAACGCTTTATTAATCAGAGCAAAAAATTTGTACACATGTTATAGGTCACAGCTGCACGAACTGTATAGATTTTGGTGAATTTAGCACTTACAGTTTTTTTTTACATGGACACCAGGAAAAATTCTTTATCATTATGGCCTATAGGGCCAAATTTTTAAAAGTGCGATAGCGTGTAAACGCTTTATTAATCAGAGCAAAAAATTTGTACACACGTTATAGGTCACAGCTGCACGAACTGTATAGATTTTGGTGAATTTAGCACTTACAGTTTTTTTTACAGGGGCACAAAGAAAAATTCTTTATCATTATGGCCTAGGGGACCAAATTTTTAAAAGTTCGATAGCATTTAAAAGCCTTATTCAATTGAGCTGAAAATTTATACGAATATTATAAATCACTATTGCACTAACTATAAGCATTTTGGTGAATCTAGCATTTATAGGTTTTTATGGGGACACAACGCAAAATTCTTTATCATGATCATGGGCTCAAAGTTCAGTAGAGTTAAATAAAACGTCGTGTAATATATGGAGAAAAATACTCAAACAGTCTATTATGGTTTTCTCTCTTTTGTTTGTTTTACAACTCCTCTTTCTTTACTTTATCTACAAAATTAATTACTCAATGTACAGAAAGTCGAGTGGAGTCACTCCAAATTTTTACTTTCCGAACACTATAGTGAGGAAAGTATTGTAATCATGTCAAAAATCCGAATTCGAGATTTTGATGTTTCTATACGTTTCGAGGTCCAACGAGTCCGTTTCCACTATTTTTACGATGATGTATGTATGTGTGTGTGTGTATGTATGTGTGTATGTATGTGTGTATGTATGTGTGTATGTATGTGTGTATGTCTGTGAGTGAACACGCTAGCGTCTAAACGCTTTGTTCGAATAAGCTGAAAGTTGGTACGTATATAGTAAGTCATCATAGTACGAACCCTATAGATTTTGGTGAATCTAGCACTTATAGTTTTTTTTACAGGGACACAAAGAAAAATTCTTTATCATTATGGCCAAGGGACCAAAATCTTAAAAGTGCGATAGCATCTAAACGCCTTATTCAATTGAGCAAAAACTTTATACACATATTATAGGTCACAGATACTCAGTCTGTATAGATTTTGGAGAATCTAGCACTTATAGTTTTTTTACAGGGACACAAAGAAAAATTCTTTGCCAAATTTTTAAAAGTGTGATAGCGTCTAAACGCCTTATTAATCTCAGCAAAGAATTTGTACACATGTTATAGGTCACATTTGAACCAACTGTATAGATTTTGGTGAATCTAGCACTTACAGTTTTTTTACAGGGACACAAAGAAAAATTCTTTATCTTTATGGCCTATGAGACCAGCGATAGCATCCAAACGCCTCATTCAATTGAGCTGAAAATTTGTATGAATATTATAAATCACTGTTGCACTAACTATAAGCATTTTGGTGAATCTAGCATTTATAGATTTTTACAGGGACACAACGAAAAATTCTTTATCCTTATGATCTAAGGGCTCAAAGTTCAGTAGCGTTAAATAAAACCTCGTGTGATATATGGAGAAAAATACTCAAACACTCCGTTATGGTTTTCTCTTTTTTGTTTGTTTAGCAACTCCTCTTTCTTTATTTTATCTACAAAACTGTTAGTTACTCAATGTTCGGAAAGTCGAGTGGAGTCACTCCAGATTTTTTTACTTTCCAAACACTATAGTGAGGAAAGTATTGTAATCATGTCAAAAATCCGAATTCGAGATTTTGATGTTTCTATACGTTTCGAGGTCCCCTGAGTCCGTTTTCACTATTTTTACGATGATGTATGTATGTGTGTGTGTATGTGTGTATGTATGTGTGTATGTATGTGTGTATGTCTGTGATTGAACACGCTAGCGTCTAAACGCTTTGTTCGAATACGCTGAAAGTTGGTGCGTATATTGTAAGTCACCATAGTACGAACCCTATAGATTTTGGTGAATCTAGCACTTATAGTTTTTTTACAGGGACACAAAGAAAAATTCTTTATCATTATGGTCTATGGGACCAAAATCTGAAAAGTGCGATAGCATCTAAACGCCTTCTTCAATTGAGCAAAAAATTTTTACATATATTATAGGTCACAGTTACTCAATCTGTATAGAGTTTGGAGAATCTGGCAATTACAGTTTTTTTACAGGGGCACAAAGAAAAATTCTTTATCATTATGGCCTATGGGGCCAAATTTTTAAAAGTGCGATAGTGTCTAAACGCTTATATAATCTGAACAAAAAATTTGTACACATGTTATAGGTCACAGTTGCACGAACTGTATCGATTTTGGAGAATCTGGCACTTACAGTTTTTTTACAGGGACACAAAGAAAAATTCTTTATCATTATGGCCTGTGGGACCAAATTTTCACTTTTTTCTATATTCAATAGAAGAAAGTATTGGATTCGTAAAAATTTTAGACCTCGGGTTTTTGATGAATTTACACGTTTTGAGAGCTGTAGAACACGATTTGACCATTTTTAGAAAATGTCTGTCTGTTTGTCTGTCAGTCTGCGTGGGTGCGACAAACTTTTGTGGCAACTGTATCTCAGGAACTACTTCACAGAATTTCATACAAATTGGTATGTAGTTGCACCTTGACATAAATTAGTGCCTATCAACTTTTGGTAAAAATTGTTTTACAGGTTGCGTTGCCATGCCGCTTTTTCTAAATTTTTAACATGGTGGAATAATACAAAATTTTGTATAAATGTGCATAAAGAAAATTATTTTTTAATAATCATTATGAAATTTACCAGAATTATTTATAATAGAGATGGTCAACTGGAATTTTTTTTTTGTATGTGTAGGAGCCCCCCCCCCGGGGGGGGGATTCCCTCCTCGAGGGAAGTAAATTTTCATGATGGGTATCTTTCAAAAGATCTCGCCAGTACCTTTAAAACGAATGGTTGAACCATAGATCTGCGATAATTTAAAATGAATTTATCGAATTTTTTTAATGTAATATTGACAATAAAATTGACTTTTTTTGGATATTTAGTGTTATACTACTTCTCTAATATGGAAATCATCTGCATTATCATGGAAGATAATTTTTTTAAATAATAATTTTAATAAATTATTTTTACTGAGTGAATTTGTATAGGAAAATATAGAAGAAAATTATGTGGTGGCCACAACATACTAGTTAAAAGTGCGATAGCATCTAAACGTCTTATTCAATCGAGCTGAAAAAATATATGAATATTATAAATCACTGTTGCACTAATTATAAGCATTTTGGTGAATCTAGCATTTATAGGTTTTTTACAGGGACACAACGAAAATTCTTTATCATTATGATCTATGGGCTCAAAGCTCAGTAGCGTTAAATAAAACATCGTGTAATATATGGAGAAAAATACTCAAACACTTTATTATGGTTTTATCTCTTTTGTTTTTTAACAACTCCTCTTCCTTTACTTTATCTATAAAACTGTTAATTACTCAATGTTCAGAAAGTCGAGTGGAGTCACTCCAGATATTTTTATATAGAAATCTTTGCTAGTGTTCGGATACTTTTGTTACCGACTGTAACCGCATTTCACGAAACAATTTTCTTGATTACTAAAGAGACTTCTTCCTGCCATGTTGAAATTACAAAATAAATAGATGATCAGGAGACATGGCATCACAATTTTGATCCTCCATTGAAATGGGGAAAAGATTTATTTTAGGATGAAAGAAATAATTTCAGTTTGTATGCCATTTGGAACCGTTTGATCTTCGATAGAAAATTTTTACAAGGTCAGAAGAAAAATTTTACAACGATGAATGCGGGAAGACGATTTTTTGAAGCACGATACTTGCGGGCTTCGTTAACATCATTTAAGTACAATTTGTGCTGGGACCATAGAAATAAAACGACCAATGCGGGAAAACGATGGATACGGGGACGATATATCGGGGTTTCACTGCACCAAGTTTGGACTTTAGTAAAAAGGAATTTATTAATTTTTAATGTGTTAATCAAAGTTATTAAACTTTAAATATCGTTAGTGTACTCGCGGTCCGCGGGTTGAACACCCCTGTTTTATAAGCATTTTTATAAATTACACTGTATAATGTCTTTGCAGTGTATAAATCATAATGAAATTGATATGCATTATTCATACACTAAAATAAATATTTTTTTATATAATATAGTATTTTTAGTGTTAGGCTTAATCTATATTAAGGGCTAACGACACTCCGCTGAAAAAAAAAAATTCGACCCCTGATACCATTTTTGATGATTCTTATGTAAAATGAACTCCTGAATCTTAATGACTTCCATTGTTCCCAGTCACCCATTTTCTTGGGACTCCACCCCCTCCCTCAATTTTTATCACTGTTCGGTAATTTTATGGCCATGAATTTGATTTAGAGAATGAAAAAGAATTAACTTAACACTTAATATATATATATATATATATATATATATATATATATATATATATAGGAATAGATTATTAATGAATAAAATGATATAAACCCTCAAAATACAATGAGATCTTCATCAGGGTGGCCCCTCAATGTAGGGGTGAAAGAGAAATTTCTATATTTAAGTTTTGCATTTCCTTTTGCAGCAGTTTTGCGCATTGGTTTGCAATTCTCCTTTTTTGTTTTTCTTATCTTTAAACTCAAAAATTCGTTACAATAGTTACCTATATATATATAATGTTTAATAAATAACGTTAATAATAGATTAAAAAATATAAGAAGTGTAATACATAATTGCAGGGACAAATCCCCTCTAAATTTTTCCCTTGCCGCGAATATTCATGTTTCAGAATTTTCCAAGTCTGTAGCACCTCAGAACACATTTAACAGTTAAAATAATACCCCCCCCCCCCCGCCCTAAAAATCAAATTTTTAGCCATAAAAGTATCGAAAAGTGATAAAAATAGGGGACCGTTCCTAAAAAATGTGGATGATATGACAAAATAGGTGTCCTATTTGGATTCAGGAGGTCATTTTACATAAGAATTTGCCAAAATGGTGTTGGGGAAATTTTCATGCCAAGCAGTGTAATGTAATTGGAAATTGCTGTAATTGCATTTCCATTTGTGTTAAGGATTTTTAATATGTTCCAGCAATGTTTAAGAGTAATTATGGATTCAGTTAGTCTATCTGCTTGTCTTTCTGTCAATAGTGTGATCAAGTAACCAAATTATATTGCAGGTTAAACAATGCAAAAAGTACGTTCACTTGGAAAGTGTTAACAAAATCTACGCGGACCACAATATTTTTCCTCCTTGTTTTACTTGTAATTACTGAGCTGTCAATTTTACAGATTTTAACCCTACAAGGCACCCAGTTCCATATGTGGAACACCGACTTTAATCGTTCCTATAGCTATAAAACTATTAGTAGCGACATCTCTTGACATCTTGATAGAAGCTACTGACATTTAGCAATGTAGTAATACGAATCTTTACCTAAAGATGTCGTTCGTGTTTTTGTTATAGTGCACTCAGTGTGAAATTTGAATGAAAGTGATACGTTAGTCGTTTGTCTGAATTAAAAAATAAAAAAAGAATAGTTATTGACGAGTTTTGACTCGAAAAAAAAAAAAAAAAAAAAAAAAATACTGTGTGTTATAACGAAGTGTATATTTTGCAGAAGTAAGTTTTTTTTTTTTTTTTTTTTTTTTAATGTTACAATAGTAAACATATTAGTAAATCATATTTTTATGTATGTTCCACATACGGTATGTTGAGCTAAAAAGTTGATTTTTCCGTAAAATATGGTTTTATTTTTATTTTTATAAGTTTTCCCTACCTTCTGATCACTAATTACAACCTATATATTTTTGTCGCGCACTAAAAAAAAAAATTGAGCCTTGTAGGGTTAAATATCACTATTTCTATAAAGTTATCTTTGTTATAATGAATGACAAAATTTTTATGGTTAAAGTTAATTTTATTAAAAACTGCAAAAGAAAAAAAAAAAAAAAAATCTGCAAAATTACAACTCTGCAACTAATAACCTGTGATAAATGTAGAACAAAGCATAATTGGGAAAATAAAAGTATCACTAATTAGTTGTAACATATTTACTGAATGATTTTATTTACGTTTAAATGTAGCATTCATTGCACTTTCTTACTTCTAAAGGGATTATAAGCCTATGACATATTCATAAAATTGAATGCATTTATAAATACAGTTTTCAAAAGCTTATTTCAGTCAAGGTTTAATATCTTTCATTATCATTTCAGTAATTTTTTTAATACATGGGAACTCATTAATATTGCATACTGGAACTCACTAGTGCATCATTTTTGAAAAAATAAAGATCCTGAATTGTTATTTTTCTATCTTTCAGTTCTAGCTATTATTTTCTTGGGAAAAAGACCTAAATCTGTAATTTAATTTGGCATACAACTGTTTCTTTTTTCTACCTTTCTCAGCTATAGACTAGTGATTTTTCCTCTCCCATTTTCTCCACAGCTGGTAGAAAATTTTAGAATTAACAATAATAATAACAACAACAATAATAATAAAAAACTTTGCTTTAATCTTTTATTGAGCATCTAGTTGTAACCATATATTTAAGTTGTTATATGTATACATCAATCATATTTTCGTGTTATGAACTGAAATGTCAAAAGCAAAAAAGTAAGTAGTAGATTATAAACAAGTTTGTTTCTAAAGAGAAATCACCAAAGTATTTGGACATTTCAAATGAAAAATAACACTATGCCTCGTTAATTTTTGTCAGAGTTGATTTACAACTTCAAAAACTGGAGTAAATTTTTTTTCGAAATTCGTCGACAGACTCGCAAAATGTAACTTGCGTATAAGCATTAGTATTCCTTTTTTTTTTTTTTTTTTTTTTTTTTTAAGAAATTAAGCCCCTATTTCAATATTTTGGAAAAAAAATATAGAGGTATAATATACATTTGTTATATACAAGTTTTATACATCTCAATGTATGTATATTCTTTTGCACTCATTTAAGTCATTTTTCGTCGCATTCAAAATCCCTTTATGATCCTATTAATGCGTTTTCTTCTCTCACACAGTTTATGAGCTTATATATATATATATATAAATCCCTTTTATATATAATATGAATTTCAGAAGCACTTCTCTTTTCTTTACATGGCAGTTTTATATTGGCTTCAATATTTTTCAGGATACCTTTATAGGAATTTCATTTGTTCCACCACAAGTGTTATTTTTCTTGGTGAAATGATGATAATTTTAAATATTTGTCTTCCACATGTACCTTCCAGATGTTTCATATCATCAGTTATTCAACAATGATGATTAACAATAGTTTTTACAATTATAAAAATATTTGTCTATTCAATAAATTAATAGTTTCTTCATGTTAATACTGTTGGGGAGGATTCAGTTACTGTTGTACTTCCATTTGTACCACCATTTGTTTCTTTCGAACTATTGTCTTTTTCCCACCACTTGTAGTCTGTGTAAATTAAACCTATGTATGTCAAAAATAGAGCAATACCAAATAGCTGAAAAGTAAATGAAAAAAAAATTAGCATACATTAATAAAAAATAATGAAACGTGTATTTATAATACACAGGGCGTCCAAAAAAGATAGAAACACAGTTTAATTCTTTACGTATTACATAAGAAGGTAAAGGAATTTATAAAAATGTTCAAAATAAGATAAAACATGAGACCATATCATTAAAGATGCCTAAAAATTTAAAAAGTTACACTCTTTAAATTTTTATACGATCCCATTTAACAAATTTGGTCGATTAGAAAATTTTAGCTTTTTATAAAACATCATTACAAAAAAAAAAAAAAAAAAAAAAAAAAAAAATGCATACCTGCATCACCCGTAAAACTGGGTTAGTTATATGTTAACTCCTTGGACTAATGGATTTAGTATTTGAAAATATTAAAATAAAAAAATAAATATATGCAAATATGCAATTTATTTTCAAATTTATGCATCTCAAAACAACATTCTAACAAATGAATTCATAGATGATTTTAAATATTTCCACTTATTTTACGAGATTTGCATTAAATTTTTATTTTCAGATAACACTGTTGAACTAAAAACTGTCAAAGTCTTTTTACACAAGATACTAAGCTTGAAACATATTCTAAGTTCCAAATGCATGTTTTGCATAAAGTCTGTTTAAATTTTTATTGCGTCAGATTTTAAAAGCATTTGTCATCTTCTTATTAAGCACATTTTATAAAATATTTATCTATGTATCTATCTATGAATAATATTTTAATTGTGTGTCTCAAGTTAGAGAAGGCATAAAATGAAATCGAAAGTTGCGTGCACTCTACATTTGCTTAATCAAATCAATGTTTATTTCTTCTATTAAGATTTTATTAAAGGGCTTTCTTTTACTTTTCTTTTTTTTTTATTACACATTATTGCATTTGGGATCTGATAATTTCTATTACTTATGTATATAGTCCCTTTTTTCACGATAGAAGCAGTTTTTTAAGTAATAGGGAAAATCGCACAAGTTTTTTTTTTTTTTTTCTGTATCATAATTCAGTTGTTTTTAATGATACACTTGTGGGGGTTTTCTAATATATATATATATATATATATATATATATATATGAAAAATAAATAAAAAACTTTCTAAGTGACAAAATTTGCATATATGGGAGTCGCATAAAATAATAAAAAAAAAATAAAAATTAACTTTTAACAAAATTAAGGATTGGATGATTTTTCTTATCATACTATTATTATTTCCTACCTTATTTTGAACGTTATTTCAATTTACATTGCCCATTTACCTGTAATAGGTTAAGAATTAAAGCACGTTTCAATCGTTTTGGGATACCCTATACAGGATTCGTACGAACCCGCCTTTTTTCCCCTGAGTCTCACATCAGTATTCTTAAACAATAAAATTCATATTAGATTTTTATATTTATTTTATAACAGAAATCGTTATATAAAATTACTGGTTTAAGATTCAGGGGAACAAATAGAACCCGCACGAACCCTGTTACATATTTGTACAATACTACTAATAAATTACAATTCATTTTACATGTTCCATTGGCAAAAATAATTCCTAGTGAAAATGATTATTATGAAAGTTTTTAAGACTTTGCTACTATACATATCAAGACATAAAGCTGCCACCTTATTATCAGCTGTAAATGAGTTTAGTAGTAATCTTTGTTGTATTCAATTGTAGATCAATATTGTAAAAGAATACTGTTAAAAAATAGTGGTATAAATTTATGAACAATCCATAACAAATTAGCATTTGTTAATATAGCAAAATAAAGCATTTTAATATAATTATATGTAAATTGTATAATAATATAATGCAAAATATAATGCAAAATGATATATGTAAATGTTTTTATTATAACTATATGTAAAATTTAATATAATTAACTGTAATTGTAATGTAATTAAATGTAATGTGAATATAATTAAAATAATTGGTATTACTTATTAAAGGAAAATTAAAATTTAAGTAAAAGAAAAATTTGTAAAAATTTATAATCAACTAAAATAGTTACTGAAATAACAGCAGTAATATTAGCTGAAAATATTTAGAATAATATAAGAAACTAGCAGGCTTTGCCCGCTTCGCTGGTCACTATTTTTAAATGAATCACTATAATTACTGAATTCTCAAAATTGCATTAATTTTTATCACGTGAAAAAAAAAAGCGAAACAAAATCTGATTAGGAAAAATGTCGCACCGGGTTCTCGCTGCCTTCCGAAAAAATTCCCAAAATGCTCTAACTCTTATTTCCCCCTTCGACCCCCCCTCCCGTCTATCCTAATAATTTTACAAATTCAAAAATATCCGCAATCGATTTGTAAATATCAAAAACCTCTATGCACCAGTTTTGAACGATCTATCTCTATTTTTATTTTTTTGCCCCACCACTCTCCCCCTTCCCAATAATTTTAAAAATTCGAAAATATCCGCAATCGATTTGTAAGTATCGAAAACCTCTATGTACCAATTTTGAATGATCTAACTCTATTTTATTTTGTTTGCCCCTCCGCCCCCCTTCCGTCCGTCCTAATAACGTTACACTTTCGAAAATATCCCCATTCGACTTGCAGGCATCTAAAACCAATCTGTACCAATTTTAAACGGCCTAACTGCATTTCTATTTGTTTTTGCCCATAGCCCCCCCCCTTACCGCCCCTCCTAATAATTTTACAAATTCGAAAATATCCGCAATCGATTTGTAAGTATCGAAAACCTCTATATACCAAATTTGAACGATCTAACTCTATTTTTATTTTTTTGCCCCCCCCCCTCCCCTCCTAATAACTTTACACTTTCGAAAATATCCCCATTCGACCTGCAGGCTATTGAAACCTATCTGTACCAATTTTGAAAGGCCTAACTGTATTTCTAATTGTTTTTGCCCCCCCCCCTTGGGGATCAAATTTCGAAAATTCCAGGAATTGGTTTTTAGACATTTATATTAGCTATATTTTAAAGCAAAAATTTTACAGCTATATTTTAAAGCAAAAATTTTACGGATATCTGTTTCTTTGTTTGAGCTATGACGGATATTTTGAATTCACGTTTTGCCCCCTCCCCCCCCCCCCCCTTGGGGGCCGAATTTTTTGAATTTTTTTCTTTCCTAAACCCTCCCTGACCTATAAGGAAGAAAACAAAAAAAGAATGATCGAAATCGGTCAAGCCGTTTACAATTTTATAATGGACATACAGACAAACATTCATTTATATATATATATATATATATATATATATATATATATAGATTATAAGAAAAAAAACTTTTTATAAACTGTGTTTTTAAATTTTCTGTTGAATCATAGAACTAACTACATTAGCACTTTATCAATGCGTATGAAATCTTTAAACCGATAGTGACGTCAATTTTTGTGAGATACATAATTTAATTTTTTACAATTTTTTAAAGCTCACGTTTAATTAAATTATTTATTTAATCACGTTTATTTATTTTTATGTCGAAAGAAAATGAACTCGTAAATTTTTTTTGGCAACAATTAAATTATAGCTAATATTTTAATGGCTATTTATAAGGTATTAGGAGGTTATTATTTTCATATTTTAATTAATAATAAGAAAACTATTCGAATTTTTTCGAATTTTTTTTTTCCTAAACCATCCCTGACCTATAAGGAAAAAAACAAAAAAAGAATGATCGAAATCCGTTCAGCCGTTCTCGAGTTTTAGTGAGACTAACGAACAGCAATTCATTTTTATATATATAGATTATAAACTTTTTGTGCTGTTTGGGGTATACCTATCACTAAATGATTACAAAAGCAAAATAATAAATAAATAAATAAATAAAAGTAAAGATGACTATTACAGAGATTAAATTGTCTTTCCGCAAAGAGGTAAATTTTTTTAAAAAATACTTAAGATCCCCTATACATATAGTTTGAGAGAGAACTAAAAAGTACAATAAACAGATTAAAATTAATGAGTTATTAATAAGAATATAACTTATCAATTATATATATATATATATATATATATATATATTTTTTTTTTTTTTTTTTTTTTTTTACTGGATGGTTAAGTAATAGTTTCCTCAAACCATCCCAATACATTTAAAATTACTCACAAAAAAAAAAAAAAAAAAAAAAAGGAAAAGGAAAGGAAAAAAGAAATCGAATATTTCAGAAACAAATTTTTTAAGGGAAAGTATGGACACAACAATAATTTTTTCAAAGGGCACAACAATAATTTTTAATTTGGCTTATTAAAAAATGTTTTTCATCTGTAAAGCATAGTTTGATTCAGTGTAAAAATAACATTATATGAACAGATTGTCTTAGGGTTTTTAGCATCAATTAATAACATTGAAAGAGACATAATGAACATTTGTTAAACTGTTTTACAATTTACTGTAATTGTATAATTTTGCAAAAGAACGTCATTATATATATATATATATATAGAGAGAGAGAGAGAGCAAAATAATATTAATTAGTTTAAAAATTAGTTTAAATACATAATAATTCAGGACTTCACATTTATTAAACATATTGGAGGAAACAATCATTTCAAATCTATTTTTTAGTCCGAGAACTATAATAAAAAACTTTAAATCTTGGCTCTTAAGGGGATGTTTCACCTAATTTGACAGTCATACTAACTCCATGTTATTCCATGGAGAAATTTGTTTTGTAAATTACTCATTAAATGATGTATTTTATTAAATGCCGTTTTCACATTTAGAAAATTCACAACCATTAAAATGTTTCTCAAAAAACGAAAAATTTATTTTAAAAAATTTTAATTTTTCATTTTGAAGCTATAAAGTGTAAAAATTGCTCTTATTTAATTTCTCGCATTTCATAGCTTTAAAACGAATTATTCAAAAAAAAAAAAAAAAAAAAAAATAGTTTTTGAAAAATGAGAAGCATTTTGACGGTTGTGAATTTTCTAAGTGTGAAAACGGAATTTTAAAAAATACGTTAGGTAGCGAGTAATTTATACAAAAACTTCATTGGGGTTAAATTGCCGGTCCAATTTGGTGAAGTATCCCCTTGCCTTAATATATAATTTATATTCTACTATCATCTTTATAGAAAATCATATTGCAAGTATTTTAGTGATGTATTTTTCTACTTGTTACTTTTTATTTTCTTTTTCTTTTTTGTGATTTTTACTTCAAAATGATAATTTTTTTTTTTTTTTTTTTTTTTTTTTAAATAAAAGATTATTGAGGAATTGTTAACCAGAATAGTGAAATGTGTTTTGCTTTACTTGATTTAATCTGTTGAAAAGGGATAATTTAAATAATAATAATAATAATAATAATAATAAATATGATACTTCTTTATTTTTATATACTATATGAAAAATACTCCTAAATCACGATATCATTTTCTTCTTTTAAGTTAATTATGTGTTCATTTTCCACTTTTGCTACAATTAATTTGGGCTACTTCTCAGAAATTTGTAGTAATTAACTTTTTTTTTTTTTTTTTTTTTTTTTTTTTTTTTTCATGTAATTTCTCAAATAGGAAATATATTGGTAAAGCAAATTTGAAGAAATTTACAATATATATATAGACATGTATTTAAAACTAATTATGTTTTAGAAGTAGTTTAGGCAACAACATTTTCTTATATAAAAAACAAACTTTAAAAAAAGTTTTGGTGGTAGTTATTATTTTAATTAGAAACATAGTAAACTTGATTTCTATACATTACTACTAAATTTTGGTCTAAGCATTTTATTAAAAAATTAAATAGAAGATTAAACAAACCATAATCACTAGGAGCATTTGAAAACAATAATAAATTATTTCATTATCATTAAATGTGTCATAATGTACAGGAGTGATATTTCATACCATTATTTCTATACTGAAATACTTTTTAGTATATATATAAGAAAAGGGAAAAACAGAAGAGAGAATGATCCGATTAAACTTACTGTAGCTATAACTCTGGCTTCAATTTTATAATGGCACCTACTTATAGCTAGCATGGATAAGGAACAGTTGATGAAATGAAAAATTAAAATGATGCTGTCATTCATTAGCAACTGTAAATAAATTAAAAGAGAACAAAAATCAAAGCCAAGGAAATTATTAAATGCAACACAAAAACTTCCTATTTTACAGTATAGCACTACAATAATACTAACTTACTGTTAAAGGTATGTTCACTGTTTTTAATTTCTTTTCCTGTTGGAGTACAAAAGCAACCATAATCAAAATAGCTTCTAGCATAGTTATTACTATTACACATAAGAAGAATGCGTATCTTGCTATGTCATTTCTACATTGTCCTTCAACTGAGCTTATTAGAGCAGCGAGAGATAACGTCTGAAAAAAAGAGATTAAAAAAATGATGAATATTTTCTTTAGCTAGCCTTAATTAGTTTTCAATAAAACATTTGAAGCTGATTTGTTAATAGCTTATTGCTATATATATATATATATTTTTTTTTTCGCGTAAACCCTTTTCTTTTAAATGAATTAACCTTAGTGTTTTCTTAATGTGGTCATTTCCCCCCCCCCCTTTTAAATACGGGCTAGGACCCCTTAGAAAGACCTCCACGGAAGGCACTCCCCCTCAGGCCTAGGACCCCAGTGTTGTCAATCGGCCTTAATCCCTAACACCAACACCCCCCCCTTTTTTTTTTCTTTCTTTTAATTAAAAATACTACTATTTTTCCTAAAATAAATGTTTTTATTGAATTAATTATAAATGAACAACTGATTTAATAATAAAAGCATTTTTGAGTTTTTATATATCAGTGACAAATAGTTGAAACAACAATTGACTGAATTGAAAAAAATAAATAAATAAGTAAATCTAAGTAAATTACTTATGAAGATTAATTAAATTACTCTTCTCTCATAACCATTGTTCTCACAAAAAAGAATTTCAAAAACGTCTTCTTCTTCTTTTTTTTTTTTTTCTCCTCTCTTAACTAACTTGGATATACATATATGTTATTTTAAATTAGACTAATGGTTGATACTTAAAGAAAAAAAAAAAAAAAAAAATTGGTATTCAAAGTTCCCTTCACCTGCTTATAACTGACAAAAAATAAAAGAAAAGAAAAGAAAGAGTGCAGAGTTTAAGTAATATTAGAAAATTAAAGATGATAGATTATTACATTTCCTAGGAATGCACAAAGTGGTTCAGGTAAAAATAACTTTAAAATTAAACTGTTCAGTAGCAATTTATTTTATTTTAATTTTTTTTTTTTTTTTGTCTCATATTAAGTATACTGAGAGTTACAATCCATGCCTATGCATTTATTAGCATAGCCATATTACACCACGTATTATTTTGAAATTCTTAATATTGGTATTCATAGTATTAACTCTTTATAATTTTTAAATTATCAAAGCTATCCATTCAAAGTCTAAAACTTAACCACTACTGAAAGTGAAGTAAAAAAAAAAAATCAATTTATTGTCAATCATCTGCAAAAGTAAAAATAATGTTTTTTTCCCCCTCCTTCTTTTGAAAAGTAACTTTCGTTCGATATAAAATAAATAGATGGCAGCACTACCTTTTCAAAATGTTTTTTCTTTTCTCCCTGCATAAACCGTATATAAATAATTGATTATTTAAGCATAAAATGATATAGCTTTGTTTATTATTTTAAATAATTTTTACATTTGAATCTAAATAGCTTGAAACAAGATTAATTTTGCAATTTATGACTTCTGATGTATTTCAAATTATGAAATTTTAATTGTACGCGCAAATTTTGCACAAACTCAGTCAGTGGCTTTGCTTAAATGAGATATTCACTGCAACTGTAACTCTTTATTTATTTACCATTTGTAAACATGGCGAAAAAGCATGTGCAAGCCGATGAAGCAAAATTCAATTTTCGACATATGGGGTTAGATGACCGAATATTAGAAGCTATAGCTGATTTAAAGTGGTATGAACCAACATTAATTCAAGAGAAAGCTATTCCTTTAGCATTAGAAGGTAAAGATATTCTCGCTCGAGCTAGAACAGGTTCGGGTAAGACAGCTGCTTTCGTAATTCCTATATTGCAACAGATATTGTTTAGAAAACGGACTTCATCAGAAAAAGAAGTTTCTGCTCTTATTTTGGCTCCCAGCAAAGAACTTTGTAAACAAATACATAAAACGGTTTGTGATTTGAGTAAGTACTGTTCACGCGATGTTTTGTGTTTGGATGTTTCCCCACAAGTGGATTTCGCTGCTCAAAAACCACTTCTTCTTGAAAAACCAGACATTGTCATTGGTACACCTATGCGAATTCTCGCACATTTGCAGGAAAAGAATTTAGATGTAAAAAATCTTCGAGCTCTGGTTGTTGATGAAGCAGATTTATTATTTTCTTACGGCTGTGAGAAAGATATGACTAATATTATAAACTTTTTGCCATCAATATATCAGGCATTTTTAATGTCTGCTACTCTTTCTAGTGATGTAAAGGCTATTAAAAAGCTTGTTCTGCGTAATCCTGCTATTTTAAAGCTCGAAGAGCCAGAATTGCCAGAAAGTGATCGCCTTACACAGTACCACATTAAGTGTGAACAAGAAGATAAGTTTGTTTTGATTTATGCACTTTTGAAATTAAACCTTATCCAAGGGAAATCTTTGATTTTTGTAAAATCAGTTGACAGGTGTTATCGCTTAAAACTGTTTTTGGAGCAGTTTGGTATTAAGAGTTGTGTTTTAAATTCTGAGATGCCAGCTACATGCCGTTGCCATGCTGTAAGTCAGTTCAATATAGGTGTTTATGACATAATTATAGCTTCTGATGAAAAAGTTGCAGATCAACCAGGTCCGTCTAAAAATAATAAAAAAAATGCAGATCAACCAGGTCCATCTAAAAAGAATAAAAATAAAAGCGATAAAGAGTATGGGGTTTCCAGAGGTATTGATTTTCAGTTTGTGTCTAATGTTATCAATTTTGATTTTCCTGAATCTGTCGATGCTTATATTCATCGCGTTGGAAGAACTGCTAGAGGTAATGCTGATGGTACTGCTTTATCCTTCGTTAGCAGTAGAGAACAACATTTGTTGGATGCTGTTAAAGAAAGCTTTCATGATGAATCTAGTAATACTCACTTTAAGCCGTATGTATTTAAAATGGAGGAATTAGAAGGATTTAAATATCGAGCTCGGGATGCATATCGTGCTGTCACTAAAATCGCTGTACGTGAAGCAAGACTGAAGGAAATTAAAAATGAATTATTGAATTCAAAGAATCTTAAACCGTATTTCGAAGATAATCCCAGAGACTTGCAAATTTTAAGACATGATAAATCACTTCATACAGTTAAACTTCATTCTCATTTAAAGAATGTTCCTGATTATATTGTGCCTAAAACATTAAAAAATATAATTCCTAAAGCCCAATCGAAAAAGCGATCCCGCAAAGAAAAAAATAAAGATGGGAAAGCCGCTAAAAAATTTAAGAAGAATTTGAAAGACCCATTGAAAAGTTTTCAATTTGCTGGTTTAACTGATTTGGAGCAAAGAAAGAAAAATAAGTTATAAATTTCTATTAAGTTTAGTATGAATTATTTTGTCATGTTAAGATTTATTTAAATTATGACACTTTACATAAAGATTAAGTTGTTAGGAAATACCTATTTTTTTTATTATTATTATTATTCATAATGTCAACAAGTCAACATGAAATGTTGTTCATACTTATGACTTCCTTCCATATCAGAACAGTGAGATAGTTTTACTGTTGTGTCATAAGTGTAAATATTGTTACTATTAAATCAAAGTTTGAAATTTGTGTCTTTTTTTTTATTTTTTGTTATTATTGTTAATTATGTAATGGATATTTTTTTCTTTTTGTTGCTTGCTCTTCCAGCTTTCTTAAACTTAAAAAAAAAAAAAAAAAAAAAAAAAAAGGAGATCTGCATTTTTATACAGAAATAAAAGATAGGTTCAGATTTTGCACTATGATCAAAGATAAAAATATAAATAACTGAATTTAGAGTTAATTTGATAGGGTTTTACGAAAATATTACAAGAGCACTGCCTTCTAATGAATTTTGGTGAATTCAAAGTCACCAAAATTCACCAGGGTATGCCGATTTAAATCAGCTTGATTAAAATCACTTTGATTTTTTTTTTTTTTTTAATCATTGATTTAAATCAAAAATAAATTTTTACAATTTTGGGGCAATATGTAGTTTTTATATAGTCTTAGAACATAAGAAAACTTGAACTTACTTGTTATTTACATCAAATACCCCCTCCCCCCCCAAAAAAAATAAATAAAGTATCTGTGTTTATTAATTTTAAAAATGATTCTTTTAATTTTCTACAACTCTATTTTTATCGTCTATTCTTATTTTGAAGCTAACTATGTTCATTTTCAACCAAATTTTTTTTATACAAAGCCTTAAATTCTCTGCCCTGTGTTTTTTTTTTTTTTTTTTTTTTTCTTAGGGATAATAAATATTGTCTCATTTGAACTGAAGCATTTGATTTGCCTGTCACTCTGTCCTTCATGTTTAACTTTTCTTATTTCTAATTCTGATTACTATGTTATGTTTTTTAACTGGCCAAGGCATTCTTAAGCAATTTTTCCCTTTTTACTTAGGCTTTTATAAAATTAGAAATGAAATGGTAATGGCCTGGCTAGTTGTTTCAGTTTTCTTAATTTTTTTAAAACTTTAAATCTTTTGAAAAAATCTTAAAATTTATATGTATTTTATTGGTAATAAATTGCACAAACTAATGTGTGTATTATATATATATTTTTTATATACACTCTGGAATTCCTTTAATTGAATAATTTTTCTCCAAAAAGTTTCTCTTCAAAAAATTTGTTAATGTGATATTCAAGATGTTTTAATATGTACATTTTAATGACAATAATAATAACATTAAAAAGATAATATTGATCTTATATGCTTTTAAGCTATTTACACTTAATCATTTATTTATTTATTTTATTTTTATTATATTATATTTTTATTTATTAATTTATCTTTTTGAAGGAGGGGGGGTAGAATGTACCTATGTTGGCTGATATTACAATTTTTTTTTTTTTTTTTTTTTTTTTTTTAATATCCTCATATATATTTTTTTTAATTTAGTTTATTTATATTTATTGCTTCTTATATGTATTCACATTTAAATTTAAAAAAAGTTTTCATGCTTAATTTATTAACATTTATTTTTAGTCGAATAATGTAAATAAAACAAAAAAATCGGATTTAAATAAAAATCTGATTTTTTTTATTATTTTTAAAAAATCGTGATTTTTTCACACCTTGCTTTGAATAGGTGAGAATGTGATGTCATAAGAGTCTGTCATTTTTTTATAGGATGAATGATAAAGTTAACCCTTTGAAATGTTATGTAATTGAGCTCGAATTTAAATTAAATTGCTACCAGAATTTATTTACAAACAAAATTAAAAAGTGAATGACTTTTTCTGCTAAGTTATAAAAGTACAATATTGTTTTTAAAAAATTCTGGAATGAATTTTTGAGTCTGAACTTAATAATTATGACCTCAATGTGAGGGCACTGTGCCTCAAAGGGTTAAAATAGTACTATATACAGTTGTTTTTTGTATGATACACATCTTCAGTTTATGTTGTAAGACTAATTTTTTTTATATGATTTTATTTAATGTGCATGATTTCTCAGCTTTTTGATCCTTGTGATAAATATTCCCCACATTAGTTGATTAAATAAAACTTTTACCTATCCATGTCAATGATTGAATACTAAAACATAATCACTGTTTTTTTTTTTTTTTTATACATAGATTGTAAATACTTTAATCATAATAATCTAACAATTTTGTAGTAAAAATTCTTTCATGTTGAAACTCTTGCCTTTGCATATATTTTCAGCTTTTTTTTTCTTTTTGCAATTTCATCCCTGCCAAATGTGAATTTTTAAACACCAGTTTGTGTGAAAATCATTAAACTAATTATTAATTTGGATCTGTTCATATGGTTTAAGTAAATCATCTGCTTCTTTCAACATTTTTTTTTTTTTTTTTTTTTTTTTGTAACATTTAAAAATAGAGAATCTAGTTAAAAATTACTAATGATCCCCAAAAATGAGTATAATGGTAGTATTGGGTATCTATTTGGGGGTAGTAGATCCCCAATACTCTGCTTTGGGGAGTATTGGGGGCGGGGCACCCACCCCAAAGCAGAGGATGAACTTCCAGCCTGATGGTATTTCCAGTGAAGCAATTTGGAAACACATCAGAACAATTGCAAATATTTAGAAATTAGAGGAGAAAATTTTTAGGTTAAGGTCTCTAGAATGGATATTTTTTAATATCTATTTATTATTATTATTTTTTTTTTATTACAAGATTTTGTAAAAGTTTTATTATTTTCCCTGTTATACACTTATATAATAGAGTACTGAGTTATACAATATTTATTTTTTATGAGTATGTCAATAATATTCTGAGAGTAAATTCCTAAAACTCATATATGTCCTGCATAAACATTTTTGATCACCTGAAAACTTATTGCAAAACATCCAAAAGTATTTTGCAGTGGAGTTAATGATTATGCAAACTTATGCATAAAAAGAAGCTTTCACATTTAGAAAGCGAAAGGAAATGATATCCACATTTTAAACATATGTAGACATATTAAATAGGTTGTAGGAATTAAAGTCTTGCCGCATGTTTCAGATTTCAGCAATATGGAAAACAGCAGTACTTCTCTAAATTGATCACCTTGTATAAAATGCAAGATAGTGAAAAAAAAAAAAAAATCCCTCACTAAATTGTTTTCATGTAAGTTTTGTTTTATATTTATTGTTTGCTTATTATTATTTTTTTCCCCTTTCTGTTTATCTTAATTGAAACATTAATGATAGTTTAAATATTGCCCATGTATCAATATTATTTTTTATCATGTACAGTGGCAGATCCTAGAGGGAGGCTGACCCCCCCCCCCCCCCCCAAAAAAAAAAAAAAAATGACATTTAGATTCACAAATTTTAAAATTAAAGGAAAACTGCATAAATTCACACTGGAATGATTGAATAACATAAGTAAAGTTATTTTAAGTAATTATCTGTCATACTTCAATAAACATTTCCAGTAAAAGTACAGTGAAACTTCTCTAAAAGTCCATCTCTATTTAAGGGTCACTCTCTGTATGGGCTATTTTTTCCCACTGCGGAAATTCCCCTAACGGCTTTAGTACTGGTTCACCTTAATTGAAGACCCCTTTTACAAATGCAAATGTCTTTTTAGGGTAACATTTTGCGAGATCAGGAAATATTATAAAAAAGCACCACAGAAGTGGCATTAAAAGTAATAAGTGCAAAACTTTGAATAAACACCATAAAATGTAAGTATTCGTAACAATTGTTTCAAGTCAAAAGAAAACATGACCCTTCATGAGGCAAACAAATACAAAGTAGGCATGAGTGCTGCAATCAAAGCGGCAATGCACTTTGAGCATTACCACATACTGCACTGCAGTTGGACTTTTTAGTGACACACTTCGTTGCTGCTTTGATTGCAGCACTCGTGCCTACTTTGCTCACCTGACGAAAGGCTGTTTTTTCTTTCGACCTGAAGCAGTTGTTGCGAGTTCTTGCATTTTATGGTGTTAATTCAAAGTTTTGTACTTATCAGATAATGTTGTTTACTCTTGATCTCAACTAACTGAACACGTTTCGTATGCAACTATTTTCAAAGAACTACCTCATTGTTCCCCATCTGTGAAATTATAGCAGGTGTTTCCTCTGAATATGTTGGTACAGAAAACAAGTGTTTAATAAGACTTTATATGTTTTTAATATGTGTATTATAAATAAAAATTCTGGCTGGGAGAAGTGATTTCTATGCCCTATCAGTATTCAGGTAATAAATTTAAAAGTTTCTAAAAGAGTAGTGTTGACTTTAAATAGCAAAATTAAAGTATTAAATCTAGTTTATATTAAAAATTACAAGCTAAACCTATTATTTTTACCAAGAGTTTTTAGTGTGCTTAATGAAGACCTCTTATTCATTCAGAAATGAAAGTTGTCCTATTTGATCAAGATATAAAAGAATTGTTATAAAAAAAAATTATTGCATAAAAGCTTTATGCAAAGCAATAGAGACAAAAAAAAAATGTAAATTTGAATGATTAAATAAGATTGTTACAAGTAAAAATATTTGTAATTATACTCATAAACAAATTCTAAATATTTATTTATTTGTAATTTTTCTTTTTTGGGAACTTTTTTTTTTTTTTTTTTTTTTTTTTATGTTTGAAGATTTAGAACCTGAAGTCTAAATATTTATTTGTAATTTTTTATTTTTGAGAACTTTTTTTTTTTTTAAATAAATGTTTGAAGATTCAGAATAAGAAGGCTAAAAGAAAAATTGCAAAAAAGTCACATAGTCGCTAGTATTACAAATTCATAAGATATATTAAATTAACTTGGTTGTATTTTAATTTAACCTTTAATGGTCAGCATATTTTCCTATTTTAAACAGTAAGCTCTGCCCTCTGGTGTTTCTTTTAATTGTTACATATGTTAGAGAAATTACAATTTATCTTCAGACTTCAGAGGAACGCCTTAAGGCGTGGATTTTTTTTTTTTTAATGCCACCATAGAAGCAGCATTGGTCTGCTAAGAGTTAAACTTGCAATTTTACAGCTATTGTGAAAACAGGGTGGTCACAGACCACATTTTCCCCTTGATTCTTCCACAAATATTTTTCTTTCGGAATTTTCAAAAGTATGTTTGCACCATTAATTAAGTATACAAATTATCATATAAATATTCTAGAAGAAGAATCAGGGAAAAAAGGCAGATCTGTAAGCACCCTGTAAAAAGACAAACTTTAATTCCCATAATTAAATAATTTGTATATATGCACAATAATCATACATAGTATAGTACATTAGTAGTATATTGTTATCCTCCCCCCCCCCTCCCCCATCCCATTCACAAGAACATTACATAGAAAATTTCCATTTTCTTCCACCTCAAACTTGTTTAGTTATGAAAGCCCTTTCCAATGTTTAAAAGTATAAATTATAACTATGTGCAAATTTTTGAGTAATTAAAAAAAAAAGGGTCAAATCCTTTTAATATGTACAGTTGGTAACAAAAGTCTCTGAATACTAGCGAAAATTCCTTATAAAAAAAAAAGTACACTAAACACAGTTTTGTTAAATAAATCCTTGTCAAATCCTGTTCTTAGTCGGTCTGAAAACAGGATTCGACAAGTATTTATATAAAAAAACTGTATTAAGTGTACTTTTTTTATATAGGAATTTTTGCTAGTGTTCGGAGACTTTTGTTACTGACTGTACGTATAACTATGATTACATTGTTATATGTACACATTAAATAGGGTTGCCTTAAAAAAAAAAATAATTATCAACATCCCCCATAGTCACCTTAATTATGTTTTACATGTTTAATTGCTATGTATTACAGACATTATGTATGTATTATTCTAAAAGTTTTGATAAATCTTTCAAAATTTCTCCTTATGATGATTACAATAAATTATTGCAACAATTTCATAATGCAGTCTAATACATTTACAGAATGCACACTAAAAATTATGATTTTAAGTTTTTCATTGATTTGGCATAATATCTTAGCCCCCCCCCCCCCCCCCCCCCAAAAAAAAAAAAAAAAAAAAAAAAAAAAAAAAAAAAAAAAGTTCTAGATCTGTCACTGCTCATGTACAGGGAGGCCATAATTAAACTTGGCCTATTCAGAGCGCTGTGTAACTGTAACTAAAATGCAAATTGAGTAAAAAATTTTTATATAGATATTCCAAAGGTTCTGCAAAGAAAAAATTAAAAATTTTCTGCTCTGAGGGGATATACATCAAAATACAAACAAGCATTACAATCAAAATACTCGAAAAAGTTATGTAATAAATAACTGTAGTCTATTTTAACATCTTCAAACCATACGGCATTTAAAACTGTTTTTCTTACATTTTGCAAATGTTTTTGATACAAAATTTTACAGATGGCAGAGTGATTAGTTGTTCATTTCCCACTCCTTGGCGGACCGCGGTAGCCCAGTCAGTAGAGCACCGGCCTCGTAATTGGATGATTACGGTTCAGTACTCGAGCCGGCCAAAGACTGTCGTGTACACTAATGGTGGCTGGTGCACGTAAAATCTGTCATAGCCACAATGTCCTCCATGTTCCCATCAAAATTATACCTCTGGGGGTCACCGAAGTGGGAGAGCCATCCCTTCCGTGGAGGATCAAAATTGTGATGGCATATCTCCGGACCACCTGTAGGGGTGTGTCCCAGACCGTCGCCAATTGCCCATCTGCGCAGCATTAGTACGACTTAAAAACCCGCTCATTGGCCAATCCGTTTTTGTGATCTTAATCTGTAAGATTTTTGGTTATGGGGCCATTTAAAGAGTTTGGTTTTAAAAAGAAATGTAACTTTGTCTGACTTTAAGGACTGTATAACATTGCATGTGCGGAGGATCACTGGTGATCAGCTACTGAACACACTGTTCAATGCCTGCAGATTTTACAACTTAATGATAGGGCCCAGATTGAACAGTATAATCTGCATCGATAAACAGTAGGGGAGAGGGGGGCACCTTTGAACAATCTAAATATTTTCCTAGAAAATTATGTTATTTTTTAAATGTGATGGCAGCACATTACTATTGTTTCAATGCAACAAACTAGCAAAAGCTTTGGTTGGGAGGCGTTTCCTCTAGCTGCTGTGTGGTTTTGTTAATTTCGGTTCGTTTCCCTTCTGTAGTATTCTTGAACGGTTTGTGTTTCTATTTCTCTTATCTTTTGAAAGCAAGGTAAGCGCTGTTTTGTTTTATTGTTTTCTGGCTATTCAATTAAGTTATTTTGTATTGGTTTGTTTATGATGAGTTCGTCGTAACTCAGGTGGTATGGCCCACTCTTGGTTTAACGTCGTGGAGTCCTCGGAAGTGTCAAATATTGTAACGAATAATGTGGAAATGTCTATTGCAGATGGCGAGAGCCATTCTAATGACAATATTAATCAGAATTTTTTGCGCTCGTCTGCTCCTATTAGTGATATGTTGTTAAAGGCTGGTAATAATGGTGGTACAAATTACAATATGTTTATAAGCAGTACTGAGTCTGGATGTATTCCTAAACGAGATCCGCGCTCAACTCAGGCGGAAATAAAATTGAAAATTAAGTCATATGGAAAAATTGTGAACATTCGTCACACAAGAGCGGGAAGCTTAATTATTAGCACTTCTGATGTTGGTTGTGCCCAGGAGATTTGTAATTTGTCCAATTTCTCAGGGGTGGCTGTTTCTCCTCGGGTAATATGGGAGAACATCACCAACCGGTTTTTAATTTTCAACATTCCTGTAAACATTTCTTTGAGCGAGCTTGCTCAAGAAATAGAAAATAGCAATCCGTTGCACATTTTGGAATTACGTAGGTTTGTGAAAAGAGGGTGTACTCGTGAATCGTCTCCTGTTCTCATTACCACTCTCGGGACAGCCCTCCCATCAGAAATAAGACTGTGGTTCTCCATCCAACCCATACGCCAGTTCATAGATAGACCCCGGCAATGTGTAAAATGTCATAAATTCAACCATACCTCTGCCAAGTGTAAATTAGCCCAAATATGTGCGACTTGTGGTACTTCACATGAGGGGCCTTGTACGGGCTCTTTATCCTGTGTTAACTGCGCCGGCGAGCATCGTGCTGATTACAACCAGTGTCCAGCCCGACTTAAGGAAATTGAGCTTCTGAACTTTAAATGCAAAAACTTTTTATCCTTCATAGAAGCGCGCAGATCATTTGTGAAAAAAACTCCAAAAGAGTCATCATACGCCACTGTTACAGGTAGCGCAAAAAACGTTGACGTAATATCTATCCAAAACTATATAGAGAATCGCACGAATGCTATGGTGAAAGTGCTAAATGAAATTATTAGAAAAAACTCGGACTCTCTGTCTAATGCTATCTCTGCCTTAAGCGACTTAATCAAAAGCTTCCAAGAATCCATTGGGGATCTTTCGCCTGATAAGCGTAAACGCCGGAGTTCGCCGGCGACCTCCAAGGGATAATGTTTTCGCTGTTCCTGTACCATGTTTTTATTCTTCTGTTGAGCTGCAGGGTGTAGCCTGTCAGACCTTTTGTTTGTCTTGTCTTTTCTTGTTTGTATTTCTTTTATGGGTTCCCTCAAGTTACTTCAATGGAATTGTAGAGGCATCTTAAACAAGCTTGACTTGCTGGTTCACACCCTCTCTCCTTCTTTTGATATCTTGGTGCTTCAAGAGACTTTCCTTCGTCCTGAGAAGTCCCTCTTTATTCCTGGCAAGGTCGTGTATCGCTTGGACAGGCCATCCCGTTCTGGCGGGGGGCTTCTAATTGCTGTTAATCAATCTCTTTCCTCGTCCCTTGGTCCAACTCATTTGTCCTCCTCGGAGAACGAGATTATGTGCGTTCGAATCTTTACGGGTTCTGGTTCTTTGAACATTACTAATGTCTACTCACGCTCTGGTTCAGTCACTGAGGATCTCCGCTTCTTCTGTCATGGTCTTATTGGTCCCTCTCTCATCTTGGGAGATTTCAATCTCCATCACCCCTTCTGGGGTGCTCCCCATGCTTCTCGGTACAGTGAGGCTTTCGTGGAGTGGCTTGCTGACAGTTCCTTTTGCCTGATCAATTCTTCACGCCCTACCCATCTGTCTCCCAATGGTTCTCTTTCACTGTTAGATCTCTCTCTTTGTTCGGCTGAAATCCTCCCTCAGATCTCTTTTCAGGTTTTGGATGACCCTGTCGGCAGTGACCATTTTCCTGTGTCTCTTGTTGTTGAGTCGGCTCCTGTCCCTCAGCCCGTCTGTGTACGGTATTTTTGGTCTCGTATCTGCCATGAAGTTGACGCTTCTTTGCTGCCTGTCCCCTCTGTTTGCTATGAAACTTTTTCGGATTCGGTCCAGCGGGCGATGGCTAGAAACTCACGGGTTGTACATTCTCGTCAGAAAGCTTTTCCTACTTGGTGGTCCCTTCGTTGTAAGGCCCTTCTCTCCCAGAAGAAGTTTTTCCTCAAGAAAGCTACTCAGCTGGCCTCTGTTGACTTTTGGATCAAATACAAAAAGTCCTCCGCTTTACTTCGTCAGGCCATCAAGGACGCCAAAAGGCGCTTCTGGGACTCTGCTTGCAGGCATGCTAGTGACCCCCGTTTACTGTTCAAGGTGTTCCATAAATTAAAAAATCGTCCTTCGTCCTCTCCTGATTCTAACTTTTGCCTTTCACACAACGGTTCCCTTGTGTCTGACGCTGGCGATCAAGCTGAGATCTTCGCAGAGTTTTATTGCGGTGGGTTTGACCTTCCTCCTCTTCCCCTTACTTATGGGACTGATCATGATGAGAGTCTCAACAAACCCTTCTCCATGTCCGAACTGACTGCTGCTATTCAACGTACAAAATCTACCACTCCTGGTGAGGACAGGATTCCTGCCTGCTTCTTCAAGAATCTTGGCTCCCACTCTCTTGAGTTATTACTAAGAATTTATAATGATTCTTTTCTCACGGGGATTATCCCACCTGATTGGACCTCTGCTCTTATTCTGCCCATTGCAAAGCCTAACAAACCTAAATGCTCGGCCTCATCCTACCGTCCCATCGCTCTCACCCCTGTTATTTGCAAGGTATGTGAGCGTATGATTGCCCAGCGAATAAATACCTTTCTTCTCAAAAATAAGTCTCTTGACTATAGACATTTGGGTTTTACCCCCTTTCGGGACAGCCAAACGGCTGTCATGATGCTTCACCAAGATATCGTGAGGGCAAAAAGAAACAAAAAATTTATTCTTGGCATCTCCTTAGATCTGCAGTCGGCTTATGATTCCATTTATATTGATGGCCTTATCCAGAAGTGCGCCCAAATCGGTATCACGGGCAATGTGCTCCGCTGGATCCATAAATTTTTGTCAAACCGTTATATTAAAGTTGCTTGGAGGGGCGTGGTTTCGTCTCCTCATTTTTCTCGGCGCGGGGTTCCGCAAGGTGCGGTCCTCAGCCCTATTTTGTTCACAATCTTTCTATCTGATTTCTTTGAAGTCTTGAATTTTAATACCAGGTGTTTAGTTTATGCCGATGATATTTTCATTTATTGCTTTGGTGACTCCTTGAGCTATTGCCATGAGAAGCTACAGGCTGTCCTGCAGAATATTTCCCGGTGGTGCTCTTACTGGAAACTTTCCATTCGGCCGGATAAATGCCATGCGATTAATTTCTCTCGCAGAATCGGCGCTTGTGATTTTAATTTTAACATTAACGGTGGCCTCATCAATTGGTCGGATGATGTGAAATTCCTAGGATTTGTCTTCTCTCGTCGGAGTGGTTTTAAAAAGCACGTTGACTACCTGCGGGTGAAAGCCTTTAAAAGAATCAACTTTCTCAAGGCCCTCTCTCAAAAGAGTTATGGTGCTAGGTCTCATCACTTAGTTACGCTCTTCACGTCCTCTATCGGGAGCTTAGTCGATTATGGTGCTGCTACTCTGTCTTCGGCGGGTGCCTCTTTAATCAAGAGGCTTGAAGTCTTCCAGAATTGTGGCCTTCGAGCTGCTCTCGGTCTTCCCTCTTGGGTTCCCATAGCCCTCCTTCACAAACATGCTGATGTCCTATCTATAGGTTACAGAATTCGTTTGCAATCATTCAGATTCTGGATCCGTCAGCTCTGTCTGGGTACCTGGTCCCCTCTTTGGAGTTTTCTGAATGAAGCTGATGACTATGACAAAGAACTACAGCTCGACTTCTTACCGTATGGCATAGATGGGCTTGATGATATTAGTTCCTGCTTGGAGAGTTTAGTAATTTTCCAGTTTCCTCAACCCATGGCTCATGGGAAAGTTTTCTTTTATCTTTCTGACCTTCCTTTTCAGAACACAACTTTGAATGATATTATCATCCAGTCCTTTTTCTCGGCCTTTATCTCAGAGTTCTCGTCGAGTCACGATATCTTTGCTACCGATGCGACCAAAACTCATACCTTAACGGCTATTGCCGGCTGCTCCTCTGATTCTCAATTCAAGTATAGGATTTCTCATATAAATTCAATCTTCACCGCTGAAGCCCTTGCCATCGGTACAGCGATTGATGAACTGGCTTCCTCAAGCCCTTCCTTCATAATCCTTACGGATAGCCTATCGGTCCTATCTGCTCTTCAATCAATCTCCATCAAATCTCCCCGAGTCATACTTTGGCTCCACAATAAAATTTGCCGTGCCTCATCTTTTGCTTGTAGTATTCGGCTGGTATGGGTCCCTGGTCACAGAGGTATCTCTCTTAATGAAAAAGCCGACAGAATCGCAAAGAATACTGGTCCCTCGGACGTTCTCTTGGATTGGATTTCTCCTGAGGACCTTATCAATTACGCTACCAATTGTTTCAAAGAATCGATTTCTTATACTTATCGTCAGAGTAAATATGCGCTCTCTCATGGTGACATTCCCCCGGTCAATACAACCAGTTCCTGGTCTTCCAACAGAAGGGACGATGTGCTGATCTCCAGGCTTCTTTGCAAGATGATCGTTACCCCAGCTCTTTTGCATCGCTTCCACCTCATTGACAATGGCATTTGTGATCGCTGTCACATAATGGACTCTATTGATCATATTCTTTTATCTTGTGGTCGCTACCAGCAGATTCGCATTCAGTATTTCGGTGCGCTGCTAAATAGTGATAATTTTAGTTCCTTTCCTGTTTTCCTGCAAAAATTCTGCTCACTAAGTAACTTTCGTCATTGCACTCTTGGGTTCTTGCATTCTATTAATCGTTTTTAAAAAATGTGCATGTAAGCTATAGATCGTTGTGGCTTGTCCTCTCGTCATTCTGCGATAGGCCATGGATCAGTTGAGACAACAGCCCCAGCAGCTATAGGTCTCAAAGAAAACCCCCAACAACAACAACAACAACAACAACAGCAAAAGCTTTACCATTTTACATGCACACTGCTGTCTAAACAAGGTATGTATTTTTCTCTTTCCTGAATCTAAACTGTACAAAATAAAGTTGTAAGCTTTTTATTGATAATCTTGTATACCTATAATTTTAATTTATGTTTCAATGTTGAAATAAAGATTTTAGCTTTAGCTTATAAGTTTTGTTTTATTCAAATTCTTAAACCTAACTGAGTAAATTATTCTAATGCCAAACTCCATATGATGGGGCACCTTTGAACAAAAATGTTGGGGCAGCATTGAACAAACAAAACTTGAAGAAAAGAGTTATAAATCAATCTCAGTACTATTATTTTATTTTGGATTTAAAAAATAAATGTGACAATGGAGACATACAAATTATTTATGAGCTGGTTTATTGTTTACTTAATATTAAAGTTCTACTTATATGCATGTGAACATCACTTTTGATTACTACTATTGTTTTTTTCAATCTTGCATGTTGTTACTTTTCCTACAGAAAAGTATGCTTCCTTTGCAGAAAGTTAAAAATATTTATAGTGAAAAAATTTATTTTGATTATGGTCATCTACCATCATACTTAGTGGACATAAGAAAGGACGATCCAGGATACTGACTTTGACTCTTGAGAAAAATGCAATTGAAGCTGAAAACAAAGCACGTCAGAACAAAAGAAAAATATCTAAATAGCATAACTCTGCTTTTGAAAAAAACAACTAAGAAGAGATTGCATACATTTGTTGATTCAAGCAGCGATGAAGATAGCACATTTTCTGTGCATGGTGAAACTGACTTTGAAGATACTATTACCGTTTTGGAGGATGAAGAAGGAAAAACTTTTGTTTTAGAAGATTTGAATGTGAATGATTTTATTTTAGTAAAATTTACTACAAAAAAAAAAAAAAAAAAAAAAAAAAAAAAAAAAACTATTCTTCACTATGTTGGTCAGATTCAATTGCAATTACAGGATAAAACAGAGTTTAATGTTAAGTTTCTCCTTAAAAAAGAAGATGATAAATTTTATTTTCCGGAAGCACCAGATATCAGTTTGGTAGATTTCAACGATATTGTAAAAAAACTGCCTCAACCAAACATTACTGGAGGTACCCTACGCGCTGTCTCAGCAATGAGTTTTGATGTCAATTTTGATAAATATAAATTTGGTTAAATAATAAAAATTTAGTAATTTCAGTAAATGTATACGTAAAATTTTATTCTTATTATTTTATAATCCTTAAAAATATTCAGCATTTGATAAAAACTCTGTATAATTTCTCTTTGTTTATGTTTGTTCAAAGGTACCCCTACATGGGGCAGGTTTGAACAGAAATATTAACAATTTTTAAAGTCTTATAACATATTTAATTTTTTTTTTTTAATTTTTAGCTCACATGATGAAGAAATTCCCACTTTTTCTTGTGCAACAATTAAAATTACGTCCAAGTGTATAGAAACTTATATATATATGAAGCTAAAATAAAGTTTTTAATTATAGTTTATGTAGTCTACACTAAGCTTGTAGTATTAAACATATTAATGAGTTTAATTTGTAATAAAAATCTACAAAAGCTTGTCGCAATGCAAAGTTTTGAAACACTTCTTGAAAATGCACATTTTATCAACAACAATTTAAAAAGAAATTTTAATAATTAAGATTATAAATAAGGAATATAAAAATAATTTAATAGACTTGGTAAAATAATAACAAAATTTAAAATTACATTGGTATATGCAATACGACGAAAAAAAGATACTTTAGTGACTGTGTTTTTCCTCATTTTTAGTAAGTACTAGGTTGTTTTAATTAAACAACCCGGTTAATTTAACTTATTTAAACAACTGTTAATTAATTAATGTTAGGAAAGTCAAATGAAGTCACACCAGATTTTTAATAATAATACTGCTTTAAATTAAACAAATAAGCTTTAAAACTGTTTAATTAATTCAATATCCAGGGAAGATGTGAATGAATATATGTTCAACATGCATCTTTTCACTTAAAGATGTGGAAAATTCTTCTTATGTGCTTTAGTGATTCTTTTCTTCGCTGTTCATCCAATGTACTATACAGTACTAGAGAGGTAACGGGCATCCATTATCTGCCTTATCTGGCTGAATTTTCTTATTTGACAGACTTTGGATATTCATACTGAAAACAAGGATTTATCCAGCAATATCAAGTTGGATATCCAAAAAAAGAATTTCTCTTCAGGAAAAATTTAAATAAATTAGCCCATTTTGAAAATTTTAAACTGATTGGAAGATCATGAAGTCATGGAAAATATAACAATTTTTTTTATGCACAACGATGTACTAAATTAAGTAGCAATTTGAATTATCCCTCTTATTATATACATAGAAGCCAAAATCATGGTTGTGACATTGTAAACAGCGTGGTTAAATAAAGGTCACCACCATTAGGTTTTAGCTGCCTTCTGTGAGGTGATATTTGTAAAGATTTTTTAATAAGAATTTTTTTTTTTTTTTATCATCATAAAAAATATTTGACATAAGGTAATATTTACATAAATTTTGATCATAGAGATTACTGCATGGGAAATGTTGTTCATGTTCTGTTTAAGGTCAGTTGTCTACACTAGGGACCTGGGCCCAAGGAGGGTTGCTCTTCTTGGGAGTCTTTCTAAGGGCTCCCAGCCCTTATTCACGCGAGTTTCGGAGAAAGCTTCGAACAGCTAGGTTGATGAGGGCTATCTGGGATCAAACCCGGCATTTTTCCTCATGGGAAATAGAATAGAATTCTATGATATATATATATATATATTTATTTATTTAAACTTTTTTGTGCATTGTTAGGTATAAGGAATTCAAAACTACAAAACGACTTGGTATCTGTAGGGTTAGTCTGTTTGTTAATCTATGCTGTGTAGACACTATTTTAAGAATGAATTACAGTTAAAAAAAAAAAAAAAAAAAAAACGTGGCCAGTTCCTAAAATATTATTTATGATAGCAGAAAGAACTGTGTTGAGAGTTTCAAACTTTTGAAAACTTCATAAATTCAGAATTTAAAATTTTCTTAACATGATAAAATAGAGCAAAATTTTGCATAAATGTACATTATGAGGATTATTTTCATAATAAAGAAATTGAACTAGCTTTTAAATATCATTTATAATCCTGGTATGAATGTTAATGAATATTAACATTTCACTTTAAAAATTTTGTAAGTTATTCAAAATTAAAAGTTTTCATTACATGGAAAAATAAGGCAATATTTTACATAAATTTTGATCATAGAGATTATTTCATGGAAAATGTTGTTGTTCTTGTTCGGTTTAAAGTCAATTGTCTACACTAGGGACCTGGGCCTAAGAAGAGTTGCCCTTCTTGGAAGTCTTTCTAAGGGCTCCTAGCCCGTATTCACGCGAGTTTCGCAGGAAAGCTCCCAACAGCTGGGTTGACGAAGGCTACCTGGGATCGGACCCGGCATTTTCCCTCATGGGAAATACAATGAAATTCTGTGAAATCTAAAATACGGAAAATGTATCAAAGCAGGAGGTAGAGTAGCCAAATGAATGTGGAATTTCAGAATATGGCCATGCCAGGTGACAAATCAAATTCATTTTTCTTATCCTGACCTCATATATTTCAACAAAGATTTTGTCCCAAGGAGAAAAGGGAGACCACTAAAAAAATAATCAAAGTGTTTTGGATCGCCCTGTAAAAAAGTATTACTTGCAATGTGTTTTGGCTGTACCACGTGATTATGAGGCTTCTTTAATTATCTTTATAAATTTTGTATGAGGCTGCTTATATATATTTATGGCCCTATAACGGTTTCTTTAAAAAATTGCTACTTTTTAATTATAACACGTAACGTATTAAACTCATAGCAAAGCCATTTTTTAGAAAACTTTGCATACTACGTTAGACACAGCATATTGCAATCAGAATGGAAAAATGTTAAATATTTTGCGAAATATGAGCATTTTTACTAAATATTTTTTAACTACGCATATGCATAAGCTTAAAAAAAAATTTCATTTACTTAATTTAATAACTAAAAGATTGAGCTACTTACATGAAAACTCAAAACAAATATCGTGTAATATCAAAAAATTCCGGCGCACAGTGGATCGAAATATAGCCGATTGCGGACATAGGATTATTACGGTTTATTACATATTTTAAGATTGTATGGACAAATTTTTTTAGGTACATTTATGCTTAAATTAGCATAATATATGACACTGAAAAGAATACCATGTTTATTACAAACATTTTTATAGTTTAGATGTGCGAATAATGATTTAGAGATAGTTTTAGAATTTTAATAGGGATTTAGAAATAAAATTTTAGAATTTCGAAAGTACAAGGAGACTCATACAAGGAAATTAAGCCAAACAGCATGTAACAAAAACAAAGATTTATCACATCATTTTTACCATTTCTTAACCTAGTTGGAAAGTATTTATGACTTCGGTCTGTCTGTCTGTCCGCATTTTAACTCCCGTAACCAAGGAGTCAGACAGGGATGTAGTCTATCCCCAACTCTGTTTAATCTCTACATAGACGACATCATTCGAACATGGAAAGCTTCAGCCGCCCCAGGAATTAAGCTAAAAGTAGACACGTCCATCAACACGCTACTGTTCGCGGATGACCAGGTTATCATTCAGGAATGTGAAGACGATCTACAGAGATCAACGTATAGCCTACACAAAATTTGTCAAGACTATGGAATGAAAATATCGATAAAAAAAACCAAATCTATGGCTTTCAAAGGGAAAGAACCTACCCGTACAAAAATTGTCATTGAAAATGAAGTCATAGAACAAGTATCACACTTTACCTATCTAGGCTGTGATCTCACTTATGAATACGAGAACGAGGTACAGCAGAAATTGCACAAATTCCAATACATCTGTGGAACTTTGAGAAAAATCCTCAGGAAGAAGACACGAAAAGAAACACAACTTAAATTCTATAGGGTCATGGCCACACCCGTCTTACTTTATGGTTCAGAGACATGGACCTTGGGGAGTCGGGATCTATCGAGAATCCAAGCAACAGAAATGCGACATTTGAGACCTATAAAAGGCTGCACAATTTCCGACAAGATTCGGAATGAAGACATCAGGAAGGAGTTAAAGATCTTCAACTTATGTGATAGAATACAAGAATATCGTACTAAATGGAAAGACCATGTACAGCGTATGCCGGAAACACGGTTCCCCAGAGCTGCCCTCGACTACTCCCCAAAGGGCAGGAGAGATCGAGGACGACCGAGAAAGCGGTGGACTGAACAATGAAGCCGGAACAGGCACTATGCCTAATCCCTGAAGTTGATGATGATGATGAAATATTCATGTAATTCCATAAAACTGACATATGTTATTCAAGCTCATAGTAGAATGTTCCTTATTGAAAATGGGGGGTAAATATCACCACTGGTTTGTGTACAATAACACCGGAAAGAATTTCAAAGTGTTGCATTGTATGAGAGGTATTTCATTAAACCATATTTTAATGCCTTTATTTTGCACAAATCATAATGAAAATAAATTTTGTTATTCATATGCACATTCCCCCCCCCCCCTATTGAATATAGTATGTTTAACGTTAAGATTCATCGGGTACGCTAAATATTTGGATACATTACGGGCTACTATTGGAAATTGTTGGAATGGAATATCGTTTTTTTATAAGCATTTTTAATACTTACCAACAATTCTTAAGATTGAAAACGAATTATAGCTGTCTATCTTTCAATCCCTTAGTGTGCCTCTTAATAGTTTAGCATTTAAATTTTTAATTTAAACATTTTTGAAGTATTGAAAAACTCAGAGCAGAGATTCAAATTCAATTAGCTATTTATATGCAATGATCCACTACATTGACATTAGAATACTTTTAAAACAGCGTAAATAATCTATTAAAAAAAAAAAAAAAAAAAAAAAAAAAAAAAAAACTTTTAAAACTCAAATTCTTAATATATCGTATCACATAAATCTTTTCGAAGTTAGAATAAAATTTAATTTACAAAAAAATGTAACTTTTTTGTTTATTAACCAAAATTGATGAAATTTGAACTGCAAGTTGGTCTTGTGTTGTACAGGCTGTATATTATATGTTTTGTGTTCGTGAGAGAAAAAAATAAATAAATAAATAAAATTGAAAACTGCAATTTTTAATCCCACTTCAAAAACATGTGACTTAATAAGTAGCAGATTTTTTTTTTTTTTTTTTTTTTTTTGCCTTCAAACGGTTTTCATACAATCTTCTGCTGTTGCCACCTAAAATTCATACTTTAGTTAATTTTAAAAAATCTAATTGTCCGATCGATAAGCTGTTTAATCCGTCGAATTCACAAAAAATGTCCCTTTCATTTAGTACCTTATTTGTAACGATATAACTGATATTTCTAATTTATTTTCTAAATTTTATTTACCTTAAAATTGAGGCGCATTTTTTATTAGCTTGAGATTCACAAACATAATGATAGTAAGCGCATAAGAATTTGGGGAAAACATTTATATTTACTCAAATTCGGAAATATTTTTTTATTCTAAGTAACAAACACTAAAAATAAACAATTCCTCTCGAATTTCTAGGTTATATGGTTACTATAATTTATGTCTCAATGGTTACTTTAAATATCATTAAAGAAAAATTTATATTAAATGTATTCAATTCTTTTATTATTAAAAGTAAATTTTGCGCATACGGCAACGCATTTAAAAAGCAGAGTGAAACATTCATGGCTGAATATTTTTAAAGTGGTTACTTTTGCAAAAATTTATATAACTGTTTGTTGGTGTAGGCTTTTCTCTTATTTGCGTACAAAATATAAAACTACAAAATTCTTAGCTATTTAGAGATGTAGAAACATTATTTATATTTACAAAAAGAAAAAATGTGATATTTCCATAATGATAATAGATTAATAAATATATATATTCGCATAAATATTAATAATATAATATTTATATATATAAATATATCGAATAAATATTCGCATTTTATAGGTATTGTTCTAAATTATTTCATTACAAAAATCTGCTTTCTCAATAGTTTATCTTTTAGACCTATGTCCGTTTTTCAACATTGTTCGATCCACTGTGAGGCGATAGAATCAACTAAAATTTAGTTCCTCTCAAAAAATAAAAAAAAAAGGGAGGGGGGGGGGGGGGGGAGAGAGAAGGTGATACATGGCTTTATCAATAGTTATTTACAATCAACGGACATCATACGCCATTGATTGAATCAAAATTAAAATGTGAGTAAAACCCATCGTACTTTAAATTTTATTCAGAGAGGAACTGAATATCAGCTCATTCTATCGCCGACAACTTTTTGAATGTACACAATATTTGTTTGGAGTAACATGAAGTAACATTATAAGTAACTCAATATATTAAATTATGCAAATGAATTTTTTTTTTTTTAAGCTTCCGCATGCGTAACTGAAAATTATTCAGTAAAAATGCTCTTATTTCATAAGATATTAATATTTTTTCATTCTGAATGCAATATGCTGTGTCTAATGTACAATACCAAGCTCCTGAAAAATAGCTTTGTACTGAGTCTAATACCTTATGTATTATAATTTAATGTTTTTACTGTTAAATTTTAATGTATTGTGTTTAATGTATTATAATTTAATGTTTTTAATGCTAAATTTAATGTTTTTCCAGAAAAGGTGCCCTCTGGTGGACATTTTGGAATTGAAATACACTCTGTCACAAAAAAATATTTGCACCCAGAAGGAAATGAGCTACAATCACGAAACTTAACATGTGTGTAGTGTATGAAGATATAAGCAAATGATTAAAAATTCAGAACAAAAGATCGTTTTATTAAGAAGTTAGGGCATGAAAAAGGTTACAAATCAGTAAGTTGTAAAGCCACCTCTGGCAGCTATACAAGCCGAAACATTGCGTGGCATCGAATCAATTAGGTCACCTATATCCCCCTGCGGAATATCATGTCATAATCTTTGCAACTGGGCAGTTAATACATCAGTATTCTGGCACGGCTGCAGTTGCCTTCCTAGCACGTCCCAGACGTGCTCTATTGGAGAGAGGTCTGGTGACCTGGCAGGCCATGTGAGTACGTCATATCCTTGAAGACATTGTTGGGAGAGTCGAGCAGTATGTGGACGAACGTTATCTTACTGATAAATGGCACCTGTGCGGCTTGATAGCATAGGCAGCACAACTGGCGTTAAAATGCTGTCTACGTAACTGCGAGCCGTCACAGTGCCTTGAAGGATGACTAGAGGGGATCGTGTGTCCCAACAAATCGCTCCCCACACTGTCACACCTTGTTTAATGGCTGTGTGCCACTCGACAACAAATGCCGGATCAGACTGCTGGCCTGGCCGCCTCCACACGCGTGTGCGATGGTCATCAGCACTGAGACTGAATCGTAATTCACCACGGACGATCACACTCCAGCTTGGTTTGGGTCGAGAAAAATCCAGTCGACACTGCTTATGATGTGGGGTCGGTCTTAATGGACGTCGGCTGTTCATACCAGCGTCGGCCAGTCGTCTCAGAATGGTTTCCCTTGATACTACTGGATGCCTAGAATGTGGTAAATGGCATTGAATCGAGGCTAATGACGCTGTTGGTGCGGACGTGGTCGCTCTTATGATTGCGCGATCCTCGTGTTCATTTGCGCTTTTGGGACGTCTTGACCCTCCTCAATGGTTGATTCTCCCTTCCGTGACCCACTGTTACCAATCCCGAGCAACTACCATATCGCTCCGAACGAGGTGGCGGCTGATATGTCTGAACGACCAAACTGCTTCTCTACGGCCCCTCTCACTATCCGACAATTGTCTGTACTGCCACCGGTTACGTCTCAAAGGCATCTCAAGTCACAATACCTTCCATTAAAGTCGACAGATTCGTTTGAATAGCTCTACGGTGTGAGAAATCCTGCTTTTAAACTCGCCCAGCTGCGCAGTTCAGATGCGCATAACATAACGTGCTTAGCCTTGTCTCATTGGCGTTGAAATTTTAATCATTTGCATACCTCTTACCAGACTACATTTGTACCAAGTTTCGTAATTGTGGTTCGATTTCTTCTGGGTGCATATATTTTTTTGTGACAGAGTGTATTTTTTTTTTCGAAATTCCGTGAGCTCATCTCGTGTATAGTCTACATTTATACCAAATTTCGTTGCATTCCGTTCACCCGTTTGCGCTGTAGGATGCTGTTTATAGGGGAAGTTTAATTATAACCACCCTGTATATATAAGTATACTGATGCTTTTCATAAGAAATTGCTTTTAGAAGTTAGCATTATATGTATTCTGACTTATTCTTGTATAACTTGCTAACTTAAATGTATTTCCATGTTCCAGTTTCTCACGGAGAACAACCCTACCCCCACCCTAATCAATATTAATATCACGATACAACCAAATATATAATTTGGGGAAATGCCGTGCCTTTTTACATAAGATGCGCCGACGATAAAATTTTGGTAACTCAGACAAACAAACATTAAACATTTTCTAAACACAGGTCAAAACGTGAAAATATATGGGAAGTCGGAAAATTTCTCAAATCCCTTGAGTATATAGAAGAAAAGAAAAAGTTGAGTTGGGCACCGGGCATGTATTTTGTATACTTCACAATAAATTGGCCCCTCTTTGCATCACAGTCCCACCCAATCCGCGATTGTAATGAAACGCTCGCTCTCTGGTGGACTAAGGTGAAATTACAATTAACATGCTTTAATTCGGCTTCCATCAAGCCGCCATTGCTTGCCGATGTTTAGTTTCACATATATTTATTGAATAAAAATGAATAAATCCGGTAAAAAAGATAACACATATTGTTGTGTGCTACAGTGTAACTCCAAAGGATCAAGAAATCCAGAATTAAGCTTCCATTTATTTCCAAATGACAAATTTAAAATTTCAGTTGCTTCGGCTGATGGAAGTAAAGAATTAATCAGATGATTTGAAACTAATATTTGTTCAGCTTCAGTTAAAAATCTACTTCTGATCGAACTTGGAATAAACTGAAATATTTTTTTCCAAAAGCAATCTATTTTCCATGATGTAATGGCGGAGAAATTATAGTACGAATATTAAGGAGAATAACAAAAAGAACAATAATAAATACACGTGGCTAGTATATTTACTAACAACAAAAGCTGAAAAAGCACCCTCTATCGATCATTATAAACGCGGATACCGAATTCAAAAATGTCATAACTCAACATAAGATATATAAATTAGAAAAAATATTATTTATTGAATGTGAAGTGAAATAATTCAACCTGATTCTTTTGAGAAAGGTATCTCTCACGATTCATTAGTAACAAAAAGTGAGAAAAAATACACCATATTGTTCCTTTTGCATTTCATATCATTAATTTTTAATGTTATTGGATAATAAGCTTTGCAAGAGAGAAACAAAAGTGAAATATTCTTAGTTAACTGATAATAATAAAAGTGATTAGCTGTGCTAGTTTCTCGAATGAGGTTATTTATGTTGTATGCATCTTGGTGATTAAGAAGCTTAGTATCGTCTGAATGAAAATGAATTGGCACGTTCAGATCAATGATGCATGGGCTGACAGAAGTCGTTTTCTGTTACTGATCTATTTTTATTACTATTATTTATTTACTTTAATTATAAACGTCAAAGAATCACTTTATTTAAATTTCGAATTCATGTGCAACTTCCTTGATATATATATATTATTTAGGACAAGTCTTTACGATGAACGGAACATTATGGAAGAAATTAACAACTGAGTTAAACTTGCATGGAGAGCATTTGGAAGAAATAGCACTATATTCAAAAGCGACCTCTTAATTTGTTTGAAAAGAAAAATTTTTGATCTGTGTATTTTGCCTGTTTTAACTTATGCTTCAGAAACTTGGACATTAACATGTAAAACTATACAAAAACTGTCCAGAGAAGCATGAAGAGATGCATGTTAGGATTCACCCGAAGAGACAGAAAGCGAAACACTTGTATTAGAAAGCAAACCAAAGTTACTGATGTTATTTCTAGAGTCAAGAAGTTAAAATGGAGCTGGGCTGGACACCTTGCGAAAAGAAATTATGATAGATGGACCACCAAAATCTTATTTTGGATACCAAGATATAAGAAAGGACCGAGGAAGAGATCACTGTGTCTTTACAGAGATGAAATAGTGAAGTTTGGATGAGCAGAATGGAGAAGAATTGCAGAAACTAGGGCAGTTTGGAATCATCTAGGAGAGGCCTTCATCCTGCAGTGGATTGATAAAGGCTGAAATTGATGATGATGATATATATACACACACATATATATATATATTTATATATATGGAAAAATGTTTGCATTTTTAAAAGTATTTTTTTGTATTCTGATTCTACTTGTTGTAATGTTTATTTTTATTATAGCATCTTCATATTTTAGCTCCTAATGGATTTTTATGATATGGTCAGTTAAGTTATATCTCGTGTATGTATTCTGTTCGATTATTGATAAATTCTATAGCCATTTAGATTTTTCTTAGCTTTTGGTTACATTCTTGGAGGAATGACGTAAGAGGAGATGGTATGTCCGGAAAAACATGAAACCAAAATCTTTACCACAGAAGCCATTCACTAATACAGTGCTATAGCTAATGTTTTGGTAGACTCAATATGGCTCCTGCCATAACGCTGTTATTGCGGCAGCCATCTTAAGTAGACAACAAGTGACTTCATTTACTCTGCATGATGATACGCCGTATGCCTATTCCTCCAATGTTACATTCGTTATATCTTCTGTTATATGATTTTAAACAGTTTCATATACTATATATTTTAACAGCAAAATTTGGGAAACCCATCACTGCACTGTGGCAGAAAAACTAATGTTTCAAACGATTTCATTACATGATTCGGTTGGTATAACAACCGGCGTAATAAATACCTTACAAGGAAACATTCAAAAGGTGTCGTCTTCAAAAAAATATTGAAAAAAATATATGTGATTCTACTCTTCATAAAACACCAGAAAGTGAAAAAATTATCGGCTGAAATGAATTACAGCGACCACAAAAAATTATCAAAATTAAGCATATTCGGCGATTTCACACTGTTAGGCGCTTGATTTTGAGTACTTGGCGGAGAAGCAAAACACTGTTCTGTTCGTAACACGGCAATCTCAGTGCTAGCAAACTTATCGCCTAACAGCGCTAAATCGCCAAAAATACTTAATTTTGATATTTTTTTGTGGTCGATGTAATTCCTTTCAGCCGATAATGTTTTCACTTTCAACTTTAAGTTTTTCACATTTTATGAAGAGTAGAATCACATATATTTTTTTTCAATATTTTCTGAAGACGACACCTTTTGAATGCTTCCTTGTTAGAAAATTTGCTTTATCACCCAGACAGATTTTAAGCATTATCATGCATAATTTTATTTCCCTTTATCTACAGTAATTAAAGCCTGTCATATAGTGTGCCATAATGTTTCTTTTATCCTGTTTTCGAAGGCTATATATAACTACTTATTACAGCATTACGTTGGCAGTATTGTTTCATAGTGTTGTGAGACATTTTCAATTAGACGCATTTTAAACAATTATGCATTAAACGAATTTTAAACAATTACATTGCCGCTATGAATCGCAATAGATAAAACTTTGTAAGCAAGCACCATAGATTACAAAAACTCGCATCGATTATTTTGTACCAGAAATAATAGCTAAACCTTTCTTCAGACAAAAAATATTACCCACGATTGCATATGAAAGCGGCAATCCGGCAATGTATGTACAGTAAAAAAAAAAAGGAAAAGAAATTTGCACCATTATTATCGTGACATAGAACGGTATAGTAGATGTAACCTATTATATCGCTACTATTATACTATTCTATCGTTTATATTGTTACCATTCGGTTGGGAATAGAAACATTTATTAATTTAATCAAAATCTCCATTTTTACAATATTAATTTTGTGGGTTTTTTTTCCACGGTATGACATCGTGACTTACTTTACTTGAAACATGTTTTTTGTGACTTGAAGCAGGGGTGGGAATTTTTAGAAATTCTTACCAGCCAAGTACTTTTTTTTTTTTTTTTTTTTTTTTTTTTTTTTACCAGCCAACAATATAGTCTTTAGAGCAAAATGTACACAAATGTAAGGTGAATTGACCATTTAATAGAATTCTTCCGATTTCTCAAAGCACCATTTCTTAAAATATAGTGTTCAGTACAGAATAATAACAGCTAATATAATAATAAAATCTAAAGTAATTACCTATTCAAACACTGTTCATGCTCTTGCTGTTTTACCATATTGAATATCGTAATGAAACTGACTGACTTAAAAAATCACTTGCCATGTCCGAAAAATTACCCGCCAGTGGCAAGTAAATTGAGCATTTCCCCATCTTTGACTGGAAGTGTGTTCTGACAGCATTTTGCACCCAGTATATTAATTTATACTTGAAGGCTTAGACCACATCGTTAATCATTATATTTCAAAGATTTTTTTTTCTTTTTTTAATTGAATTACAATTTTTGTTACATGACTTTATAAATAAAAATTAACCTAACAAATAATAATAATAATAATTCATTGAAGTAGCTCAAAAACTCATTTCGGGTCTTCGCTGTCTTCGGCAGCAGCTTTCCCGACCGCATTATGTTGGATCCGGGTCCTCAATGTCTGTGGCAGCGTTTTACCATGGACACTTCAATTTGTAAGGATCGACACAGTCACTTTTTTGAATACTACTTTTTAAAAAAACAGAAGTATTTAGTAATTGTTTGTAGTAGTAATCGTCGGTCGAATAATACGAAGTTTGCTTTATATTACCGATATTCCAAAAAGTGACTGCGCCGATCCCTGAATTTGTGTGCATATCGGACAACAGGTGTGCTACTATTAAATACGGACAACGATTTTAAAAATGGCTATATCTCAGTTTCTCTTAACTTAATATTTAAGTTTGAGGTCTATGTATTATCTAAACACTTTTTTTTTTAATTCGCTCTGTTATAATAAGTTGTAAGTTAAAGAAATTTATAATAACAATTGTTAATTACATTATAAAAATTATAAATGAACTTGGCTGTTATAAACTTTAATTAAATTTGAAATTTAATAAGTTTACTCTTTTCTATTATAGTACTATTTGATTCCCGATAGAAAATAAATTAAATGACGAAAAACATTTCCCTTTCATAAGAATTTTTCTCTCTCCAAATAAATAATTGCTTTCAAATGTCAATGTTTGAAAGGAAATATCACATTTGATTTAATTAAAACAAAATCTAACAATAGCATCAGCATATATAGTTACGCTCATCACTGACTGACTGACTCTGTCACGCTTAAACAGACTAAGAGATTTCCTTGGACTCTGTCTGTGTGTGAACGCAAGTTGTCACCTAAAATTCATATTTAGTTAATTTTAAAAAAGCTAATTGTCCGATCGATAAGCTGTTTAATCCGACGGATTCAGAAAAATCGCCCCGTTCATTTGGTACCTGATTTGTAACGAATTTTTGATTATATTTTTAAAAATTAATTAAAATATGAAAATAGACATAGCTTTAAAAAAGACATTTAAATTTTTAATTGGTGTCATTTTTTTTTTTTTTTTTTTTTTTTTTTTTTTTTAAGCATAAAATGAAATATGCTTTCACGTGAAAAAAATAAAATAAATAAATAAAATAAATAAATAAATATTAAATTTGCTTATGCATGCGAGAAAATGACGTCTATAAAATAATAATTTTAAATTTTAAAGGTAACGAATGTTCGGACATCTGCGCATGTCGAACGAGCACCGCGGGGCTTTCGTGGTCATGTGACCATATCAAGAATCCAGTTGTTGTTTGGCTTTCGACTGATCTAGAAGCCGGAATGCCTAGCGGGTATATCCCCATTTTGTAACAGCGGGTTTTATCCCCAAATATATGTATAAGCGGGTTTATCCCCACATTATAACTGCGGGCTTTGTCCCCTTCTATCTTTTTCGTCAAATATGTGTAGTGTGTGTTGTTTTGTACTGTGTCGTCGATTAAAAAATATGAAAAATAACTGAAGGTTATCATATATCAATTAACACACACCAATCTCCTACATTAGTGGTCCGTCATTGTCGCAGATAACCAGCAAATAAATAAATATGGAAAAGCTGAAACGAATGAAAAGCGCCGTAAAAGGTGCCATAACAAAAATTGAATCCTTCGTTGATTTGAACTCTGAAAATATTTCTTGTTCCACAACTGAGCTTGAAATAAAACTTAGAAAGTTATCTGAGTTGCAAGGCAAACTGGGTGATATCCGGATCCAATATTATGATATTCCGGACATAAAAGACTTACCTGCAATCGAAAATGAAATAGATGAACTTGAAGATCGCCTTGAAAGAATTGAGGTAAGACTCAATTTACTTCTTAAATCTGTTAAACTTTCTGAGAACAATTCTAATAAAAATGAAAGTTTAGAATTTAAAAGTTCTGATGAAGTTAATGTCCGGCTGCCGGACATCCCTTTACCTATTTTTAATGGTAAAATTGAAGATTTTTCCCTATTTAAAATACAATTCAATAACTTAATTTCTAACAACACGAAACTAAATGATGCTCAGAAACTGTTTTATCTTCGTGCATCCTTAACTGGTGATGCGAAAAAACTAGAAAGTCCTGATGATACATTTACCTCACTATTTAATGCACTTATAGAACGATTCGAAAACCACCGAATTTTAATTGACACTCATCTATCAGCAATAATGCATTATGAAAAAATCCATCGGGAATCCTTTAACGAACTGAGATCGCTTATTGATTGTATAAATAAAAATATTAGAGCACTAAGTGTTTTAGATTATAAGAGAAATAATTTATCGGATGCAATGCTCATTAATATTATATTATTAAAGGTAGACAAAGAAACAAGGAAATTGTTTGAATATTCAGTCAAAAAAACAGAATATCCAAAATTTGAAGAATTAATGTCATTTTTGGAAAGTCGAAGTGCCACTCTGGAAAGCGTATCTAGAAATTCTGTTGAAAGAATCGAAAATAAGAACACTTTTCGTCCCAAAACGAAAACCTTTATGCTTAATTCTGCATGTAATTCAAAGGTAAAAAATTGTATTCTGTGTAAAAATTTGCATAGTTTAAACAAATGTCCCGAGTTTCTAAAAATGAATATATCTGAAAGATTCGATTTCGTAAAACGTAACAAACTTTGCATCAACTGCTTTAATAAATTTCATTTATCATCCTCTTGTTTATCGAAGTTTAAATGTAGCACATGTGGAATGAATCATCATTCTTTATTGCATAAACAAAAAGAAAATAGTAGTAATCAAAAGAGTGAGAATAATTCTACCCCCCCTTCAGACACCCACCTAACACAGGTGTCCGGAAATGAACCTCTCCGTCTATTTTCCAATTGGGAAAGAGAGAGAAAATCTGTATTACTGAGTACGTGTTTTGTTTATGTTAAAGATAAATATGAAAAGAGAGTGAAGATGCGATTTCTTCTGGACTCTGCTTGTAATGCGAATATATTAATTGCCGATTGTGCTAATATATTAGGATTGAAATCAAAGGTTATAAACACGTCTATTACTGGAATAAATAATTCTTCTTACAACGTTAAGAGAAAAATCAGTAGTATTATTTCCAACGTAGATGAGAGTTTTAGGGAAAACATAGACTTTTTAATTGTTCCCAAAATCACAGATTATATCCCAACAAATAAGGTAGATATATCAAAAATTAATTTACCAAATTTAGTAGATTTTGCTGATCCCATGTTTTTCCAACCAGGAAAAATACACGGCATTATAGGTAGTGAACTGTTTTATAGAATTTTAAAACCTAATTCAGTTCAAATTAGTGATAAGTTATTTTTACAGGATTCTGTTTTTGGCTGGATTCCTACTGGAGCTTTAGAAGAAACGGTTCCATTAAATAGTAATGAGAATCAATGTTATTTTATAACAAAGTTTGATGAAATCAATAATAACTTAAGCCGATTCTGGCAATTGGAATCCATTGGAATTCAGCCCGATGATTTAAAACCAGTAGAGAAAGATCAAGCCCAACAAATTTTTGACAAAACTGCCAGGTTTGTGAACGATAGGTATGAAGTGCAGTTGCCTTGGAAAACGGATCCGAAACAGCTGCACAATAACTTTACTGTAGCGAAAAAGCGACTAGAATTTTTACAAAGGAAATTTTATCGGGATCCTGAACTCTTTCAAAATTATTCAAAAATTATAAATGAATATTTAAATGAAGGTATTATTGAGCAAGTTGAAAGTAGTGAGCCAATATTAGATAAGGGAATTTATTACTTACCCCATCATGCTGTCTGTAAGGAAGACAAGCTTACTACGAAAGTTCGCATAGTTTTTGATGCAAGCTCCCATGATACCAATCAATTTTCTTTAAATGACTGCTTGTGGCCTGGTAACAATTTAAACCCACTTCTCTTTGATTTTTTTATTCATTTCCGACTTAACGAAATAGCCTTCTCTGCAGACATCGAGAAAGCATTTTTACAGATATCCCTTGCAGAAAAGGATCGTGATGTTGTGCGGTTTTTATGGTTTGAAAGGGATTTTAGATCTCTTGAAAATTTGAAAACATTAAGATTTAAACGTGTTCTTTTTGGTGTTAATGCATCCCCATTTCTCTTGTCAGCTACTATTAAAAAACATATATCTCAATTTAGTGATCGATATCCAAAAACTGTCCATCTTCTCGATAATTATATTTATGTTGACGACTTCATCTCTGGCGAAGATACTGTGGAAAAAGCTCTTGAAATTTCTCTTGAGGCTAAAGAAATTATGTCTCAGGCAGGAATGAGTTTAAGAAAGTGGATTACAAACGATGATGCGTTAATGAAATTCTGGCATAAAAAAGGTTTAAATACGCAATTAGAGCACTCTACAATCAGCTTAGGAAGTAATCTAGCAAAGGTCTTAGGCATGGCCTGGAAGACAGAAGAGGATTGTCTAACTTTAGAAGTAAAGAGTTTATTGGAATTTTTGTCCTCTAAGAAAAGTTCAAAACGTCTCCTTTTGCAAGCAGTTGGGAAGATATTTGACCCTCTGGGTCTGCTCACGCCTTTCACCATTAGAGTCAAGTGCCTATTTCAAGAATTATGGATGAAGAAAATACCCTGGGATGGACAGTTGCCAGCCGATGTCCAAGGAAAATGGGAAAAATGGTGTGAAGAGCTTCCTAGATTGTCTGAAGTAAAAATTCCTAGAAAAATCCTAAGTTGCTCGAACCAGGTACTTGCAGTGGAAATACACGCATTTTCCGATGCCAGTAAGGCAGCGTATGGCACTGCTATTTATCTGCGTATACAGACAGAAAATAATATAGATGTCAACCTCATAACATCTAAGAGTCGTGTTGCTCCCTTAAAAGAAATTTCCTTACCTAGATTAGAGTTGCTTGGTGCCCTATTAAGTGCAAGACTGACCCACAAGATAAAACCTATCATCGATCAAAAAACAGTGTCCACAGTTTACTACTGGTCTGACTCCAAGATAACATTGTACTGGATAAATGGCTCGGCCAAACGTTGGAAACAATTTGTGGCGAATCGCGTAACAGAAATACAAACTTTAAGTAATCCGAATTCCTGGCACCATTGCTCCGGAAAGGACAATCCTGCAGATTTGTTAACCCGAGGTACTAGTGCAGATTCACTTTTAAACAGTTCCATGTGGTGGCACGGCCCACCTTTCTTGACTGATCCGGACTTTCAACCCTCAGACAAGGACCTTATAAATGTGACAAAAAGTGACTATTTTTCTGAAGCTAAAAAAGGTCTTAATGACCCTGAACTTAATTTTTCCCTTTATGTAACTACCCCACCTTTCAATTTTGTTGAGGACATTTTGACCATTAGTAATAGTTTTACTAAAATTGTGCATGTTTTAGCGTTTATATTTTCAGGTTCATCAACAATATAAGACATCCAGGGGAAAGAAAAACTGGATACCTAAGTCCAGAAGAAAAGAGGGGTGCACTAAATTTTATACTAAAGAAAATACAGGAGGGAGAATTTGGGAATGAGCTAACAGGTATAAATTTTAATAACTGTATTTCTCCTAGCAGCAGGCTTCGCCCCCTGGCACCGATAATAGACTCAGATGGTTTATTAAGAATTGGAGGTAGGTTACATAATTCAGATTTGAATTATAGGAGAAAACATCCTATAATATTGCCAAAGGGTAAGTTCAGTGAGATAGTTATTAAACATTTTCATGAGAAATTTCAACATTCAGGTCCTCAGACATTACTTTATAACATTAGGCAAGAATATTGGCCCTTAAATGGTCGAAATGCATGTCGTAAAATTATCCATAATTGTGTCAGATGTTTTAGAGCTAACCCTAAGTTATACTCTCAAAAAATGGGTGATCTGCCTAAAGAGAGGATAAATCCTGTCTTCGCATTCAATAGTACAGGCATAGATCTTTGTGGCCCCTTTTTTTATAAAAAATAAGCATCAAAGAAAAGGGGCTCCCATTAAAATTTATGTTGTACTTTTCGTTTGCCTTACGACTAAGGCAATACACCTAGAAATCGTCTCTGACTTAACTTCAGAGTCACTAATTGCTGCCTTGAAACGTTTTATCGGCAGACGAGGTAAGTGTGCTAAAATCTTTTCGGACAATGGGAGTAATCTTGTTCGAGCTAATAAAGACTTAAAGGAATTTTTTAAATTAGTTACCCAACAAGATGAAAATTTGGCAAGGTTCTCCTCAAATGAGAAAATAGAATGGAAATTTATACCTCCCAGGGCACCAAATTTTGGTGGCTTATGGGAAGCCGGGATTAAATCTTTCAAGTATTATTACAAGCGTATTATAGGTGATGCTAAACTGACGTACGAAGCCTTTCAAACCATCATGATTCAAATTGAATCCATGTTGAATTCACGGCCATTAACCCCTCTTTCGGCCGACATAGAGGATTTGGAAATTTTGACCCCTGGTCATTTTCTTATCGGTCGATCGTTAACGGCCATCCCCGAACCCTCACTGACCAACATTCAAACCAATAAATTAAATTTGTGGCAACAAACTTGTAAATTAACTCAAACATTTTGGAAATTTTGGTCTAACAATTACTTAAATAATCTACAGCAAAGGACTAAGTGGTACTTTGAAAAACAAAACGTAAAGGTAGGCGATATGGTCGTCATAAAGGAGGATAATTTGCCCCCTCTAAAATGGTTACTAGGGCGCATTACTAAAACCTATATTGGAAGGGATAATATTGTTAGAGTAGTAGATATTCGAACAAAAAATGGAATACTGAAAAGAGCTATTTCCAAATTAGCTATTTTGCCAATTAATGATTAAAAAATATATATGCATTTTTTTTTTGTGTGTATCTTATTATATAACATTTAGTATTACTGTATGATGTGCCTTTATAATATTCTTCTGCATAATTGTATTTTTGTATTTCAATTTTCGTTTATTATTATATTGCATTGTGTAACATTTATTATTATATTGCTTCATCTAACTCGAACTTTGAATGTGCTGTGCACATTGCAACGCGGGGCGGCATGTTCGGACATCTGCGCATGTCGAACGAGCACCGCGGGGCTTTCGTGGTCATGTGACCATATCAAGAATCCAGTTGTTGTTTGGCTTTCGACTGATCTAGAAGCCGGAATGCCTAGCGGGTATATCCCCATTTTGTAACAGCGGGTTTTATCCCCAAATATATGTATAAGCGGGTTTATCCCCACATTATAACTGCGGGCTTTGTCCCCTTCTATCTTTTTCGTCAAATATGTGTAGTGTGTGTTGTTTTGTACTGTGTCGTCGATTAAAAAATATGAAAAATAACTGAAGGTTATCATATATCAATTAACACACACCAATCTCCTACAACGAAGATATAAATAAAGTGCGAAAATTTCGCTAGGGCAAATGATTTATTTGAAGTGAGAAATAAATAAAATGAAATGATCATTTTTCAACAGGCACCTTAGTCGCCCTACAATTAACTAGTTAATTAAATAAAAATCGTTACTGAGGTACGCAGACAACTAAAATGAAAGAACACGGAATTTAAATAAAATAAAACAGAAAAATCATCGGGAAAAAAAAAAAAAAATTATTTAAAAAAATTCGAAAATAAAAAAAAATTTAGATGAGGTGCATTTCTGCATGTTCCAAACTAATCCGTCACCAAGCTTTGTAGCTTTGTGATCAGTGGCCAGCTCCAAGCAACAGCATGCACACGCACACACAGAGACGCTTCTCTTTATTTAAGTAAATTTATCTTTTTCATAAAATGTTTCTGGTAATAAATAAAGTAATCCAGTTACTTTCTCTGTAGATATTAGTTTTAATTTATTTAATTTTTCAATGAACTGCTTTACTGCATTACAATTGGATCCTTTGGTTGCAGTAATGGGTACTTTCTATTATTCAGATTCTCAACGTGAATGATTCCCATTACTTTCCACCATTTTTTCATCCATGCGTGTCTGAAATATAAAATGAAAAACTAGGTAACTCGCGTCAAACGAAGCATGCAAAGATCATTCTTATATACACCAAAACATCTTCTTAGAGGTATAGCCGTGGAGGAAAAAGATGAAGTGTAATTTTCGACAAGCTGAAAAGGAGCCGATAATCCGAATTAGTGTTCTAATTATATCCTTTCTGCCATACATTATTTTGACTTGTATTTATATTTATTGTTAAAGAATTATGAAACATTTTTTTAACAATATGGAAAGGTAAATTTTCTTTGTAACTCAAACTGATCATTCATGAAATTATGGAAAGATTGTCTATTTATATTTATGGGAAGTCGTTAACACTTTATGTAAACGATTTTGAAAATTAGTTTTTGCGTAGGAAGTACACATTTCTTGCAATGGTTTTATTAGACCCACTGCAAAGCCATTCTTAGGAAACTTAGCATATTACATTAGACACAGCACACTACAATCAGAATGTAAAACTGTTAAATATCTTACGAAATATGAGCGTTTTTATTAAACAATTTTTAACTACGCATGCGCAAGCTTTTAAAAAATTCTATTTGTATAATTTAATAGCCAAAAATATTGAGCTACTTATGTGAAAGCTCCAAGCAAATATCGTGAAAATTCAAAAAGTTATGAGACATAGAATAAATAGAATTTCAGATCATCTGAAAATAAGAGCTAAACTATAAGGGGTTTTATTCACATTTTTATTTTTATTCAATCAATGTCCAGTGGTGGTAATACAGTGTTCGCTGATTGTAAGTAAATACACAGGCCTACAAAATTAAAGTTGACAAAATTTGATTTGATGATTTTAGCTGAACTTTGCGTTTTTTGATGAGCTGAAACTGACAATGCAGCCCATTTTTCTCTATCACTTATAGATTTTTATCAATACAGGATGCTTACCGACACAATTTTTTACATATACTATCATAACAATAGGATGGTTGGTTGGTTGGTATGGTTTTACGTCGCACTAGTGCTGCGCTATTACAACAATAGGTATCCATGATTAATTAATCATGAAAACATACTATAAAACTTACCATATAATTATCTTGGTGGAAGAGTAATGGAAGAAATTATATTGGTAGGCACCCTGTATTGACAAAAATCTATACGTGATAGAGGAAAACTGACTTCATTTTCGGTTTCAGCACACCAAAAACATAAAGATCAGTCAAATTTTTGCATTATGGTTGCAGTAGGCTGTGTCTAATGTAGTACGCCAAGTTTCCCAAAAATGGCTTAGCACTGGATACTGGTTCTAATATCCTATATGTTATGCTTATTATTAAAAAAGTTTTGTTTTTCAATTTTTTAAAGAAACCGTTATATCTCAATGAATGCATGTGGTAACCTTATAAAAATTTATACAAATAATTAAAAGAATCCTCGTAATCACGTGCCACAGAAAAAACGCATTTCAAGCATTACTTTTTACAGGGTGATCCAAAAACTTTTGACTTTTGTTTAATTTTCTACTGCTCTTCTTTTCCTCTTCAGGACAAAGCTGTTGCTGAAATACATGAGGCATAACATGTATTTTACACTCCCAAATTTTCAAGATGATTCCTAAAGAACTTTTCTAGATATTTGACAAAACGTCTAAATTCGAAAGTGTCCAAATAATTATTGGTAGATGTAGATAGTGCACATAAAAATTAAATGTCAGAATAGTTTCCGTAAAGTGATTAAGACTTTCTGTAATATATTTAAAGAACATGATGTCATCTTTGTTATATGTGTAACTATGACTATAACTGTATATCTATATGTAACTTTAATTATAACTGTGTCAAGTATGCTCTTAACTGTAACTTTACTTTAAGATAATAAGATGTAACCGCCACCAGATCCTGATTAAGGGGGAAGCACACATTATCTCCGCTCTCACCGGAATATTTTTACAATTATTTTTTACTCCATGTCATAGAAATTCCACGCTTTGACGAGGAAATATTTTTTATAAAAAAATGAACGGTGTAAAACAATCCAATTTACTCACCGTTATTAGACACCAGAATTCTTTTAAAATAATTTTTAATGAGAATTTTCTGTTTATTATAGGAGGAAAGTATTTGTTAAAAAATAACGGTGTAAGTATAAATAATGTGTGCTTCCCCCTTAATCAGGCTCTGACCGCCACTGTGTGGCAACAATCAGACTGCAACTGCTCTTCAATAAAGAAGTAACATATAACAATCTTAAAATACATTTTAAAAATATTAAAATCAAATATAAAATACAAGGAGCTTATAGTACAATTTCAGGATCGATGTTAGTATTGAAAAGGAGCTCGATGCGAGTCCAAAATGTCTACTTTACCATTTGTTTCTATTTTATAATTGATTATAATACTTTTTAAAATATATTTTGATAAATGTCATTGCCATATACTATACATTCTTAAAGCTTAATTACCTATTTAATTTATTAATTCATAATACAGCTTTGAAATAAATGAAATTATTATACCAACTCATTTAAAAATTTCATGCTTTTTCAACAACTGATAGAAAGATAACAAAATTTTAAAGAGATACAGGGTTATTGCTGAAGTATTTGGTGTCTACATGCATGTCTGTCTGTACCACCACAGCGGTTTATAAATTATAAGGTAGTAGTTGTAATAGTTTCTGCTGTATATAGTGTTTGTAGTTCATATAGACACACACACACACACACACAAAAAAAAAAAAGCAATATATTACAATTAATGGACGGTATTTCTTTTAAATGTATTTTAATGTCGCTGTTAAATGTATTTTAATGTATACTCCATTCAACATAATGAAATTTGCATAATTTATTAAGAGGGTTAAAATCCTGTTTTTGTATAAAATGGTGTCATATAATTAATAATTAGTTCGCCTAGCTTTGGCTCTACACACGGACACAAATTAAAAAAAAAGGGGGGGGGAGGGGATTCGGAATAATTTACACAAGAAAATTCCGAAACGTTATGATGGATCGGGATAAATCCACATAGCTGCAAAATACTAAAATTTTTAGCCACTAGTAATTTTTAATAGTAATCTTTTATGAATTTTTGTAACAATTTTATGTGAATAAATAAGATTATCACTTTTAATACTGGGATTAAAAAATACAATAAACGTATGTATTAGTTGGCACCTATGACCCATAAGATCTTAGATAAAGCTTGTGAGCCAATAGCCAAGTATTTCACTTATTATCATTATTATTATTATTATAATCATTTCTTCATTATTATTATTATAACTATATCGCGGAATTCAGACAGTACTACTAATATTCAAAAAAGAAACTAATTAAAAATACCATGCTTAATCATATTTTTAAATTTTCATTAAATATTGCCATGAATCCTGTTTCGAAAATACAAGCAATGGTTTAACAATATTTAAAAAAGGAAACTCATTAAAAATACCACACTTAACCGTATTTTCAAACTTTTATTAAATATTGCCAAGAATCCTATCTCAGAAATAAAAGCAATGGTTTTATAATAAGAAAATATAATCTTATAAAATTAATTTTTTAACTATTGTATTTTCATGGAATACTCAAATTAGTCTTTGTATTCCATTTAAAACTTCCTTTTCACGAAGTCTAAATTATCATTAGAAGTGATTCCATACGGCAAATAGATATGACCTTAATTATGGTTTTTCATCCTTGATAAAACATATTTGAGCTAGTTCTTCTTCTCCATCTATTTCTTAATCTAAGATGTTGGCTCACGGCCTGTACAACGAAAAGTAGTCAAACTTCGATGGGATACATATTTTCAAACTTACATGCACATCGCAGATTTTTTTTTTTTTTTTTTTGTACTATGTGAAAAGTTGTAAGACGCATTGTTGAAATAGAAAAAGAGATTCATCCTACTTTAAGCATTTCCCAATTTTGATTGCCTATATTATATTGCATGGTTTTTCGGTATAGTATGCTAATTTTCTTAAAGAAGATATCGTTAACATCGTCGTACATTAATATCATCAAAACACTTTTAGAAGAATTAATTTCTTATCATTTACAATTCAATTTGACATATTCTACGTTAACTGCAATTTTTGCTTCATTTTCACCGATTTTTTCAACCAATGAAATGATGAAATAAACAGTTTTGAAAATGAAATATACATACATTGTAAAAAAAAAAAAAAAACTGTTAAAAGTACAGGAAAAATCTGGTAGCTGGGGTGCCAGTATTTCTCCGTCAAATATACAGAACAAAAAACCTGTTTGATTTACAGGATTCCCGTGTAAAATATATGTCAGTGATATATACAATTTTACGGTTTTAAACTGTATATTTGACGAAGAAATACTGGCACCCCAGCTGCCAGATTTTTCCTGTACTTTAAACTTTTTTTTTTTTTTTTTGCAGTGTATGTAAATTACAATACAGATAATAAAAGATTAAAAAAAAATAATAATTTCTATAATATTAAATAACATTACATAATATTAAAATTATTGCTTTTAGAAAGAATCCTCTAAGTTTTCCGTTACTAATATTTGAAATTTTATTATCATTTAAACTATTAATGTTATTACAAGCATACAAACTAAAAAAAAAAAAAAAAAAAAAAAAAAAGGAGAAATATTTCAAAGATATAATTATTTAATTACATATTTTACCGAATTCGTTAGCAGAGAAAAACCTATTACTACTAAGATATTTCTAATAATTATAGTGCAGTATATCTATTTTACTGATGTTTGAATATGATTTTAAATGAGTATATATCAAAAAGTTTTAATGTAATCCATTATAAAAGTTGTAGTGCTAAAAATAAAATAAACATAAAGAAAAACGTGAATGTTTTTCATTAACAATCAAGTTGATTGAACAATTATGATAGCTAAATTACAAAGGGACTGGGATTTATTTTCATTATTGCGTATAAGACTCTGTTGGAGAAAAAAACTGACAGTTCATGTATAATTTGCAAACTAGTTGAAATTATAATCATAGTGAAACATTAAAAAGTGTATAGATTTTTCAGTATTTAATTGCTTAAAATATTACAATGCACTTGCGGAATCATTATTAAATCGACAAATATTAAACTTCAATAATAAAGAAAATAATTTTTCGGCTGAACGCATAAACATGGATTCATGGATATGTTTAGGACCGAAAGTGTATGTATATGTTTGTGTAATATGTATGTATAATATATGTGTATGTAATAAAATTAAAAAAGTGCTTATACGTATACGGATTTAAAAATTTCAGAGTATACAGTCGGCAGCATAATTTTTCGAGCACTAGCCAAAAATTCCTATATTAAAAAAGTACACTTAAGACTATTTTGTTAAATAAATCCTTGTCGAATCATGTTCTTAGACTGACTAAGAAAATGACTCGATAAGGATTTATTTAACGAAGCAGTATTAAGTGTACTCTTTTTAGACAGAGATTATTGCTAGTGCTCGAATAATTTTGCAGCCGACTGTATGTGTCTGAACCGATGTTCTTTATTTATGCTTTAAAAACTAAACTAATGATGACTGTTATTCATATGTCCTAGAAGCATTTGCTGAACGGAGCTTGCGAAATAACTAATCAATAGCTGACGTTATTCTTCTTATTTATTTATTTATTTATTCTTATTATTTTTTTCTTATTATTATTTTTGTCGTGTGTTTAAGATTACTTCAGGTCTCGTCCATGTTTTAAAAAAAAAATCTATAAAAATATTAAATGGTGTTTAATGGCTTTACTGTAATTGTTTTATTATAAAAATATTAAAATATCCGTTATACTCCTTATGGCCGTGTGATATCGGAAAACAACAAGGAGTCAGGATAAACAAAATTTAAGTGCCATACTTCTTCATTTTGCAATTTAAATTTGGGAAACCGATTTTTATTGGGCATTTCTAATGTTTATTTTTTTATTTGATTATTCATTAATAGAAAAAAAAAAGAACAGTTTAAGAGGAAAAATAAAATTCTTTACAATTGCATTATTATACATTGTCAGAACAAATGATTACCCTGTTTTTACAACATTCTTATTCATTAGTGATTGCACTGATTTTGATTTTCTTTTGCAGATACATTGAGCCAGCTATCAAAATTTTCTTGGTGTCAGAAAGTAATATACAGTTGCATTTTTAACCCTCTTAGGCAGGGCCTGATTATCACTGGGGCACGTGGCCCGAGCCCTGAGTAGAAGGGGGCACTAAAACTCATTTTTTGTATCCTTGATTCTGCTTTGAAAACATAACTATCGTAACAGAAAATTTTATTTAAGTGCGAAGGGGAAAGTGGCGGGGGCCCAAGCAAGTATGTGTGCCCCGGGCCGGGCATCACATGAAGTTAATCGGGTACTGCTCTTAAGGAAATGAAAAACGCAAATCGGTAACGTTGTTTTTATTGTATAATGTTTTTAAGAAACGCTTAAAACGGTACAACGGAACTCACAATGGCAAACAACACAGTCGATAACAAAAGTGTCCGAACACTAGCAAAGATTCCTATAAAAAAAAGTACGCTTAATACAGTTTTGCTAAATAAATCCTTGTCGAATCCTGTTCTTACACTGACTAAGAACGTGATTCGACAAGGATTTATTTAACAAAACAGTATTAAGTGTACTTTTTTTATATTAGGAATTTTTGCTAGTGTTCGGACACTTTTGTTACCGACTGTACCATATGCAAAGTTTAAGAAAAATTTTTGAATCCTAAAGCTTTTACATGTTTCTGTCTTTAAAAAAAAAAAAAAAAAAAAAAAAAATGCATGCGAAAGTAAAATAAAGGCAATTATTTGTATCCACAGTGTGTTTATACTAAGAAAAGTGAAGCTAAAAAATTGCAATTATAATTAATATTATATTTACAAAAGTAAATTAACTACATATTGTTAACTGTGATCACTTACACAGTAAAAAATCTGAAACCTCGCTGCCGTAAATTTTACAGCTTATCATAAAAATTTACGTCAAATAAACGTTGAATATGAAAAAAAAAAAAAAAAAAAAAAAAAAAAAAATGCATAAAGAACACTTCTTACCTGTAACAAATTGTAATACACGTAGCTATGTTTAACACTGATATGCATTTTACTGGATTTTGAAGAGTAATTTTCAAATCAACTGCCAGTTTAATGTCCTAATTTTTTAATTTGAATTTCATGTGTTAAATATATTATTTTGACACTGTAAAAGCGTATAAAGGTGCATAATTTTATATTTACTTCAGTGCATTCATTACATTTTTTTAGAGATCTAAAATAATAATTTTCTTCCATTACTTTATTTAGCAAGTAATGATAACTCCATTGCCCTGAATTAGAAATCTACAAAACTTTAGTATTTTTCTATGCTTCACAACAAGTTTTTATTTTATATATGAATTAAAAAATAAAATAATATGCGTCAATTAAAAAAAAAAAAAAAAAAAAAAAAAAAAAAATGCAAGTGAATTTACTAAAATGTTAACATAATATTTTAAAATTTAAATACAATCTGTGCTTTCCCACATACCCTCCAACATACTAATTAATATTCTGTAGTATTGTTAGCCCCGCCTTCTTTTTCACACCAGTATATTTTTAGAGTATTTTTCTTCTTATTTAATTGCAATTGCATTTGGAGAATATTATTCTAAAAATTTATTGGTGGGGAAAAAAGGGCAGGACTAACAAATACTACGGAATATTAATTAGGATGTTGGAGGGTATGCTTTCACATGCAGCGAATGAGTGTTACCCCAGGTAAATTATTATTTTTTTTACTGCAAAATATTTGTTATTACAATAGGTAACAGTACAGTAGTAAGAAAGTCATATTGTTCCTTCTTAGAATGTGCAAGCCTAGAAATAGATGATTTTGTTCTTTAATTGTTGTAAATTAGAATGTAATTTTCATTATGAGTTTTTTTTTTTTTTTTTTTTTTTTAATTACTTATCAAGAGTGTTACCCATTTTTTGTTCATTATTATTATTAGTGCTAGAGGCCTATTTCAGTCGGTACAGTTGTCGAATTTTTATACGTCACTCTTAATTAGTGCTAGAGGCCTATTTCAGTCGGTTTATTGAAAGGGGATTTATTGAATGAAGTCCCCCCAAGGCACAACTTTGACATGAGTCCCCCCCAAGGTACCCCTATTTCAGTCGGTACAGCGTTGTCGAATTTTTATAATACACTCTTAAAAGTGCTAAGGGCCTATTTCAGTCGGTTTATTGAATGGGTATTTATTGAATGAAGTCCCCCCAAGGCACAATTTTGACATGAGTCCCCCCCCAGGCCCAACTTTGACATGAGTCCCCCCCAAGGTACAACTTTGACATAAGTCCCCCCAAGGCCCAACTTTGACATGAGTCCCCCCCAAGGTACAACTTTGACATGAGTCATCCCCCAAGGCACACCTTTGACATGAGTCCCCCTCATTGGGAAAAAGAGAAAAAACGTTGTTTTGCGGCTATAAGACAGTTTGGACTTCCAACGTTATTTGTTACAGTATCTGCAGCTGAAACACATTGGTTTGATTTAATGAAAACTTTATCATGGAATTTAGATCGTCACGAATTAACTAAAGAAGAATTTGTCGATATTAACAAGTTTAGCAGTAGGCCTCTGGCACTAAATTAAAATCTGTCAATGTCAGATTTTCATGTTTTAAATAATGAAATAATGTCGTGTCTGTATAATTTTTTTTTTTTTTTTTTACAGTATAAAAATGTGCAATTGGGAATTTTTTTAGGAACTAAAAGGGTTAACTGAATTTTCATGGAAATATTTATAATTTATTACAGTGAAAAAATCTTTATTAAATCTCATGAATGTTACTCCTCATGAGTGTTACTTGGAAAAAGCAGTATAGCACACTTGAGAAGTGAGTAACACTCATGATTTAAAGCAAAGGATTGAAAATTAAATGTACAGTTATAGATATTGCATTACCTTTGACTAATATTAATTTCTGATTTAGGGATACAATTTCTTTATTTTTAAAAATATATAAATTAACAAAATTTCAACGTTAAAACAAAATGGTTGTATGTTACCATAGCCTCCTAAACTAGATGCCTGTCGCGTTGCTCTTAAACTTAGCAACAGTTGAAGCGGTAGACAGCGCCACCTAGAACTGATTTGCGCGACTATTTTATTCAACAGCCAGCAATAATTTTTAAAATTGGGATTTGATATAGAGAAAAAGCGAATAGAATCAAAGAAACGTCGATTATATATATCATATATCATTTCTTAAAATCATTGGTGACAATTGAATAAAAAAGTAACGAAATCTGTACCAGGGGGCGCTGCCTACCGCTTCAATTATTGCCAAGTTTACGAGCAACGCGACAAGCATCTAGTTTAGGAGGCTATGATGTTATTTAGAATACATAATTTAGTTCTTAAAAATTAATTTTTAAACCTCTCTCTCTATATATATTAAAAAATATAGTTCAAACTTAACAAACTCTTTAATTTGCTCCTAAATAAGTACAATATATTCTTTTATTTTTATTATCACATTTTTATGAGCACTCTTTATTGTCTGTGTGTTTGTTCGGGTGCAATTTTAAATCTATTTTAAACTATTTTCCCAATGAGCTGACTTGAAACTTTAAACGTAACTAAGAACTGGATGATAAAACATGTTCAAGCAGAAAAGTAAATAAATGATTGCGGTTCTATTGCATTTTTTAATTTCGCGTAATAATTTAGTTGTAATAAAATTTAAATTTTGATCTATCTCTTTCTACACAGTTTTTTACTCTACATTATTATAACAGAATTGTTAGTTTATCTCATGAGTGTTACTGCAGCTAAATATTAGTTTTTTTATTAATATTTTTGTTAATACATATACATATACATTTTACCAATTAAAACTTTTTAATTATTCATTGTAATTGCAGTAAAAATCCTTAGTTTTCAATTAAACACCTTTTTTATATGAAGTTAAAACCTTTGCTTATGAAAAAAAAAAAATAATAATAACACTCATGAGATAAATGTGTGTTCAAATACCAACACTTATTAAAGAAAATAAATATTCATACCATTTTGACTTAAGGGCCCGCTTCACTCACCGCCGCCGGAAGCCGAAGCTAAGGTTATTCTATGGGAAATTTTTCTTTACAAATAACTTATTAACTAATACATATTTTTAAATTCTGTTTTCATATTTTGAAAATTTCCAGCTGTTAAATTGACGGACCTTTTTTAAAAAAAAATTATTTTTTTAATTTTTTATATTTTATTTTGAAGTTGCAAAATACGAATTTTCAATATGTGAATTTTTTTCATTTTGTAATTTCAAAATAAAATATTAAAAATTTAAAAAATACATTTTTGAAAAAGGTGCGTCAGTTTAACAGTTGGGAATTTTCTGAATGTGAAAACAGAATTTAAAAATATGTATTAGTTAATACGTTATTTGTAAAGAAAATTTCCCCATAGAATAACATTGGCTCGAGCTTCCGGCGACGGTAAGTGAAGAGGGCCGTTAAACCAAGTATTTCAGATAAACTAAATTAGGGTTGTAAATTTAATTATTGAAACAAAGAAGTTTACAGAATGTTTTTTTTAAAGGTACACGCATGTAAAAAAACAGGGATTTTTTAAGACTCTTTTTTAAATTTTCTGAAATATAAATACAAAAATCCTCACAAATAAACTCAAACACAACTCTAAATTATAAGGCATTCATAAAGAAAAAGGAGTAAGTGTTTGCGTTTCATGCAAATCAATTTTTCAAATTATGTAACAGGGAAAACGGCAATACTTTTAAAAATCTCCCTAAAAATTTAAGATTTTATAGTGCAAGTAAAACCAAGAACAGACAGTTAATATTCTTTTATGTATATTAGACATTCTTCTTTTGAGGAAAAAAGAATGAACAATAGTGAAGATGTTAAGAAAATGAGTTGTTCGAACAAGGACAAAACAAGAGCAGGGATAGCCATCGCTATTCAAGTGAATTATTCCCATCGCCGAAAATGGTCACCAATAACAATGTCTTTCGGTTCTGTTTTCGTGTTATTTTTCTTTTATCCCATTTCAGAATGCGTGATACGTTCTTAAAAGAACTGTTATTTACAAGCCTGCAGCCTGCTATTCCCACGATAAAAAGAAGCATCGAATACAAAATAAAACAACGAAACTTGGCTGAAAAAAGCTAAATTGTAATTTACAGATGATTTATTTTTTATTTATTTATTTATTTTTTAATCAAATACATTTTTTTTTTAATCATTTGAGGACAAATGTTCTCGAATTTACAAATTTGTCCTCAAATGTCCTCAAATTAAGCATAATCTAGCTCTGTCCTCGAATGTTCCTTCAATTTGAGGACGCTGCGATGATTTGTCCTCAAATTGGGTTTAAAAAATTTGGCCGCCTTATGGATAATGCATTATAATTAGACTAAACACACAACTCCAAATGTTAAGAATGGACAATTAATTTCGCCTACAAACAAAGACCATGTTATTCTATGAGGAAATTGCTACCCCAATTACTCATTACTTTTTTTTTTTTTTTTTTTTTTTTTAATTCCATTTTCACATTCGGAAAATTCATAACCGTTAAATGAGTATTCGGTTTTTAAAAATTTATTTTTATTTATTTATTTTTTTTTAATATTTAATTTTTGAGTTTATAAAAAGCGAAAAATTAATTAAGTGCATTTTTCGCATTTTTCAGCTCGTAAACAAAATGTGAAAAATATAAAAAATCAAATTTTGGAAATCTCGCACTTATTTAAGGGTTGTAGATTTTTTGAATAAGAAAATGAAATTTAAACATTACACACACATATTAGGCAATGAGGAATTGCGAACACAAATTTTCTCATAGAAAACATGGTCTATGGCTGCCGGCGAGGTTTGGTATTGTCTGCTCAAGGGGGTACCTCATAGACTTAATTATAATTTAATCGTTTTTTAATTCCGTTTTCACATTTTGAAAATACACAACTGTTAAATTAGTACTCATTTTCCGAAAATTTATTTTTTAATTAAAAAATTTGAGTTTTGAGTTAGAAAATGAAAATTTTTACTAAATGTATTTTTTTCATTTTTTAACTGTAAAAATAATAATAATAATAATAATAATCCATTTTTGAAAAACGGGTACTAATTTAACGGTTTGGAATTTTCTGAATGTGAAAACGGAATTTAAAAATAACAATTAGGTAAAATGAGTAACTCTATAAACAAATTTCGGCATAGACGTACATGGGATATGGTGACTAGAAACGGGGAAATCAGTCTTAAATTCATATTTTTATTGAAATTTTATTTGTCCGACTGGGTGAAAATAATGCCTGGACCGGGAATCGAACCCCGGATCTTTGACTTACAAGGTCAAGGCTCTACCAATTGAGCTATCCAGGCCGACAACCGGTCAGCATTACTCACTCAGAGAACCTTTTAGGCAGAAACTCTGGTCTATCATGTAGATAGCTCGACAGAAATAAGCCGCAGGTAATGGAAAACACCATTAAACAATGGGAGAAAGAAATACAATTTTTATTAAAATCACACAATCAACTGATTGGAAGAAAATCATATTTTTATTGAAATTTTAAGTCAAAGATCCGGGGTTCGATTCCCGGTCCAGGCATTATTTTCACTCAGTCGGAAAAATAAAATTTCAATAAAAATATGATTTTCTTCCAATCAGTTGATTGTGTGATTTTAATAAAAATTGTATTTCAGTCTTAAATTACCTGCTTTTCCCCCCCTTTATTCATTTTCTTTTAGTTTCATAGCGGACATTTTGAACAAGTACTGTATACGAACGTTCTTTTTAAAAAGTTGAAAATAATTTTTAAAAAAGTTTTATTTGACATATATTTCTGTGTAAGGAGATGTCGTACAGCAGCGAGAATTATGTCTCGCTAGCTATGCATGCGCGTAGCCAGGGGGGGTGCCCTGGGTGCCCGGGCACCCCCTCGCTCACGCACACATATTCAGAATATTTAACAAAAACATATTGAAAAAAAAAAAAAAAAAAAAAAAAGATTTGAAGGTTAAAAAAAATATTGTTATTACTAATACCATTGATTCTATGCAAATAGAAAGACACTTTCTTAAACATGGTGGTAAAATATATTTAAAAGAATAATCTAAATTGTTCATAAATCCAAATTTACCTGCACAGTAATTTTTCTCGGTAAACAAAAAAAAAAAAAAAAAAAAAAAGAAATTAGTAGTTTGTTTTTTCTTCAAGGAAAAGAGGCGATAAAATGATTTAGTTTATTTAAGCTCGTGGCCTCAACAGAGAGTTAAGTTTTTTTGTCATTTCTTTTTTAATGAGCATTTTTTTGTAACTTTCTCTTACCCATACATGTTAGAAAATTTAATGTTCTGCGATCCAATTTTTGAATATGAAATAGTTTTTACAATAGTATGTCTTGAAGTCCGTTCAATTGTATAACGAGGTTCTTGTGGTTAGTCTGCATGGGCATAACTCAAAAGCAGGTATTGGCAGGAAGTCTAAAAATCATATTCAATTTATATCATAATGATCCGTATACTATGACATGCAAAGAGTTCAAATACCTTATTGTTTAAGTACAAAATTTCTAGTTCGTACATATCAACAACATTTTTAAAGTGAACTAAACATAATGAAACTAACATACTTTATTGATACAAAATAATTTTTGTAAAAAAAGATTGTAAGAAAAGTTAGTTTCGATTAAAAGCATTCATACCAAATTATATTGCGTCCAGTAAAAACGTTTAAAAATGATAATTACTTTCCTTTACCATGAGTTTAAGTATTATTTACGGGGTCGAATTTTCGAAACTAAATATTTGCGATAATTTCAGGTTTTGAAGTTCTTTGAATACAAAAATAATTTTTTTAGTAATTGTTGATTTGAATGCATATCTGATATCATAATAACTTAGTGGGTAATTTTTTTCCGATTACGCTGGTCTGTGAAATCGTACTTTTCAAACTTTTTATGTACTGCGTTGGGTGTCTCTAATGTGTTTTGATAATCTGAATTCAGAAATGATTACTTTTTTTTCCAATCACGTAAGAAATTTTCACAAAGTAAGGATGAAAATCGGAAGAATTCGTCTAGAACATAGGTTCCCAACCTTTTTTGAACTGGTGCCCCCTTTTTAGTCAATATTTCAGTGCCGCCCCCCTCCCACTCCAGAGAAATAAGAGCGTACATAGTGCATGGTGAAAACAAGAATTAAGTAAAAAAAAATACTAACAGATAGAATATTGTTGGAATTGAAAGTCTTTTGAATTTCTTCTTTATTTAAAAAAGTGGAATAAAAGTTTTAGCTTACCCGTTATGAGGACAGGCAGGGGTTTTGATGATACGAAGTAATCCATAATAAACTATTGTTTTCCAAATAAATAAATTGACAGTTTCAGAGAACAATCAAAACGCACAATTAATTATATTAAAATATATTTTTATTAAAATTTAAAGACATCGAATTTCTAACTTAACTAATGAGAAGGTTGAATTTGATGCATTTTAAGGAGCTTGTTAATATCAGGCTCGATTTTACTTAAAAACAATCGTAAGTCGCCGCGTTCAGTAACATGGAGCTGATTTCTCTTTTTCGTTACCAATGTTGCTACAGCACTAAATCCACGTTCTGCTAAATATAAAGATGGGAATGCTATCAAAAATCGTTGAACAATCGACCATAATCTAGAATACAGTTGCGAAATCGACTTCTGCAGCCAAAATTCTTGGTAGCTATTCTTGAATTTAATTTTTAATTCCTCATTTGTCGTCAGTTCTATTAGTTCTTCTTCTAACTGAGATGATCTAGTCTTTTTTAGACTATATTTGGTTAAGCTTCCAACGCCCCTCCGTGCCATAACAACGCCCCCTAATTTTCTCTGGGTCTTTTACCGCCCCCCTGAAAGCCTCAAACGCCCACAAGGGGGCGTTATCGCCCACGTTGGGAATCTATGGTCTAGAAGTTATAACAAATTCGAAACAATTTTTATAAAAAATGCATTAAAATAGACTATTATTTACACATTATCTTTTAAATGTATTTCTTCACATCGAATATCCCTTTAGAGCATTTTACCTTGTGCAAGGCTTGAGGGTCTTGTGTGTGTGTGGGGGGGGGGGGGGGGGGGATTCTCTATGCAACATGCAACAATATTCTGCTAATATGTTAAAAATGTATCGTCTCTGATACCTGCTTTCCATTTCTTTGATGTCTTGATGAAACAGCTCTCATTGTTCTTCACTCGCATCACCCAAATTTTCAGGGAAATAATGTAGATGGGAGTCGAAAGAAATGGATGGTTGGGTTTTACGTCGCACTAGTGCTGCGCAGATGGGCAATTGGCGACGGTCGTCGAAAGAAATGGAGCTTTAAGCTCAAACAATTCCTTTTTTTTTTTCCAAAACTGTACATGAGGGAAATTTTTAAATAGGTTTTCCTTAAACAGCATCCAGAAATATATCAGAAACAGAAAAACATATCAATCTGAAGAAAAAAATTTCTTCGTCGGCCTGTCTCATTTGCTATTTTTTTTTTTTTTTTTTAAAGACAGCACTGGAAGGTTCAAATTAGTATTGTAAATCATATCATAAGCAGACTTTTCTTGAAAAATTTAGTGTGGGTGAAAGTTCTTTGAATCATTTTAAAAGTATTTTTAATTTAAGCCTTAAATGTTTTAAGAATGCAGGTAGAGTAATCAAACAGAGGGGTTTTGAAGGAGGCAACAGAAATGCTTCCCCTTCACAAGAATACATGCCAAACAAAATTGTTTCTAAAACAATTTTCAACTTTATTTTCATTTTAAAGCACCTCAAAAATGGTCGGTCAAGTATACAATATCTTATTTTTGTGACTAAACTGTCACATTTTATTTTACCCTATTTAAAAGCTGTCACTCAAATTTAATAATAATAAAACATTTTATAATCGTTTGCATTAGTTTTTAACTTTGACAAACGATTTATTGCTGAAAATAAATTATGTATTTATGAACAGACGATTTTGTATTTGTAATTAATAAAGAAAGAAAATTATTAAAAATTAGGCTACAGTGTAAATATTTATTCGGATTCCTTATTTCCACTTTCCTGAAAATCCTGCATCTGGAGAAGGTGGTGTATAATTCTATTAAAGCTGTATTAAATGACTAAAGAAACGCAAAACTGTTCTGGAATCATGTGCAAAAATGTGAAGGTCCAACAAAAGAAAAAGAGAGAGTTTGGAGAGGAAGCTCAAGACAACACAAAAAATACAAATATCAAAGAAAGGTATGCTCAAAATAGGCTCCATTATTTAGTCTTTTAATTTTTTAAATAGTTATTTGTGTGGGTAGAAAATTTCCGACATTATGTCATGATGATTTTTTGTGCTATTTTATTAATGAATGTTTCTGGATTCGATTATATATGCAATTTTGAATTGTGGTGGTTGCTAGACAATATTTTCGGCTGATGGCCAGGGCACGGTCGGATAATGAGACACCCCACTAGCTTTTTATCTGTCTTCCATTTTGATACATTAATTTTGCGGGGATTTTTAGTACAATTTTATTGGTATGATGGTATGTGTCCCTTTTAATGTTTTCATTTTACTTTATGCAATTTTTCATGGAATTCTTATGTACAGTCGGTCAAAAAAGTGTCCGAACACTAGCAAAAATTCCTATGTAAAAAAAGTACATTTCGTATTGTTTTATTAACTAAATCCTTGTCGAATCCTATTCTAGTCAGTGTAAGAACATGATTCGATAAGGATTTGTTCAACAAAACCTTATGAAGTGTACTTTTTTTACATAGGAATTTTTGCTAGTGTTCGGACACTTCTGTTAACGACTGTACAGTGGTAATTTGTAAATTTATTTGACTAATGGTCTGTGGCGTGTTTCTACACTTTCCCCGATTCGATACATTTATTTAATGCTGATTTTATTTTTTGCGACTTTTACACACATCACATTTCTATATTATGGTACACACAACAGTTTATTACAATCTTAATAAGTATCACTTTAATTTTATAGCGATCACAGTACTCGTTTGTACTATTCTGTTTGAAACTAACATCACAGCTACAACAATACAACGATGTTTTAAAATACAGAAAATAAATGTTATCCATGAGTATGGGAACGAATAAAATAATAATTTAAAAAAGTAGCTACACGATTGTATTAATTTAATATATATATAAATATATTTAATTAATATATATATATATATGTAGGTTGATAATTTGAAACTGGTAAAATAAAAGAAATGAAATGAGATTAAAAATAATTATAAGATAAAAAAATTTTTTATAAACCATGTTTTTAAATTTTCTGCTGAATCATAACGCTACTGAAGGCAGCCGAGACCCCAGCAATTGGATAAAAGTATTAAAAAAATTCCTTTCTATTGTCTTTTGAGCTATTATAAAAGTTTCAACTGGCTATCTAGCCGGGAAGTTAGTTAAAAGTTGATTGCAAGCTTTGTACTGGAAACGCTGCCGAAGGTAGCAGGGTCCCGAAGCAATTGAATAAAAATATTTTTAAAAAGCATTTTCACCGTATTCTGAACTATTCCGAAAGTTTCAAATGTCTAGCTACTCGGGAAGTTAGTTTAATAAATTTTCTGTTGAATCATATGAACGCTGCCGAATACAGTAGGATATTGAAGCAGTTGACTAAAAGTATTAAAAAAATGTATTGTCACCGTGTTTTGAACTAGCCTGAGAGTTTCAAATATCTAGCTAGTCGGGAAGTTAGTGAAAAATCGATTGCAAGCTTTGTACTGATAACGCTGCCGAAGGCAGCAGGAACCCGAAACAGTTGGCTAAAGGTATTAAAAAAATGCATTTTCACCGTGATCTGAACTATTCTGAAAGTTTCAAATGTCTAGTTAGTCGGGCAGTTAGTTAAATAAATTTTCTGTCGAATAATATAAGCGCTGCCGAAGGCAGTGGGACCTGAAATAGTTGACTAAAATTATTAGAAAAATGTATTGTCACCGTGTTATGAGCTGTCCTGAAAGTTTCAAATGTCCAGATAGTGGGAAAGTTAGTGAAAAATCGATTGCCAGCTTTGTACTGATAACGCTGCCGAAGGCAGCAGGAACCCGAAACAGTTGGCTAAAGGTATAAAAAAAAAATGCATTTTCACCGTGATCTGAACTATTCTGAAAGTTTCAAATGTCTAGCTAGTCGGGAAGTAAGTTAAATAAATTTTCTGTCGAATAATATAAGCGCTGCCGAAGGCAGTGAGACCTGAAATAGTTGACTAAAATTGTTAGAAAAATGTATTGTCACCGTGTTATGAGCTGTCCTGAAAGTTTCAAATGTCCAGATAGTGGGAAAGTTAGTGAAAAATCGATTGCAAGCTTTGTACTGATAACGCTGCCGAAGTCAGCAGGAACCCGAAACAGTTGGCCAAATGTATTAAAAAAATGCATTTTCACCGTTTTCTGAACTATTCTGAAAATCTTAAATGTCTAGCTAGTTGGAAAGTTTGTTAAATAAATTTTCTGTCGAATCATATAAGCGCTGCCGAAGGCAGCGGGGCTTGAAATAGTTGACTAAAATTATTAGAAAAATGTAATTGTCACCGTGTTGTGAGCTGTACTGAAAATTTCAAATATCTAGCTAGTTGGGAAGTTAGTTTAAAATCGATTGCAAGATTTGTCCCTGACAAACACAGAAAAAAACAAACAAACAAGAATCGAAGTTAATAAAAACATGGTAATAAAGTAAACATATCATTATAATTCTACTTTATCACTCTGTGCGCGCAATTTAAGTACCATAGTATAAGTTTTTCCGTAGTTTAGTTTTTAAGTTTTCGTGTATAACTTAAGGTTTAAGATTTTTATTTAATCTTTTAACATGCAATGGTTTCGTACTGAAACCAAATATTCGACACCATATAATATTTTTTATGCAACATTCTTTCCTTGTTTTAATCAATTTTCAAACTTCTGTTTCTTTTTTGTTAAACGGATAGCAGCACTATTCTGAAAGTCCAAACTTTATCAAATGATATTTCAAAGGAAGCCAAATGCACCGATTTACACTACCGAAACTGCAGTCTGCATTTAACAATTTTTTACATTGGCATTTTTAACGTTGTGTAAATATTGATATTTCTGTTCTGCGTCAAGCTTAATTTATATTTTAAAACGTACATGTGTTAACTTGTGTAACTTTTATACATGTGTTCAACGCACATATGCATGCATATGCGCACTATGTTCATAAAGTATTCATATTGTAACTTTTAGTTTAAAGTTTGGGCACCCCCCCGCTCGGAAAGCTGGCTACGCCTATGCTATGTGAGGGGAGGAAAAAGGGCTAACAACCTTCATAAACATTTAAAGTTGCTGTTAAATTTAAAATTTTATTCCAAATAATACACATAACTTTCCTTCGCACCACCACTTGAAACGTACCAATTTCCTTCAAACTGTTGAACTGGCAACTTTATATGATCTTCAAAACACTAAATTTGAAATTCCTGTTACTATTTGTCTTTAAGTTATATTGATAACAGAAATGCACATAGATCAACCTCTAAATACTTTACTATCGTATATTGGAGATTTCAAAAAGTGTAACTATAACCAAAAATCAGCATAGGAAATTGAATTTCAAACAATAATCTGTCTATTATGTATGGGTATGAAAATGTAAAATCATTCCCAACCAGTTTTTCCGAACTTGGTAAAATTTAGTAAATCATATTCAGTAGTTGCATTCAATAAAAAAAAAAATCTGGAGTGACTCCACTCGACTTTCCGAACATTGAGTAACTAACAGTTTTGTAGATAAAATAAAGAAAGAGGAATTGCTAAACAAACAAAAGAGAGAAAACCATAATAGAGTGTTTTTTTCTCCATATATCACACGAGGTTTTATTTAACGCTACTGAACTTTGAGCCCTTAGATCATAATGATAAAGAATTTTTCGTTTTGTCCCTGTAAAAATCTATAGATGCTAGATTCACCAAAATGCTTATAGTTAGTGCAACAGTGATTTATAATATTCATACAAATTTTCAGCTCAATTGAATAAGGCGTTTAGATGCTATCGCACTTTTAAAAATTTGGTCTCATAGGCCATAATGATAAAGAATTTTTCTTTGTGTCCCTGTAAAAAAACTGTAGTGCTAGATTCACCAAAATCTATACAGTTGGTGCAAATGCGACCTATAACATGTGTACAATTTTTTTGCTCAGATTAATAAGGCGTTTAGACGCTATCACACTTTTAAAAATTTGGCCCCATTGGCCTTAATGATAAAGAATTTTTCTTTGTGTCCCTGTAAAAACACTATAAGTGCTAGATTCTCCAAAATCTATACAGATTGAGTATCTGTGACCTATAATATGGGTATAAAATTTTTGCTCAATTGAATAAGGCGTTTAGATGCTATCGCACTTTTAAGATTTTGGTCCCATAGGCCATAATGATAAAGAATTTTTCTTTGTGTCCCTGTAAAAAAACTATAAGTGCTAGATTCACCAAAATCTATAGGGTTCGTACTATGGTGACTTACAATATACGTACCAACTTTCAGGTTAATCGAACAAAGCCTTTAGACGCTAGCGTGTTCACAAACATACACACATACACACATACACACATACACACACACATATATACATCATCGTAAAAATAGTGAAAACGGACTCAGGGGACCTCAAAACGTATAGAAACATCAAAATCTCGAATTCGGATTTTTGACATGATTACAATACTTTCCTCACTATAGTGTTCGGAAAGTAAAAAGCATTTTACTCTATTGAAGATGGAATTGAAATGATGCCTTTCCTTTTCTGTTTTTCTTTACTTATTTTTTCAAAACTGAGAGAACCTTTATGGGTAGCCTTTATATATATTGTCTATAAATCATATAGACACCACATTTAAATAAAAATAATTTTATTAACCACAGTATGAAAAACACGCAACAGAACTTAAAATATCTTTCTAGTAAATTCGATGTATAGCCCTAATGTATCCGAATTTATTTTAGGTGGCCCAATAAAAGAAGAATATGTTCATATCATATCATGAAATTTGATCCACTTTGAAGATTTGGCACCAATGCCTTAAATCAATAAGAGAAAGGTAAAAAAATCTGGAGTGACTCCACTCCACTTTCCGAACATTCAGTAATTAACAGTTTTGTAGATAAAGTAAAGAAAGAGCAGTTGCTAAACAAACAAAAGAGAGAACACCACAATAGAATGTTTGAGTATTTTTCTCTATATATTACACGATGTTTTATTTAACGCTACTGAACTTTGAGTCCATAGATCATAATGATAAAGAATTTTTCGTTGTGTCCCTGTAAAAACCTATAAATGCTAGATTCACCAAAATGCTTATAGTTAGTGCAACAGTGATTTATAATATTCATATAAATTTTCAGCTCAATTGAATAAGGCGTTTAGATGCTATCGCACTTTTAAAAATTGGGTCCCATAGGCCATAATGATAAAGAATTTTTCGTTGTGTCCCTGTAAAAACCTATAAATGCTAGATTCACCAAAATGCTTATAGTTAGTGCAAAAGTGATTTATAATATTCATATAAATTTTCAGCTCAATTGAATAAGGCGTTTAGATGCTATCGCACTTTTAAAAATTGGGTCCCATAGGCCATAATGATAAAGAATGTTTCGTTGTGCCCCTGTAAAAAAAAACTGTAAGTGTTAAATTCACCAAAATCTATACAGTTGGTGCAACTGTGACCTATAACATGTGTACAAATATTTTGCTCAGATTAATGAGGCGTTTAGACACTATCGCACTTTTAAAAATTTGGCCCCATAGGCCATAATGATAAAGAATGTCCCTGTAAAAAAACTATAAGTGCTAGGTTCACCAAAATCAATAGGGTTCGTACTATGGTGACTTACAATATACGTACCAACTTTCAGCTTATTCGAACAAAGCGTTTAGACGCTAGCGTGTTCACTCACACACATACATACACACACACATACATATATCATCGTAAAAATAGTGAAAACGGACTCTGTTGACCTCGAAACATATAGAAACATCAAATTCTCAAATTCGGATTTTTGACATGATTTCAATACTTTCCTCACTATAGTGTTCGGAAAGTAAAAAAGAAAATGTTTATCATACTAAACAAGGCGTAAAAACAAAAGAATTGAATGAAGAATATTGTAAAATATGAAAAGGTTGCAAAACCATAAAAATGAATAAAAGATATTTGTTGCAAAATGCTTTTGGAGTGTGGAAGTCGTGATTGGTGAAAATACAGTGAAACCTTTCTAAAAGTCCATCTCTACCGAAGAGCCACGTCTCTTCAGGGCTAGTTTTTTCCGATTCCAGAATTTCCATTAAAGGTAATGTGCAATTGTGAACCTCTCTTAGGGGTCCCATTTTTGTGAGGGCGAGAGCAGATATTTATTTTTACTTTCTTCTACATACATAAGAAAAACGTAATGGACTCGTAAAAATTTTCGAGCTCCGGTTTTTGATGGATTTATACGTTCTGAGATATTCTAAACACGATTTAACCAGATTTAGAAAATGTCTGTCTGTCTATCTCGCTCTATGTGTATGTGCCACAAATTTTGTGGATGCTGTATCTCACGAAACGAACCAAGCTTGGTATTTAGTTGAACTTCGACCAAAACTGGTGCTGATTACATTTGGGGATTAATTGCTTAACAGGTGATGCTGTCATACCATTTTTTCATAATTTTTAATGTGGCAGTATAATACAAGATGTCGTATAAATATGCATAATAATTATTTTTTTACTTTTCAGTATAAAAGTAAATAAATATATATACATATATATATTTCTGATAGTAAGTCAACCAGGAAAAAGTTGTTGTATATATAAGGAATCGCTTACATTCCTGGGGGGAGAGGATGTATCTCCCACCTGGAGGGGGGAATTTTCAATATGGATATTTTTCAAAAGAACTCGTCAATACTTTTAAAACGAATAGTTCAGCAATAGACTTGTTATAATTTAACACGAAGTTTATTTTACATTTTTCAACACACAAATAGGGGGGAAAAATGCAGATGTTTGCACAAAATTGACTTTCTTTGAAACTTTAGTGTTACTCTTGGCTGTGATGAAAATAGTCTACCTTCATCGTGGAAAATTTGTACTGCGCGAATTTGCATAGGAAAATATAGAAGAAAGTCTTGTGGTGGCTACAACATACTAGTTTTCCCTTGACTTGAACTGATACTATCCACTATACGACTGAAGTTAATCTTCATGTGTATAGTAATTTGTGTGTACAGGAAAGAAAAAAGTGATAAGAGTTTTCTGGGTGTGTATATTTAAAAATGGAGTTTCTATAGAGACCTCTCTTCCATTCAGGAAGGAGGCTAAGCTGAACAATTTGTTGCAGATCACAAAAAAAGTTTTTGGAAAACAAAATTATTGCTAAAAAGATTTCAAAATTCAAACTAATTAATATAATGATTATTAGAAAGCTATAGAGAGACAAATAAAGTAACTTTAGATAATTAAAATCATTTGATTTATAGAATTTGTAATTTGAAATAAATAACGATTTTCTGAACAACCTCTATGAAAAGACCACCTCTCTAAAAGTACCGGTTTTTTATGTTACGGGTGAGTGGCTCTCTTGAAAAGTTTCATTCTATATCAAAATTTTCAATTTCTGTTTTTCTCTACTTTTTTACTGTGTATAAAATGGTCACTAACCCTTTTATCATTAAGTAGCTTTTCAGTATATGATTCATAATATATGTATTTTAATGTTGTATATATTTAGATAAGCTAAATTTAAGAGATATCAATATAGCTCTATTTGGAAACCTTGCAAACTTTATTATTTTTAATACAATTGAAGAAATATTGTTACATTTGCGGAGAAAAAAATTTTGATGGCCTCTAATATTTGGAAAAAGGAATATTCATGAAATATATCCGTAGTAAAGATGGCAGAAGAAAGAATAAGACGAAATGAATAGTGTGTGATAGAATCACAATGGTAGCGTTTATACAGAAGGAGAGAAAAGGTCTCACAGTTAAATTATCGCATAAAGCACAAAAATACCTCGAGTTATGTTGTAAATATGTTAAGCTTATCTTGTTGTATCAGCCAAGAGGCCTTGACGTCAAAATAAGTGATAAGTTTGAGTTTCAGAATTTCGTTTTCTGTTGATATTTAACTTTCTGATAAAGTTTCGCATTTTTCATCCTTTTTGTATATATTTTTAAACTATTCCTATTGATTTATTTAATTTATTTACTTTTTCTTTCTTTCTTTACTTTTTTTTTTTTTTTTTTTTTGAGGAACTTAACTTAAATAATAATAATAATAATAATAATAAATAAATAAATAAAATGATTTTGTTTTATTGTTATATAGAAAGGAAAAGAAAAAAAAAATGTTTATTTAAGTTTCCTATTTAATTTAATTAAATCTTTTTTTTTTCACACTTTATTTTAAAATATTTATTAATAGGTGTCTGATTAACAATATGATAATACCCTGTCACTTTTTATAAAGTTATTAAAATCCTCATAATTCCCTAATTACTGTAGATTATAAAGACCTTCCTTACAAAGCTCAAAGGCTTTTATGTCTCAAACTTAAAAAAAATTATGCGCTAGTTGTAGTTTACCAGGGAAAAAATAAGATATTTTTGCTCCAACTTTAACAAAAATTTAAATGAAGAAAAAAGAAATAAAACTAAAAGAAATCGTTTAAATTTATTTCAATAGAGATTTTGTTATTAATCAATGGAAATTTTGTTATTAATTTTATCAGAAATAACTTGTATTTTAATCTTTTTAAAAAATAATCGTCTTTTATCAATTAAAAAAATAATTGCGTTGTAATTCTAAGTATTCTTATATTTTATTTATTTTAACTTATTTGAAAATAATAATATATATATTTTTAAAATTATTATTATTATTTCCAGTGAAAAAATAACTACAGTTGAACCTCGTTAAGTTGAATCTCAAGGGGAATAAACAATTTGTTCATGCTATCAGTAACTCAGAAACTAATCTTCATTTGGACGGGGATTATGGAAGCAGTTGATGTTAAAAGTAATTCACGTTAACGAGATTCGACCATATTGTGTCGGAAGTCGGTTAAAATTATTCATTTAATCGGAATTATTATTATTATTTTTTAAATTATTTATGAGAGAAATTTTAACTATTAAAAACTAGTAGATAAAAGAAAAGTGGTGCGGTTGGCACACTAGATTTTTTAAAAATTATCTAGCAACCTTAATATTTACAAACACTTTCTCTATTTTTCTTTCTTCATCTTTTCCTATCTAATCTAGCTACAGGTTTTAAACCCCTTTTCCATCTACCATACAAGGAAGGTTTCTAAGTTAGCATAATGTTTTTAAAAACGTGTTAAGATTAATACGTAATGCATGACATTTTTAATATTTTCTATATCAAAATTTCAACCTAATAAATTTCTAGTTTATCTTTTAGATTCTTTTACACGAAATCAAATGTAATTTCCCGGATATAAATCTCTAAACGTTAGAATCAATTACTATGTCAATAGAGCAACTCCCTTTGTTTGTAAGATATTTCAAAGAAAGGAAAACGTCACTCAAAAGCTATGTTAAAAGATGGATTTCCCCCCTTTGTAGTAAATTTCTTCCGAAAGCTGATAAAAAGGTATTACAAACTATATTATATATCAGATTATCGTTCTGTAAATAAAAATTAATCTAATTCTAGTGTGTAACCTAACAACACCCTCAGAAATGGATACTCAAATTTCGCGAATATTTCTTCAATTTTGACGAAAGTGTTTCTAGGGATATGCTCCGAGCGAACATTTCGTCAAATTGAGAAAATTACTTTCGTCACTTGTTTGAGCATACGAATTTCGTCAAAAGTTAAATATACATTTTTTCATCCGTTTCGTGATACAGAATAAAATACAAATTATAGAATTATAAAATTACTTTCAAGTTCGTTGCTTGAGACATTAATTCCTAATTATATTTAATAAAAATATAAATAAAACAGAGCAAACAAATAAAGTCATTTGGACAGCTTTGAGACGTATAGTTACAATGACTTAGGTCTCAATTGATCCATATTCTTACAGAAATTCACAGAAACAAGGGCACACAATATTTTGTAGACATAGGACATCACAAACATCCATGCCCGCACCGGGATTAGAAACCGAGACCTGGGAATCCAGAGGGCAGCGTCCTACCGACCGAACCACCAGGCCGGCAAATAAAAGTCCTTGTAACGTAAAGTGGAAACAACACAGGAAAAAAAAAAACAATATGGCGGTAATGAAAGCTAGCACATGCTATTGTGAGTAAACAGTTTCGTCAAATATTTGAGAGTTCACGTTTCCTCAAAAATCACGTGATCGCTTGACGAAATGGTTGTCAAAAACAACGAAATTAAGCCCGAGGATGCCTGAATCGTCAAAATTAAGTATATTAATTCTGAGAGTGAACCACACGACATCCATTATTAAAATAACATATTAATAAACTCATTTCGAATATAGTGTGGTCAGAAAACATAAAATGGATCTATTTAATCAAACAAGAACCAAGTTCCCAGTGGTAACCAACAAATACAAACGTCCTATGGCATTTAAAAGAGATTTTGTATAACGAACTTTTAAAAAATCGAAAAAGCAGTTTTTTGAGACACCTATGTCTGAGATCTAAAACTGACTTACTTAATCAAGACTGCTATCAATTCTCTTCTACTAACAAACTAACGCATATAAGAGAACATTTAAATGAATTTTATGTATAGCAAATTTGAAGGGAATCGTCAGGTTCGCTTTTGAAATCGGATTTAAATTAAAATACGTCTTTCACTTCCAGCGTTCGATGTCCCTCTTCCAGTTTTCCGTTTTGGAGATATGACAACATGATATGAGGACAAACAGACACTGACCAATTGCCAAAAATTATTTTTCTGGATTCAGGGGATAATTTTTTATTTATTTGTTTTTATGAAAATAAATAAATAAAAATTTAAATGCTGATTGTGCAAACAACGCTATTGAGAATATTTTCTTTAATATTTTCTTTTTGGATTTTATAATTAAAAGAAAATACTTTATAAAATGTTTGCAATCTTGAGTAATAAGATATTTTGTAATTAAAACTGACCAATTGCCAAAAATTGTTTTTCTGGACTCAGGAGATAATTTTTTATTTATTTGTTTTTATAAAAATGAATAAATAAATAAAAAATTAAATGCTGATTGTGCAAATAACGCTGTTGAGAATACGTTCTTTAATATGAAAATGTTTTTGGTTTTTATAATTAAAAGAAAATACTTTATAAAATGCTTGCAAATCTTGAGTAATAAGATATTTTAGAATTAAAATTGCTCGAAAATCATAAGAGAGAAATATAGTCATTCATCTACCATTTCGTTATAAATCGAAACTTTTACTATTATTCAGCTCAACAAAGTTGTGTATATCAATAGTAGAAATCAGTTAACTTAATGAAAAAGTTTAACACCCCCCCCCACACACACACACACGCACAACCTATAAACATGATCCATTGACCGACTCTTTCCATCTAAAATCGAAGTCGACAATCGAGATGCATCTTTTTCGATCGATGGTATACTACAGCCTAAAGCAACGGTCATCCAGATCCACTTAATTTCTTCCATTGATTTTTCAGTACAAATAAGCTCATGTCTATTGTATTTCATATTATTTAGTGAGTGAAAATTAAAATAAAAAATTAGCAAGCAATATGAGGTTTTTTTTTTTTTTTTTTTTTTTTGACCTCGATAAAAATTTTGAAAACTATCTGTGCCCCACCTAAAATTTCTTGCCTACACCTCACTAAATCCGCATTAATTGCCGAAACGTCAGTGGAGGCCCTACATTGAGACTCAAAACGGTTTTGGGCTGTGTCTGTCTGTCTGTCCGTCTGTCTGTCTGTCTGTCGCGCGATAGCGGCCGCAAAATTAGCGCTATTGACTTGAAATTTGGTACACATGTTCATGAGCCCCACGAAATTAGCTGTATAGTTTTGGTATGTATTCCATTTGTAGTTCGTATACAGGGACACGCCAAAGTTTTTCTTATCATTACGGCCTATGGGAGGAATTTGTACGTATCGCGATAGCGGCCGCAAAAAAAGCGCTATTGACTTGAAATTTGGTACACATGTTCATGAGCCCCACGAAATTAGCTGTATAGTTTTTGGTATGTATTCCATTTGTAGTTCGTATACAGGGACACGCCAAAGTTTTTCTTATCATTACGGCTTATGGGAGGAATTTGTATGTATCGCGGTAGTGGCCGCAAAAATAGCGCTATTGACTTGAAATTTGGTACACATGTTCATGAGCTCCACGAAATCAGCTGTATAGTTTTTGGTATATATTCCATTTGTAGTTCGTGTACAGGGACACGCCAAAGTTTTTCTTATCATTACGTTTTAAGGGAGGAATTTGTATATATTGCGATAGCGGCCACAAAAATCACGCTATTGACTTGCAATTTGGTACACATATTCATGAGCCCAACGAAATTAGCTGTATAGTTTTAGGTGTGTATTCCATTTGTAGTTCGTGTACAGGGACATGCCAAAGTCATTCTATCATTACGGCCTATGGGAAGAATCTGTATGTACCGCGATAGCCACCGCAAAAATCAAGCTATTGACTTCCAATTTTTGCAGAAACGTCAGTGGAAGGCCTCTGTTGAGACTCAACAGGATTTTGTGTTCCGTCTGTCCGTCTGTCTGTCTGTCTGTCGTGTGATAGCGGCCGCAAATATCACGCTATTGACTTGAAATTTGGTACACATGTTCATGATCCCCGCAAAATTAGCTGCATAGTTTTTGGTATGTATTCCATTTGTAGTTCGTATACAGGGACACGCCAAAGTTTTTCTTATCACTACTGCCTAAGGGAGGAATTTGTATGTATCGCGATAGCGGCCACAAAAATCACGCTATAGACTTGCAATTTGGTACACATATTCATGAGCCCAACGGAATTAGCTGTATAGTTTTAGGTGTATATTCCATTTGTAGTTCGTGTACAGGGACACGCCAAAGTCATTCTATTATTACGGCCTATGGGAAGAATCTGTATGTACCGCGATAGCCACCGCAAAAATCAAGCTATTGAATTCGAATTTTTACCGAAACGTCAGTGGAGGGCCTCTGTTGAGACTCAAAAGGATTTTGTGTTCCGTCTGTCCGTCTGTCTGTCGTGCGATAGCGACCGCAAATATCACGCTATTGACTTGAAATTTGGTACACATGTTCATGATCCCCACGAAATTAGCTGTATAGTTTTGGGTGTGCATTCCATTTGCAGTTCGTGTACAGGGACACGCCAAATTTTTTTTATCATTACGGCCTATGGGAAGAATTTGTATGTACCGCAATAGCGGCCGCAAAACTCTCCGATTGATTTGCAAATTGACACATATATTCAGGCTCGGTATAGAAATAGCTATTTATTTTTTTAGGCCTATACTTTTTATGGATTGTATGGGTTGTAGACAGGGACACGCCAAAATACTTCACATTACGGCGTATGAGGTGAATTGCGTTTAAACGCATTTTAACATCTTTACTTTGCAATCAAGAAAATTAAACTAGCGTACATGAGTAAGATGTTTAACTTATGTTGCTTGAAGAAAATATGTGCTCTTAAGCTTTCTAATTAATGTACAGGTCCTTACAAAATTGTTCTGACATTGTCACGTAGTCATCCAAACGATGTTAAATTTGGAACAATTATTAATTTTAAACGCAAAGTAAGCTGAATAGTTTTTACAGGTGTATAGAATGTTTATGGTTTGTTTACAGAGACACGCAAAAGAATTTCGTAGCATTAGAGCCTATGGACAAACTTTTATTTAAGAGCGCACTTTAATGCGTTTATGCTGCATTGAACTTAATAAAATTATCATACAGTATAAAGATGCTTAAAATTATGTTTACTCTTAAAAAAGGTTATGTATAGACTAAATAATTTATGGGACCACACAAAATAATTCCGAGTATGTACTGTAATCATCCGAATGATGTCAAATTAGTTTGAAAAATTAATGAGTTATAATTAATTAAGTTTATTCTTATTATTGGCGTTTATAATGACTGTGGCTACTTTTCCGGGATATATAAAATAATTTCGTACTATTACGGTCTATAGTCGATATTTCTTAAAAGTTTATTTTAACATGGTTACACCCCATGAAATATAATAAATTTATGTTAGAATTTTAAAAGCATGTTTCCTTGTTGATAATTGTGGGCATAGAATTGGAAATTAGTTTAAAGGTTACGCAAAATATTTCCGATATGCTATGTAATTTTTTTTTGTATGAAATTTGGTAGTTATGAAATTTGGTATTTATGAATTTCAGGGAAATAATACAAGACCGTCGATCATTAAGAATACATATTGTTGCGTACTTGGGGGTCCGTAAGTTGTCCGAGAATGAAAGGCAAAACTTGCAAAAATTCAGTGATGTATTCACAGGAAGTTCCAGAAAAATACAGGTCTATAAACCAAGTATCAGCTTCAATTCAACCAGTAAACACAGCTTAAACAACAGCCGTTAACAGCAAAACAACGGTACAAACTATTTAGCAATAACACATAAAGAAAGTCTCATCTAAAGAGGCTCAAAGCAAAGCAAGAATTTCACGAAACTGACACAGATCTGAGACTGACTGCCTTGGCGAAAAAATGCTCCTTTTATACTTTTCTATCGAACACAGACTGTTCTGGAAAATTCTCGTATCTCATAATGAGATTAGAGCTTCCATATTTGGTATATCCCTAATAAGGATTTTCTCGCAAAGGTCCCAAAACAAAATCGCCAAGGAGGGAAACAGTCGCCAAATTTGGAGCCAAATCCATTTCTTCCCTTATTGGAGCTTTTTTAAATGTTTTTAAGGGAAAATTAGGCTATTTTAACGCTAAATCGACTAAAAATGCACAAAGTTAGCATTTTATTAACTTTACTAAACTTCTTTGAAAGAATTGATACAAAAATAAATGCAATTATTTACAATTCCGTAACACTTTATAAGATATGCAAATAGAGACATAGCGGGGGGTTGAGGGGGGCGGCAGCCCCCCTCAGGAATGTATCTGATTATGGTAACAAGTCGATCGAATCAATATATACGATTATATAATAAGGAATAAATAAAAATGACCTATTGAATAATGTCTGATGTAAATAGGACGTTGAGGCTCCTGATCTGCAGATCCACTAGTTACTATGATCAGGTGATATGCACTAATAATCTAGTTTCAAATAAGAACAAATAACAACTGGTATTCCAAAATTATATACGACACGTTTGTTTCTTTAGTCAATAAATACCATAGGAATCTTAATTTACTCTATTATTATTATTATTATTATTATTTACAAATAACAACTGGTATTCAAAAATTATATACGACACGTTTGTTTCCTTAATCAATAAATATCATAGGAATCTTAATTTACTCAATTATTATTTTTATTATTTACTTTCTGTTAAATGAGAAGAACATCTCCTCATTAAAAAAAAAAAATAGTTGGTATAGGTGGACTCTGCTCAGTTCCCCATCATATTTATGTTCTCAGAAATTTCTAGTGCGAGACATATTACTAGTGGATCTGCAGATCAGGAGCCTCAACGTCCTATTTGCATCAGACATTATTCAATAGGTCATTTTTATTTATTCCTTATTATATAATAGCAGGGCGCGAAATTTCCGCTCGCCAGCTCGCCATTGGCGAGTGGAAATTTTACTGTGGCGAGTAAAATTTCGGTCTGAATGTAGACAGAAATTTTACAGTATACGTTGCTAACAGAAAAAAAAAAACGATTTATAAACGTAAAATCTTAGGTAAGGTGACCAGACATTCTCTTTTCAAGAGGACAGCCTTATTTTTCAATGCTCTTCCCTCTTAAACGAAACAAACATTACAAGACTAAAAAGTCCTCTTTTTATGTTTTTCGTCCGCTAGCCTCTTTTTCAAATGAAAAGGATTTAGTCCTTAATTTCAAAAATTTCGCAAAGTTGGGAAGCTCAATCGGCTGTTAGCTGTATCGAACGGTGTGCACTAGCATTTTTCTGCGTTAGGTTCGCAAAAAGAACAACTTTCTATTAAACTTGCCAAAGCATACTATGGTTTATGCCGATTCAGATTCTTCGAATCACAAAGAAATAAAAGTATTCTCTATATTTGTACGGTTCTTTCATCCAGAACACGAAATCACTATTGAAATTGTCATAAAATCATTAAGGTGGTGGTACACCGGCTGATGCGCGGTCGGTTGACGTGAGTTCTCACTTTTGCAGGAATAATATTCCTCATAAAAATAGGCCCACCAGTGATCGAGAGGTTCCATTCTCTAAGCTGGTCTACGTGAGGCGCTGGGTTCGATACCCGGTCGCGCTTGTTGGCTTAACTGTTAGGAGTTTTCCGTGATTTTCTCCGAAACTAGCGTAAATATGGGCTAGGACCTCTTAGAAAAACCCCACGGAGGACGCTCTTACTCAGGCCTAGAGCTCTAGTGCAGACAATTGGCCTTAATGATAACACTACCACCACCTCAATAAAATATGCAAAAGTTAGTTGAATTCATTTTATGTCCTTCTAGAAAAAATGCTTCCACAAAGCGACTGTTTTCTTCAGTGAACAAAATGTAGACATGTGAAAAAAAAACCCTTTATACACATACTTTAAAAACTTATTAACTACTAAGACTAATTTAAGTTATACTTGTGAGAACTTTTATAAAATGTTGACTTTAAAACAAATCATTTCATCTGTCGAATATTAATTTTATTTTTTAATTTGCCAATTTTATGTTTTCTTTTATGATTATGATTTTAATAAAAAAAAATGTCTACTAACTTTTTTTTTTATCTAACTACATAAAAGTACCAAAAAAAAAAAATCTATAGCAGCAACTAATAAATAAAAAAATCTATATATTCTATATTGTCCAGTGGCACCTATAAAAAATAGGAATTTTTTTCTCTCGTATCCGTATATTATTAGTTTAAATTAAGGTGTACTGATCCAAATTCATCATTTGAGATAAAAATGTTTCCACCACTTGTAGCTTTTAAATCTGTTTATATAATCGTTTTCATTCAGTTTTGTGTCCCCTAAAATTTCCCCTTTTTTAAAATTGAATGTTTTCTTTTTTCTTATAAAATAAAAGACATTGTGTAATATCTCTTTTCCCAATAAAAATTCTGGTCACCTTATACGTAAAAAATAGAGTAAGTTAATCATATTTTGTGGCGAGTAACTTTTTTTTTCAGCGAGTGTAATCCAAGTTGAAATTTCGGGCCCTGATAATAGTATATATTGATTCGATCGACTTATTACCAAAATCAAATACATTCCTGAGGGGGGCGGCAGCCCCCCTCAACCCCCCGTTGTATCTCTCTTTGTATACCTATTTGTATATGATATAAAGTGTGACGAAATTGTAAATAATTGCATTTATTTTTATATAAATTCTTTCAAAGAGGTTTAGTAAGTTGATAAAATGCTAATTTTGTGCCTTTATAGTCGTTTTAGCGTTAAAATAGCCAAATTTTCCTTTAAAAACGCATTAAAAAGCTCCTATAAGGGAAAAAATAAATTTAGCGCCAAATTTGGCGACTATTTCCCTCCTTGGCGATTTTTTTGGCGATCTTGGCGAGAAAATCCTTATTAGGGATATACCAAATATGGAAGCTCTAATCTCATTGGCTGATGTGATACGAGAATTTTCCAGAACAGTCTGTTTTCGATAGAAAAGTATAAAAGGAGCATTATTTTCGCCAAGGCGGTCAGTCTCAGATCTATATCAGTTTCGTCAAATGCTTGCTCAATGGGCTCATGAATATGTGTACCAAATTGCAAGTCAATAGCGTTATTTTGGGGGCCACTATCGCGGTACATACAAATTCTTCCCATAGGCCGTAATGGTAAAAAAAACTTTGGCGTGTCCCTGTACACGAACTTACAAATGGAATGCACACCGAAAACTATACAGCTAATTTCGCGGGCATCATGAACATGTGTACAAAATTTCATGTCAACATCGCTTTTTTGGCGGCCGCTATCGCGCGGCAGACAGACAGACAGACACAGCCCAAAACCGTTTTGAGTCTCAACAGACGGCCTCCATTCACATTTCGGCAAAAATTGGAAGTCAATAGCTTGATTTTTGCGGTGGCTATCGCGGTACATACAAATTCTTCCCATAGGCCGTAATCATAAAAAATATTTGGCGTGTCCCGGTACACGAACTACAAATGGAATACACACCTAAAACTATACAGCTGATTCCGTTGGGCTCATGAACGCGTGTACCAAATTGCAAGTCAATAGCGTGATTTTTGTGGCCGTTATCGCGGTACATACAAATTCCTCCCATAGGCCGTAATGATAAGAAAAACTTTGGCGTGTCCCTGTACACAAATTACAAATGGAATACACACCCAAAACTATACAGCAGATTTCGCGGGGCACATGAACACGTGTACCAAATTGCAAGTCAATAGCGTGATTTTTGTGGCCGCTATCGTGATACATATAAATTTTTCCCATAGGCCGTAATGATAAGAAAAACTTTGACGTGTCCCTGTATACGAACTACAAATGGAATACATACCAAAAACTATACAGCTGATTTCGTGGGGCTCATGAACATGTGTACCAAATTTCAAGTAAATAGCGCTTTTTTGGCGGCCGCTATCGCGCGACAGACAGACAGACAGACACAGCCCCAAACCGTTTTGAGTCTCAACAGAGGGCCTCCACTGACGTTTCGGCAATAATGTTAAAAGAAATCAATTTGACCAAAGCTTCATACAGTGACAGAATGAAATCCCCGCCTAATAGGCTATCCACCGTTCACTTCGATATATTTATCTTATTCTAATCTATTAATTTATTTTATCGGGGTCAATTCCGTTGTTTAGTTTTCATGCTACTATTTCCAATGCAATAATCCTCAAATTCATATTTATATGAAAAATTTACAATTTCGCTATGTTGATAAAATCGTAAATTACGAATAATTTACGAAATTTTCCTAGTAGAATATTTGTATTGAATCATGTTCAAACAAATATCATAAACTTAAATTTGAAGTTGTCTAATGTATTTATAGGATCCTCAAAATGGAAGTTTATGCTCAATTTTGCCTTATTCTGACATGTTAAGTAAATCGTAAATTCCAAATAACTTACGAATTTTTTTAAATTGGAAAATTCATAGTCTATGATATTCATGCCAGTGTCCTAAATAATATTTCGAAAGTAGTCTGACATCTTTACGATGAAAATATCATCTCAAAAATGACGTTTATGTGAAATTTTCCCCTATACTGCCATGTTAAGAAATTCGTAAATTTCCAGTAACTTGCGAAATTTTCAAAGTAGCATATTTATAGTTACTGATGTTCATTCCGGCATCAAAACTGATATTTTAAAACTGGTCTGACATTTTTACAGTAAAAAGTTTTCATTTAATGCACGTTTAAGTGATTTTTTGTCCTATTCTCCCATGTTAAGAAAATCGTAAATTTCGAATAACTTACGAAGTTTTTAAAATCGAATGTTGCAAATGAATAGGGTTCTTGCCAGTGTCGAAAGTAATATTTTAAAACTGATCTGACCTCTCTGCGACAATTTGTTCTTGAGATATCGTGTACACAGACTAACAAACTAACGGACAGACCCACTAACACACTAACAGACTAACAGACACCATAGAAATTTTGTCATTTTCGGATTCCTCACACCTGAAAACGTGTAGAAAAGTCAAAAAACCGAGGTCGAAATTTTTCACGATTACCTAAGTTCCCCATACCTATAGTATGATGGGGAACTAAAAAAAAAAAGACTTTAATTATTATTATTATTTTTTTTAATGAATAAAAATATATTTTTTCATTTATTGACCTAAATAAAACTTGATAACTACAGATGCGTGAAAACCATTAGAATATAATGATTATGTAAAAATATATATATTTCCCTTTTCTTTGACCTCGATGAAAATTTTCAAAACTATCTGTACTCCACCTAAAATTACTCACCTCACTAAATCCGCATTAATTACTATGATCAGGTGATATGCATAATCTAATAGTCTAGTTTCAAATAAGAACAAATAACAACTGATGTTTCAAAATTATATACGATATGTTTGTTTCCTTAATCAATACATATCATAGCAATCTTAATTTACTCAATTCTCTCTCCCTCTCCATTTTTTTACATTCTATTAAATGAGGAGAGCATCTCTTCATTAAAAAAAATACTTTAATATATATTTTTTTAAATGAATAAAAATATACTTTTTCATTTAGTGACCTAAATAAAACTTGATAACTACTCATGCATGAAAACCATTAGAATGTTGTGATTTCTTTTCCTCTTTTTCTTTCTCTTCTTCTTCTTCTTCTTTTTTTTTTTTTTTTTTTTTTTTTTAATGCATGAAATATTAAAAAAAAAAAAAATAATCTGGTATGTTACTCACACGACTTTCTCTTACCTTGAAATTTAATACTATAAATACAGGTTGGAGATTAAGAGGTAAGATAACGATTACTGTTATGTAAACCTATGTTAAACAACTCAAATTAGGCTTCGGAAGAGTTTTATATGATAATTAGTTCTGTGCGAAGGGGGCTACCGCCCCCTTCAACCCCCCGTTTCATTAATGCACCTACATTTATATAGAATTTAATTCTATTATTAAAATTAAATGTTTACTTAAAATTATACAGGCAATTTTCACACGCAACATTTCTTGAAACTTATCAATCTTGATCAAACTTTTCCAGTAACAAACTTATATTAACTTCAAAATACAGCATTTGGATCTCCTAAAATTATTCGTTTTTAAGTTATTCTAAGAGTAGTATAACACTAAATATTAAAAAAAAAAAAAAAAAAAAAAGTTGAATTTGTTTTCAATATTACATTTAAAAAAAAATTTCTTTTGTTAAAAATGAAAAAAATCGATAACTTTATTTTAAATTATCGCAGATCGATGGTTCAACCATTCGTTTTAAAGTTATCGGCGAGCTCTTTTGAACGATACCCATCATGAAAATTTACTCCCCTCGAGGGGGGACTTACCTCCCAGGAGGGGGGGGGGGCGAGCCCCTACATACACAAAAAAAATTTCCCAGTTGACTATCTCTATTACAAAAAATATATATTCGTTTCATTTGGTTTAGTGCAGTTTATAGATGTTAAACTCTACTTACATGCAATTTCCCCCATAGACATAATGTATTTGAATATTTTTGAGTGCCCCTGTACACGAACCATTTGCTTCATCTCAACGAAAAGCTTAGAGTAGCATCCCTATATGATACACATTTAGAATACCGAGTTTGGAATTTCTGCTACTATTTGTTTTTGAGATATGCTGATAACAGACAGACAGATAGACAGACACACACAGAGACAGACACACACACACACACACACACACACACACACACACAGACCATTCGCTAAAAACATGATTTTCGTATTCAAGGGACCTCAGAACATGTAAATATAACAAAAACTCACTTTCGAAAATTTGACCCTAAAACAATATTTTCTCTGCCGTAAGGGTAATAAAAAGTAAATAATCTGGTGTGTCACTCACACGACTTTCTCTTACCCTGAAATTTAATACTATAAATACAGGTTGGAGATTAAGAGGTAAGATAACGAGTACTGTTATGTAAACCTATGTTAAACAATTCATATTAGGCTTCTGAAGAGTTTTATATGATAATTAGTTCTGTGTGAAGGAGGCTACCGCCCCCCTCAACCCCCCGTTTCATTAATGCACCTACATTTATATAGAATTTATTTCGGTTATTAAAAAATATTTCTCTTTTTAAAAAACAATTTATTAAAATTATTATTTAAAAAAATTATCTTTTATGATAAGGCAGACGATTTCCATATTAGAGAAGTAGTTTAACACCAAATATCCAAAAAAGTCCATTTTATTCTCAATATTAAAAAAAAAAAAAAAAAAAAAAAAAAGTACGATTTTTTTTCTAAGTTTTTTTTTCGTTAAAAGTAAAAAAAATCGATAACTTTGTTTTAAATTATCGCAGATCGATGGTTCAACCATTCGTTTTAAAGGTATTTTCGAGCTCTTTTGAAAGATACCCATCATGAAAATTTACTTCCCTCGAGGGGGGACTTCCCCCCCAGGGGGGGAGGCGAGGCTCCTACATACACAAAAAAATTTTCCCAGTTAACTGTCTCTATTACAAAAAATATATATTTGTTTCATTTGGTTTAGTGCAGTCTATAGACGTTAAACTCTATTTTCCTGCAATTTCCCCCATAGACGTAATGTATTAGAATTCTCTTGATTGTCCCTGTACACGAACCATTTGCTGGATCTTAACGAAAAGCTTACTGTAGCATCCCTATATGATACACATTTAGAATACCAAGTTTGAACTTTCTGCCATAATTTGTTTTTGAGATATGCTGATAACAGACAGACACACACACAGACACACAGACACACAGACACACACACAGACCATTTGCTAAAAACATGATTTTCGTATTCAGGGGACCTCAAAACGTGTAAATATAACAAAATCTCGCGTTCGAAAATTTGAGCCAAAAACAATACTTTCTCTCTACCTTATGGGTAAGAGAAAGTAAAAAAAGGACCTATTGATACACTTATTTTTTACTCTTTAAGAATAGTTTGGATGATATTTTTTAATTATTTCCAACAAATTTTAAAAGTGTTTAACTCTTCATCTACACTGGCAGTACTCTAAAACACCATTAAATTAAAAAGAGTTTAAAATCGGACTTATGGAAGAAATATGAAAGGTATTTACAAGAATAGAAGGTATATACCTTACTTTAATCTCATTCCATGGCGCTCGATTCTACATATGTAGCCGTTTTTGTTTCAGAAAGAATTTTAAATGGTATTTCAATGGTATTCTAAAGTACCACCTCAGTAAATCCGCATTAATTACTATATAATGAGGTGATATGCATATTTGTTTTATTCATATGTGATATATCTGAAAAAAAAAAAAAAGTTGCACTCTGGGAGTGCAGACAGAAGTGAAAACTTGAACAATTACGTGTGTATTCCTTGAATCGTCAGGAAATATTTTATTGTGCAGGAAATACTTTTAAATCACAAAAATTGCAATCTATTGCTTAAAACGTAAATTTAGAAATACATGAAATATGAAATTTAATTAATTGGTATTCTTTGAAATGAATACCAATGAAACTTATGAATTTTCATCCACAATTTCAACAACTCTTCCATCATCATCATTATTATCATTATATTCCAAAACTGATACTATAGGTTTATGGTAACTAAAATAGGAAACAAACAATTTTGATTCGAATCTATTTAAATATCTTGAAAAGACTGCATCAATTGTAGTTTTATATCTCGTTGTGCTAAGATTGCGATCATTGGTCATCGTTAAATCAAATTCTCTATTTAAAAATTCAATTAATGGTAGATTTTTATCATCTGCAAAGTTTTCACTTTAAACAAAAATAAAAAGCTCTTACGTAAATAAAAATATATTTCAAATACATTTTTTTGTGTCGTAGAACAATTACTATAACTGTGTTTACCCGTCCCATCATAAATACTAAGTCATCACTAACTATTTTCCCACATCATTGGAAAGTGTTGAAAATGCATAACACAACTGAAAATGCATCTGCAGCAATTTTCCGTAATGAATCCGAATATTTTTCTATAGATCTGTAAATAAATAAATAACGTAATTATAATAAAGTTAATTGTATTACTTTCTATAAAACACATCCTTAATTGTACCTGAAAATGTATGCTGATTTCTTGTATTTATCATAGCATTAAAATGCTGAAAAGTACATGTAAGAAATCAATTTCTTTAAAGTAATGTATCTATTTTGTTAGCCCTTGGATACATATCATTCGAACCTTGTGTTAATCTATAGAGAAATTAATCCCCATGACTATTCATCAAAAAATGCATATTGTTAAATTTACGTTTACCCATTCAGAAAATTCATAACTATTAAATTATATCCCGTTTTGAACAAAAATTATTATGAAGTTGGTATTTTACATCAAAATAAATTCAGTAAAAAAAAAAAAATCGTATTTTATTCTGAAACTGCGAAATTTGGCATTTTACAGCTTTTTTTTTTTTTTTTTTTTTTTTTTTTAAATCAATTTTTCAAACACGAGTCATAATTTAAAATCATGAATTTTCTGAATGTGAAAATAAAATTTAAAAATAGTTATTATTTAATGAATAATAATGAGGATTATTTTTCCCATAGATTAACATGTGATTTGGTGACCTTGACGCTCACAGAGTCACAGATAAAGAACCTTAATTAAATTCTGCTTTTTTTTTTTTTTTTTTTTTTTTTATGTAGCAATCCTCGTATTATTCAATGGGAGAAAAGAACTGCAAACGATTAATGAAGTTTACTACATGAAGAAAGTGGTATTCAGTTACACGCGAATTCTTAATAAAAATCCATTAAATTTCCTTAATGATATTATCCTGTAATAAATAAAAATTAAGTAAATTTTCAATAATGTCTTAAAACAATTTAATATTTTTGGTTTTAAATCATATTTTACGCTGTCAACCACCGATGGTTGACGCGGCTTTATATCATATTTGACACGGTCAGCCACCGATGGTTGACATGGCATTCACCGTGTTAAAAGGTTCGCTAAAAGCTCTGCAGTTGTGCTAATGGGAAGCATTCTACAGTATACATGGATAACCTGACTAACATATATCGGTTTTATTGAATTTGAAAAATATTTATGTAACTGAAAACGCGGATACACAGATAGACGAACCGAAGTCATATGTCTTTTTAAAATTTGTTAGTAAATGTTATGTTAAAAACATCCTTAAACTATTCTTAGAGAATGAAATATAAGTTATAGTTACATCAACAAGTGAAATTATTTTTCTCTAATTATTGTATGCATTAAAGGAAAATTAAAAATTAAAAAATTCACCGACTAAAAAACTTTCACACATCTGTATAACATAAGATTTTTTCTCCAAATGAGTCATACTGAATAAACAATCATATTCATATTCATCATATGTTTCCGGAAATGGTGGTTAAAATGTTCAATAACTATTAAACAAAATACGAAACATAGATACTTTGGCTTTAAATAAAATCTCCGGTAAAAAAAAAAAAAAAAAAAACTTTCTAGTTTTTTATTGTATGATTCATCATCTGATTTTTCATTTTTGCAAATAAATAGTTATAATATTTATTCTCTAAATTTCAGTTTCATTGGGTGGGCAAGAACAGGGAGGGGTTTTATGACTATTCTTATATTTTAAATTTAAAAAAATTATATATTCTGCTTCATTCAAGAAAGACACTTAGATTTTTGTCTAATACTTAAAAGAAATGTATATATTTTTTTACTTTCACCATTTATCTCTTTCATCACTAATTTCAAATAATTAGGTCTAAACATATGTTTATTTACCATTCTTATTGTTTAGGAAAAAGGAAATGGAAAGGGAAAAAAAGAAGAAAGACACTTTCACTTTCAAAATTTACATAAAAGATAAAAACAAATAATTTTCAGTGTTGCCGTAGTCAATTTATATTTTTGTAATATAACTGAGAAAAAATTCTGATCATCAATATTAAAATTTGTTCCTTTTCTAGTTTTACTAACACATTATTGGAACATATTATTGCTGCATGTATGCTGTAGAATTCATGTGCATGTAATTTTGTACTTACTTTATAAGAATTCAAAAAAGGATTTGGATATATTACGCCATCACAGGTCTGATATTTTTTGTTACATTTCAATGGTTTTTAAATATATCACGACAATGCTAAAAAACCAGGAAACAGATAATGAAAATAAGGATGAAGAATTTAATATAAAACCATGGAAACTGAAGGTTATATATATTGAAAAATGCTATACATATTGATATATGAACTGTTTTGAACATTTTGACGCTTTGTTCATGCTTATACGCACTTTGATTCAGATCAAAAGTTATGAGCAAAATTATTACCGATGTTAAGATTGAACTTCACTGCTTTTCCAAAATTTATCTCCAATTTTCTCAAAAGTACTTTTTTGTTGCCACTATCCGCAAGATTTTGAGAAAACTTCTTCACACTTTCAAACTTTGCACACACATTTATATAAAAGACATCTACTAAATGAATTAATACAGAGGCTGTTCGCACATTTTTTAGACGATTTTGATGTAGTGTACTGAAGCAATTTCTCTCATATTTCGTGTTTTATTTGTTCAGTTTGATAGCCCTTGTTCTTAACTAACATTCTACATCATAATTTTTATGATAATAATGCTTTTTTATAATATCGGACGAGGTATATTTTTCTACTCCTCTTGAACGGCTTTCCAGAGTCCACAAAGCGTTGTAGGTCGGTGTTTGGATAATGTTGATTTTAAGAGTCGAAAAACACAAAAATCCAACAGTGATACATCAGAAGATTTAGCAGGAATGTCAGTGAAGGGTATGGTTTTAATTCCCGTTTTTTGTTCCATTTTTTTCTAGAAAAGCAATTGTGGATTGCGATGTGTGGCTGCTTGTTTTGTCTTGATACAGTTCAACGGATTGATAGCATTGTGGATAAAGATCTAGATTTTCATTTTTAAAAATTGGAATTAAAATATGTTCTTGAGAGTATTTAGAGTTGATTTTGACATTTTTGTCACATTTTTTTGCTTTTATCTTGCGCTTGTATGAAAAAACCAGTGGCAATCATAAATCCTTTAGAAAAACTCTCTTTTGATGCTTTGAGCCATGTAGCAATTTTTTTTTCTCCACTTTTCTGATAATAAATTGACCTTTTTTTATTGCAACCACTTAAATAGACCCAAGATTCATCTGTTGTTGCAACATTTTTCCATTTTTCTCCTGATAAATGCTTTTCCTAACGATTTCACTAAAAACTATCTTTGGAAAGAGTGGAAACCTATCCTTTCATCCACTGCCATTTTAAAAGCGCATTTTTGCATCTAAACAAAAATTATAAATATCAGAAGATAAATAAAACTTCCAAAAATATAACTGTTGTGAAAATAAAATTCTCCATGCAAACGATTTTTTCTTACTGCGAAATAAAATCGTCTAAAAAATGTGCGAATAGCCTGTACTTAGTGAAACTATATTTATTTGATTTTTTTTTTTTTTTTTTTTTTTTAATTACAAAACAATATTTGAGTATTTTGAATATTTTAAATATTTTTTAAAATAGTAAATGATTAAATATTTCTAAATTCTTAGTGTATTTTGTAGGTATACTTTCTATATAAACATGCGTGCGAAGTTTTAAAGCAATAGGTGAAGTATTTTTTCAAAATCTGGCAGACAGTGGCAAAAAAGCAGTCTTGTGAGAATTAGAGGTAAAATTTGCCAAATGCAATGAAGTTAAATCTTAACATCAGTTACAATTTTGCTAACTTTTGGACCAAAGTGCGAAGAGGCATAAATGAAGTGGCAAAAAGTTTAGACTAGTTCATATATCAATAATAATTCATCATTATAATGATCAAACACTAGGAAGGAAGACTTGAATTTATCAATAAATTATTACATATGGAAGTAAATCATTATACAGCGCAAAAGATATTGGGAAAAGTTAATAAATATAAAAAAATAACTATGAAAATTTTAAAAATACTATTGTATCTTTATCAAGGGCAATCACTGCAGCACAATAATAAATAATGACTTGTATGTGAGGCAGTGACATTTGAAATCATGTAAAATCATTATTATTGTTTCAAAGCTAAAAAAAATTAACAATGAATTAAAAGGCCTTTCTTTCCAAAGAAAAAAAAAAATGGTTAAAAGTCCTAGAACTCCTAATTTAAATGATTATTCATGAGTACTAATTAATAATTATCAGCCGTTTATTTAGTTGTAAGAATTTCATCTACAGTAATTTTTAATATAATGTTATCCAAGATAACACAAATACACTAAGTTTGCAATTTGTAATTTTTAAAGTGTTTTTCCGTGTCAGTATAGTACTAGATTTGATTATATTGGTCATTTAGATCCGGACCTACGGTTTAAATAAAGATTTCCAACAATAATGAAGATATGTACCCCAGTGGCGGCTCGTGAACCGAAAATAGGTGAAGAGCTCAAAAATAATATTTAAGTATTTTTAATCATAATTTTTATTAAGCATGGTCTTAACTTAAATTAACTAAAAATACTTATTTAAATGTAAATTTGTATTCTATAAATGAATACAGCATGCCTCTTCACCAATTTTCGGTGCACGAGGCGCCACTGATGTACCCGAACTTGGATTTGAACAAGAAACCGGACAACTGAAGGTCAGAATGCCTCTAAGCATTCGGTCACCAGACGGAAATTAAATGACATTTTATCATTATTTACAAATATTAAAAGTAGCTTTACTGTACACGTACTGTTGTTGCGGCAAAAGTTGTTTTACAGGCTTTTGCGAATGAATTTAGCTGATTAGGAAAAAGCTGATTGATGTAAATGATTCAGATTTCCGCAATAAAATTTGACGTCAAACAGCTATTTGGAAAAATCTAATAAATTTAGCCACTAATATCCACAGCAGGCAAATAATAGAGAATATTTCAAATTACTTAGGATGACATTGCACATTTTGTTACCAAAATAAATGTAAGAAGAATGGGCTGACAAATCTTTTCATCTGAAAAGTCATTGCCAGAGATTTTTTTAGCAATACCCCAGTTTCATTTTTTTACAGAATAAGAATAACTATTATTTAATTACTTTAACTTACTTTATTCATTCTTAAGAAACGATTATTTGAAAAGGTTAGATTCAGTTTTTTATAAATTTAAAACTTTGATAAAGTTGTCAATATCGTATTATACATATTTTGGAAAAATGTTTTACCTTTACTTATACTCCTTTTTTATGTTAAATGTAGTTCTCTCTCTCTCTTTTCCAAGCAATATATTGTGCAATTTAAGTGTATTATTTTTTTCAAAGATTATTATTGCTATTATTATCATTACTGATAAAGATATTATACATTTTAAATCTCTTTTTAATTTTTAATAACTTTTCTTTTTCTTTTCTTTTTTTTTTTTTTTTTTTAAATCAATAAATATAAAAAGTATATTTTTATTGAAATATTTCCTTATAAAACATTTAATGTTTACGTGTTTATTAATTGGTTGTTATGTTTACTGGTTATTAATTTTATTTAATGTTTACATATAAAACACTTTTCAATGAAAAAATGCAAAAAAAAAAAAAAAAAAAAAAAAAAGTTTTTTTAATTACTAATAATCTATATAATATTTCTCTGATGTGGACCAATTACGATTATATTTTGTCGAAACGATACGATTGTGATGTAATTAATAAAACTTTTCGGATAAAAAATTATATTTATAAATGGTCAACATTTAAGCACGCGGACTTAGCTTAATGATCTAACAAGAAAAAATGACGACATTTGTCTGAAGAGATTATTTTATGGGAAATTGTATTTTTAAAAGTTGCATCTTTGGAATCTTTGCAAGCGTCATTTTAAAACTAGTAATGTTTTAAAGATATACACAGAATACGAATTATTATCATAAACTGGCTAAAAAACTCAACCATTAAAAGTATAATCAAAATAAAGATTAGTTTTTTTTTTTTTTTTTAACAAAAATTTATGCCAAAATGAATAAATAAAATGTCATCACCAACATGGCGACAAAAATTCAAAGTCGTCATGGGGGTCCTATGCTGTCTGCAGAAGTATGAAAACTAGGTCGCCAACCATGAATTTTATTTTAAACCTTTCTTTGAATGATATTGGTTTCATTATTGCGCAATATTTATTTGGTTCTAATAATAATTTGGCTTCCGGTAAATTAAAATTTTAATTAGGTGGTGAAACTGGTTTAATATGATACTTATGAGTTTAAAATTTTAATGGTAAATAAAAAAAAGAAATAAAGTGCGAAAATTTCGCACGGATTTGCTAGTAATAAATAAATCACAGGTTTTTAGTACTTACTGCAGCAAAATTCTGAATATTTTTTTAATAAAATTGATTAAAAATAAGAAAAATAAAAATTTAAATAAATAAAACCTTTTAATGATCTATATATTTATGAAACTTGTACCAAAAAGGTATAAAAATTATAGCACAAAAAATATGTATTTTTTCTTAAAATTATTACTGGCAAATATATAAATTCTGATATAAAAATTAATTATTATTGTGAAGTTATATATGAAACTTTGACTTATTTTCTTGTATATCTCTTTATAAAAATTGATTATCTTCTGGTGAAAATTCAAAATGCAAACAAAAACTTACTCCTTGCGCGATTCTCAGCTGGCCGGCATGTGTTTTGAAATAATCCAAATTAAAATTCAGCTGTTTTGGCTGTGCCGCGGCTGTCGCTGCTGGAGTTGTCATGTTTACAATCCAGCTGTTACACAATATGAAACTAAAGATAAACTGAAGCCTCTGGTAACTGAGAAGGAAAAACTTTTTCTCCACACTTCGTAAGAATGAAGATGAAATACAGTAAACAGGCGACTACCCACGTGACCTCTTTTTCGTCATCACACCCGGAAATCAAATTTCATCTTGAACTCGGCAAGTTTTAGCCTCAAGGTAAAAAGAAGCTTTTAAACCAAACGATGACCCAGAAATTATTACACTTGCATCTATTTTACAGTGATGTAAAATTATGCTTCAAGGTCAAGATTACACGCGAAATTTACTTTTGAGTCTAGATTTTTAATTGTAATTATCTCTCGGACAAGTCATGAGCCTCTCGAAGGAACTGACCAAGCAGGTGTATTATCATACTTTCCGTGGTTTTTCTTTCTTTCCTTTTTATTTTGTTTTGTTTATAAGTTTGGAAGCGTTTCTGAAATATAATTTTTTTTTTCTTGCACCTGGAATCGTGATTGTTTTTCGGAATTTTGGCACGTTTACAAATTGAAATTACATCTTGTCACGTGTAACTTTTTTTTCCCTTTCAGAGCAGCATCCACTTCAGAGAGTGAATTTAGAAAAGAAAGATTTTGATCAATAAAAAAAAAAAAAAAAAAAAAAAAAACTCTTTTTTTTTATTTAAAAATTTCTAAATAAAAGACATTTATATCTAATTTTATTATTAATTTCCATTTCTAATAATAAATAATCTATAATAATAAAATTACAAAATAAAAAGAACTTTTTATATACTATGTTTTAAAACTTTCTGTTGAGTTATATAAACGCGACCGAAGGCAACGGGGACCCGAAATAATTGGCTAAAAGTATTTTAAAAAATGCATTGTCACCGTGTTCTGAAAGTTTCAAATGTCTAGCTAGTCAGAAAGTTATATGATTGTTGAATCATATAACTTCCCGACTAGCTAGACTAACTATGATTGTCGAATCATATAAACGCTACCGAAGGCAGCGGCGACCCGAAACAATTGGCTAAAAGTATTTTTAAAAAATGCATTGTTATCGTGTTTTGAGCTCTTCTAAAACTTTCAAATGTCTAGCTAGTCGAGAAGTTAATAAATATAAATTTTCTGTTGAATCATATAAACGCTACCGAAGGCAGCGGGGATCCGTAACAGTGTGCTAAAAGTATTTAAAAAATGCATTGTCACTGTGTTCTGAGCTATTCTGAAAGTTTCAAATGTCTAGCTAGTCGGGAACAGGGTTTAAACTGCCATTAGTTTTTTTAGCATTTTGCTAAAAGATACTGTATTTTGCTAAACTATGTCAGTAAGAATTTCGCTAAAAAGCTAAAACTAGATTACTTCATAAAATAACTTTATATAACTACCTCAATTTTTTATACAAATATTTGTGGACGGAAATTACAAAACCACTGAAAATATTGGGAATCATTATCTATTTAGTACATTCGGATTTAATTTTGACTTTTAATAGTTGAATTTAAATGCAAAAATATTTAAAAACATAATTAAGAATTTGCTTCATAGATATATTCTCAGTAGGGCTGGAGTATTTATCAATATATCCCCAAGTATCAATATTTTTTAAGTATCGCAATAACGATATTAAAGATCTAGCTTTGCTGATATATCCCTCTAACGATATTTCTTTAGCGCACACTGAGCGATCGATCGAAACGCCGATAAATAATGTTTCTCACTAGCACCTACCACCAGTCGCCACGCTCGGAATAAAGAGAACGCCGAATAGCTCATTCACCGTGTTTTCTAAAAAAACAAACAAACCGTTTGGCTAGCGGAAGTGACGCAACCCCTTGTGCGCGCCACAAACCTGCATCACCGCGCGCCAAGCAAAGCCCGAAAAAAAAAGAGACCTGAATAGCTTATACTAATGCAACCCCCTTTTTCCCCTCCCAACCCCAAACAATCCTTCCTCTCCAATCCTCTCTATACCGCAATATATCTACTTTCTTGAAAATATCACTGTCCAAAAAGTCAATGATATTCATCAGGAAAATTAAACTATCACAGTATAGTAATATCGACTTCCCATAGTATATCGACTTCTTACAGTATACTGACTTACTGACTTCTCATTCTACATTCATGAATTTCCCTGGCTCTAAACGGTAATATGAAAGAATTTATACTACCGTTAGTATAAGTTCTTTGATAATATTGCACATTATCGCTCGTGGATCGTACGTGTTAATACCACAGACAGGCGATATAAAATCAAACGCTTATTATGAATGAAAACAATATCCTTTGTTTTAGCTCATTTCCTGCTATTGGTTCATTGATATTGGTTTATTTCAAAGTATCCATATCTTCTGGCCAATAAGATGCGACATGTGTTTAACTCGCTTTGGGCTCAGTGATGCCAGATTGGGGATTTTGTCCCCATTTTGGGGATTTTTGAGGCTTTTGGACCAAATGTTTGTGGGGACTTTTTTGGGGAATTCTATAATTTTTGGGGACAAATCTGGGGAGTTCTTCAACTCTCTGTCAATGTTGATAACGTAATGATTTATCCCTACGACTAGAGACTTTCGATATCTTTATTGGTATTTGGGGATTTTTTTTTTAAATTGCCTTCTTTTGGGGAAAAATCGGAATTTTTATCACAGAAAAATCTGCTTGATATTTTTTTTGAAAAAATTTTTATTTCCCCATTTTAGTAGAAATCAAATTGGGGATTTTTCGAAAAGAACCTCCTGAATTGGGGAAATTTGAAGACCTGTTTGGGGAAATAATTTTCGACCATCTGGCATCACTGTTTGGGTTGTACATCAGTCCCTTCTCCTTTCCCATGTTATCGAATGGGATTTTCGTTGCTTCGTTTTATAAAAATATCTCATTCAAAAATGAAGTTTTTCGAATTCTGTTTTTTGAATATTACTCTTTGAACGGGTCGCCTTTTAGCTTGGTGAACAATTTTTCGAAAAAATTTATTTAAATATTTTATTTCAATAAGTAAATTATGGACTCCAAGTATGGATCTCTAAGTAAAATATTTAAATTTATTTTTTCGAAAAATTGTTCACTAAGCTAAAAGACGACCTATTCAAAGAGTAATATTCAAAAAACAGAATTTAAGCTAAAAGACGACCTGTTCAAAGAGTAATATTAAAAAAAAACAGAATTCGAAAAAGTTCATTTTTTAATAAAATATTTTTATAAAACGACGCGACAAAAATCCCATTGGAAAACATGGGAAGGGAGAAAGGGTGCTATCTGACTGATGTAAAATAAAGTTTTATCTTCAGTAATTTTACAGTGACAGTTTATTAAATTATATAATATTGGATAGTTTATTACTTTTTTTTATGTAGCATTTATTTTTTCTCTTTCCTTTTCTTTCTTTCTTTCTTTCTTTCTTTCTTTTTTTTTTTTTAAGCCGTACATGTAATTGCAAAATGAGTTACTTTAAGTAACAAAATGAAACTTTAACATAATTTTGTTTAAATAATATAATTTTTATACTGACAATGTATATATATATAATGAAACTATTACGAATATATGAAACTATTACGAATGTGAATTGAACACATATACATTTAAAAAATATTGTAATGATTTGGTAAGCAGATACAAAAATAAAAATGACAAGTAACTGACATTTAGGATGCATATAAGAGTTTTAAGTAAAAAATATTACTCTCTACGACCAAAAAAGGTGTATCCAATGGCAATTCTTAACTATTTAGAATGATTTTCCTTTTTATTTAATTTTTCTTAAGCTTTATTTTTAGTAGAATTATGAATTTTGATATACTTGGTACAAATAAAACACAGATCGCATATTAGCTGTGTTAAAATATGATTTAAAAATAATTAATGCTTAAAATGGGAAGAATAGAGGACAAACTATACAGAGGTATACTAAAAAGCAACAGTATAAGTTATAAGAAACACAAAATATTGATTCACTTTTTATGTTTTTTTTTTTTTTTTTTTTTTTTTTATGATAAAGTTATGGTATACCAGAAAATACATGGAAAACACTTTATACTTGTATACTTTAAAATTCGTGTGCATATGTCTTTAAAAAATAACAAATGTCTATTTTTTCCTATCTTGAAAGAAATATCGCAATATATCACATAATATCGATATTAACTTGGTGATATATCGCGATATTTAATTTCTGATATCGTCCAGCACTAATTCTCAGTGCTAGTATTGTGTTTGTTGAAATCGAAACAATTTTGCTGATTCATTTTTCTTAAATCACAATATATGCTTGGCTAAAATCGTCAGTGAACAAAACAAACAGAAAACAAAATTGAGGGGGCACCAAGTTAAGAAAAAGAAATCAATACTATTCAAAGAATTAATTTTTGAAAAAGCTAAAATAATGCTTATATGTTTTAGCTAAAATGCTAAAGAAACTTTTTTGCCAGGTTAAACCCTGGTCGGGAAGTTAGTTAAAAATCGATTACAAGATTTGTACTGGACAAACAAACAAGGTTCGAAGTTAATAAAAACATGGTAAAATGATAATGATAATAATAATACATATATTCAAATTTAGAAATGTGATTCTTTTGTAATCACGAGTAACTGAATGTAAATTTGATCTTATGCGACAGATCTAAAACACTTATCGCACCCCATCAGGAAAAGTGATACAACTCAAAAATGCAATATTCGAGAAAAATCAACTTAAAGATAACCATAAAGCAATGATTAGTCTCTTATAAAACTCGCACAAACGCTTCTCAGATAGATACTTTTCGAGATAGAGATGTGACACATTTTTGTGCCCATTGGGACACTTCATACACATTTTTGAATGATATAAACTCGAAATCGCCATTTTTTGATTTGTGTCATTTCTTTTGTCGGAGTGCGATATGTCATATGTGGAGTTGGTAACTTCAGTTTTCGCTTCCTGATTATTAAAACCGATCTGGACCAACAGAGCTCGAGACAGTGATGCCAGATGGTCGAAAATTATTTCCCCAAATAAGGGGTTTTTTTCGAAAAAATCCCCAACTTGATTTCTACTAAAAAGGGAAAATAAAAATTTTTCAAAAAAAAAAAAAAAATCTTTATTTATCAAGCAGATTTAAGCTCAGATTTTTCCCCAAATGAAGGAAATTTTTGACAAATAACAATAAAGCTATTGAAAGTCCCTAGTCGTAGGGATAAATCATTACGTTGTCGACATTGACAGAAAGTTGAACTAGAGCTCCTTCAATAGGAGCCAAAAAAGTCCCCACCCCACAAACATTTGGTCCCCAAAATTGTCCCCAGAAGTTTCAAAAATCCCCAAAATGGGGACAAAATCTCTAATCTGGCATCACTGGCTCGAGATAAAAGGGAAAAAGAACGTGGCATGCCTGTGCAGATGGATAAACTACTTCAAAATAAAGGAAAAGTCTTGCCCTTTTCAATCTTTTTCTTTCTTTCTTTTCTATTGTGTGATACCTTGTTATTAATCTTAAATATTTAATTTACCTAAGAAACGTTGCCAGAAATAAATTAAAGATCAATTTTGCCGATACCACAAAACTTTAAAATTTATTCAAACAAAAGTGTTAATGTTTTATTTATTTCAGATTAATGTATATACATACTTTAAGTTTACGGTTATGTTATTTTCTGTACTCTCTCATGAAAAGAAGAATAAATTAAAATTGAGTGCGCTGCAAAGATAAGTGCATGCAAACAATTTCGAAAATATAATTAGGTAAGGAATTATTTCGCAGTTTTCTGAATAATTAAACTTCTTCTTTTTATTATTATTATTATTATTTTTTTTTTTTTTTTTTTTTTTTTTTTTGCAATGGCATATAAAAGATGAGCTTCTGATAAATCAATCTGAAACCGGTTGTGATTAGCAAGTATATAGATAACGATACCAATATGAAATTTGACTCCGATTGGACAAATTCGGCTGATAAAACCTATGTAGGTCGGACATTTGGGTAATGAGGGAAGAAAAATAAATTTTATGAAACTGAATTGGTAAAACAATATAATATTTTTCTTTACTCTATAATTAATAATTTTTATTTGCCTTTCTAATAAAAATTCTTAATAACAGTGATTACTAAAGTTAATTCTATTGTTAGCATTGATATTACCAACAAATAATTATTTGAAATTATACAACTGACCCTGCCAATAAAAATAAATATCTTTGTTTGCATTTTGCTTTAACTTTTTGAAAGTTTTTCCTCTATATACAGCTATAATGCTTTTATCTCGTAGCGTGTTTGATTGTTCGAACAAGTTACACGAAAGTTACACAAGTTACATGAAGGAATAATTTTTCATAGGAAAACTGTGTCAGAGTACTTTTACTTAATTTAATATTTAACATTTACCTTTGCATCACTCTTCTAGTACAATATAAACAGTATTTTTTAAATTATTATTATTAGTTATTTTTACATTCTCATTAACAGCCTAATTTATTATAAAATTTAAGAAATTTCTGAAATACGTTTCGAAATTTTTAAAGACCATATTTTAGAAAAGTTGTATTTTGTCTAGTAATAAAGTAGGCTTATCCCGGCACCTAATTGTATAATTTATCCTATCCATCTATTTCTCCTACAGTAAGTTATTATCATTGTCAAGTAATATCTACGAACAATACTCAATTAATACTGAATAACATTATATACGTCATAATCAATTCATCACATAACATATTTCATAATTAATAATCAGTTATACTGCATGATATTACAAAACTAGTTGGCATAGGTGGACTCTGCTCAGTTCCCCACCATATTTATGGTCTCATAAATTTCTAGTGCGAGACATATTATAATCATGTTAAAAAAAATGAATTTGACCAAAGCTTGATACAGTAACAGAAAGAAATCCCCACCTAATAGGCTATCCATCGTTCACTTCGATATATTTATCTTATTCTAATCTATTAATTTATTTTATCAGGGTCAATTCCGTTGTTTATGTTTCATGTTGCTATTTCCAATGCAATAATCCTCAAAATTCTTATTTATATGAAAAAATTACAATTTCGCTATGTTGATAAAATCGTAAATTACGAATAATTTACGAAATTTTCCTATTAGAATATTTGTATTCAATCATGTTCAAAAAAATATCGTTAATGTAATTTTGAAGTTGTCTAATGTATTTAGGATCCTCAAAA
>OZ005650.1:27060986-27088486 GCA_963930645.1 Salticus scenicus | reverse complement strand
ATCAAATAATTTAATTTATAATTTAATTTATTTAAGGAATTTTCCTATCTTTTAGAGAGAAATTAATTTTATAATATGTAATAATCTACATCACATTCCTATTTTTGCTTTTCTCATTTTAAGAAAGTCAAATAAAATTAATATTTACATTAAATATATATTCCAAGATATAATAAGTATATATCTAGAACAGGCTAAATATATTATACACGCTGAAATGTAATATATATATATATATATTTGAGAAATATGCAACCAAATTTCTATGCCCGATAATAACTCTCCATTTATTATTTCTATAAATATTAACAGCTAAATAAAATGTAAGCAATATTTATACAAGTTATTGATATAATTTCAAAATCGATTCTGACATTCAAGTATGTACTTTGTTTGAAAAGACCTTTTATTAAAGTAAATGTGTTTGAAGTCTTGAAGATAGTGCACTTGACGTTTTTTCAGAGTATAGCAGATTTTTTTTTTTTTTTTTTTTTTTTTATCAAGGAAAACAAACGAAGAATTAATGTTGATTTTTAAATCACGAGGGAGGAGAGATGATTGATATTAAGTGCCACTACAAGACAGAGATAGTTGAAAGAAAACAGAAATTGAACACTTATATTTGATTAAGGTAGAGAGAAATATCGGTTGTTACAACATAAAAAGTATAGTGATGATGGGATTCAAGATATTTTCTTAATAGTTACTCAAGCATACAATAATAACAATCAATAGTTTCATTGCAATATAAACATATATTTCTAGAAAAGCAAAGACATCTGTTTTATTTTTTATTTTTATTTGTTTTATTTTTTATTTTTTTTTCACGAGGACATCACTGTTATCAATATGAATCTACAATTATATTTAGTTAATCGATCTAAGAGTCTGGTGAATATAAAAATATTTTTTAGAATAATATACAGGGCGAGGGAAAAGTACCTAATAAATTTTTAACTTTAATATAAAATATAGTAAACGGAGTATGAGAGTGCGGCATCACATTGCTTCTTACGGTATAAAAGTTTAATTTAAGTTAAAAAAAAAAAAAGAATTTTTTTTCCATCAGATGGCGTTGAAATAGAAAAATAGAAAGAAAAATCATCAGAAGCGCAAATAAAACAATTAAAGAACATTCATTTTTTGGCCATTCTTGGTTTATAGAACGTTTCTTGTGGCCACCTCGGTCCCCAGACTCAAACGCTTTTGATTTCTTCTTGTGGAATTATATAAAGAACAAAGTGTATTTTTCAACTGTGGCCGGCATTGAAAAATTTAAATATGATATAATCCAGTATCTTTCACAATCAATGACACTAAACATGTATATTGAATTTAGTTATAATTTGGATGTAGTTCGAGCTACGAATGGAAGGCTGAAAAGTTCATGATTTTGCCTAGAAACAGAAGAGTCAGAGTTATGAAATTATATATTTATTCATTGTCTTCTTGGGCACTGATACACATTCTACAGCGTTGTTATAACATTTGTAAATCATTAAAATAAAATGCAGTTGGTTGTTCCTAAAACCAGCTTTTAGCAGCATCACGTTCACGATCGTTGCCCCTTCAAGTTACTTTTTTTTTTTTTTTTTCAAATTAAGAAATAGAAAATAATCAAAAGCGGATAGGTCAGGTGAATAGGAAGGATGGTGGACCGATTGGAAAACCAAGGTACTCAATTTAACTGCAACAATGTTGTAAGTGTGCGTACGTGCATTGTCAGGCAAAAACAGGATTCCTCTGGTCAACTTTACTCAGCGTTTTTTCATGAGCATAATATTCTCAAGCTACACTGGAGCGCAGAGGTAAAAAATCACCAGCAGAATCCTATCTTTGTCCCTAGAAACGGACGCCATGATATTTTTGGGCAATATTTGGGATAGAACTTTTTCGTCTACAAGAGTCCTTTGTGGCACAGTATTTTTTAATTATTGTTTATTTGTTTCAGTATCATAAATGTGGAGGTATGTTTCGTCTTCTGTTACTAACCTAGACAGAAAGTCTCTTCAAAATGGGCCAAAATGGTTTTGGATATTTCAACTCGTTCCTTCCTCAGATTAAAAAAAAGTTTTAAAAGTCAAAATGACCTTATATTTGAACAATTACATACCAAGACATTTAGCTTTCATTTGCCACCAAATGTATTCTTCTGTTACAACTCGAAAGGGGTAAAGCCAGGACCTTTTCAGCCCCCTCCATATATATTGAAATATTGTAATAATTTTCACAAAAAGTAAACGCACTTAATTATTTTCTTGCGTTTTTAATGGTTCTTATTATTTTTGTTACTTACAGTGCCATCTATGACCGAATTTTTTTTTTTTTTTTTTTTTTTTTTTTTTATTAATTTCCGCAAGCAAAACTTTTCATCATAAAAAGCATTGTAGCCGCATTCTCCCACGTTGATTTGCTGATTTATTTAAAAGTTTAAAGAGTGGCAGGAATTTTCGTCCCACCCTATATCTTTGGAAAACTTTGTTAATGATAATAATAATAATAATAATAATAATAATAATAATAATAATAATAATAATAATAAAGAGCATGAAATGTACATGTATTAGTAGAATTGAAAAAAAAAAAAAAAAAAAAAAAACATTTAATTCTATCTCATTGTAAAACATTTAATTCCAGTAAGGCAGAAGAAAAGAAAAATTATTGAAAATAGACTAGTTTTGAAAACGGAAGGTCACAAAATCGTTTCCTTTTACTCATTCAGTTCATACCAATCTAATGCATAAATATAAAAAGGAAGAAACAAAAGATCGTTATCATCATCATCATCGTTTTTTTTTTAAACAAAAATTCAACCAGACAATGTAAAATATCAGCGTTATTTAATACTAACGTGTTCTAATACTAATGTGGTCAACTTTAATGATTTCGAATTATTCAAAGTAAGTAAAATGCCAAACGCTTTAGTGAGTGTTGCAACAACGCTCGCTTTACACTACACGTTGATTCTCCAGACTCTTACAAACTAGCGACGAAAGTGAAAGAAAAGTTTGGTTAAATTGGTGTTGCATTTTATAGGAAATGTCTTTTATCAAAACTAGGGTGACTAGCTGTCTTTGAATTCAGAGGACAGTCCTCGTAAATTACCCTTTATTCCCCAATACATTTGGGGACGCCTGTTCTAAAGTTATTAATGTTTTACTAAAATAATTTATTATACGTATAATAAATGAGCAAAAATGAATACTTTCTGGTATTTCATACATGAAAGTTTTTAAACTTTTATAATTTAAGGTGATTTATTTATTTTGTTCTCGAAATTCGAGGACATCGTCATATTTATCCTCAATTTCAATTAGAAAAAATCTGCTCGCCCTAATTAAATATTTTTTTTTTCTTTTTTTCTTTTTTTTTTTTTACATTAAAATATTTTATAAACAATCATAACACTCAAAAATGATCATGCGTCGCCAGTTGTGAAGCGCTATTTTAAATCTAACTCAACCTCAACTGCAAAAAATAATCATTTATGGGGAAAATTTTCGCTTTTAAAAATGGTAAAAAATAAATTGATGGCTAAACTACTTGATATATATGTGAAATTATTTTAACCTCAGAATATAAAATAAATATTAATTAAATAAAATTTAATCAAAAAACTTTATTTGAATGACCTCTCAAATTTCTACTTTTGCATTAACTTCAACTTAGAACAAAACATATTCTTAAATATTAGATGTTTTTGAAAATTCCTGAATCAGTTTAGATTTTAATATGTGTACTCTGCCTAAACCCTATTCTTATTAATTAATAAATATTTTGCTTAATTATAAAAACATTATTAGTACGGAGGACAACTCGTGTCAATTTGAGGATAAAGCGTTGTCGCCAGTTTTACGATGGTTGGACATTTATCGAAATCGGAAATTTATCAAAAATATAATTGAATAATTTGAAAGCGATGCTATAATTAAAATAATAATAATAATAATAATAGTCCTCCGTACAAAGCTACATTCTGCTTATGCTAGAATTTCATCAAAATATTTATTTATTTATTTATAAGAAAAAGAAAAGAAAAGAAAATTAATAATAATCAGTATCGAAAACGGACAGTATCGAAAAAGTTGAAGAAGCCCCTTTTTAGACAAAAATACATAATTTATTTTAATTTTTAATTCTTGCCAAAAAAGTTTACGAGTTGATTTTAAAATATTTTGAAATGAAAAGAAATTCCCGTGTAAATATTAAAATTGATATAAAACTTTGTGAAAAATTAAACTTGCAGGGTAAAATTGACGTCATTATAGCTCTAAAGGTATTATATATATATATATTGATTTTGATTTTCTGTAGGAGGGGTTTCAAATTTTTGTTGTTGTACATCTATCCTTTTCATAACATTTTGGATCTATTCATTAATCTTTGAATAGAGCATTTCAGTTCATAATACCAAAGAATTTGGAACATTGTTTAATTAATATGCAAACAAGAAAAGATAATTGCCAAAAACCTACCTGTCAAAGTGAACGTCCATTCTACAATAATTAAAAAAATCTTTTAATTGAAGTATCTCAACAAGGAATTAAAAAAAATATATGTCAAAAAAGTGCAAAGAAAAATATCTTAGGAGTTCATTTCTGATCTTTTATCTCTTGTCTCTCACTTTTCATAATTGTTTTGAAGCTATTAAACCAGATTAATGGTCTTATTGATTTACGCAAAGAATTGAAACCGCAATAGATCTGCAATTAACGAATTAAAATGAATTATAAAAGGACTTTTAATACATCAGTATGAAGCTGGTGTCTTCTGTGAATATATTTGCAGATAATGTATTCCGTCACACCCTAAAATGAATGTAAATGTTGAAAGTATTTAAATCCCTGTGGACATAAATCACGTGCTGAGGTCACTTTCTCAGGCGGCTTACATCACATTATGACGCAGTAATGGTCATCTACCAGACTTCAATCGCGACTTTGATAGAGAGACGATTTTCAGCCTTCTCAACTAGTGATGATAATTAACGAAATTACTATAATAGTGCTTATTTTAAGTAGATATAAATCATGAATTACTTTTTTTTGTCGTTGGTGACATGTGCCAAGTAAAACAATTATTTCATCATATTTGCATATGTTAGTAAATTTATTAATAATGGCACGATTTTGTAATTTGCATATTAATTATTAATAACTTCCAAAAATTTATAGAACAAAAAGTTTTTGTTACATTTTTTTTCCTATTGATTTAGGATTCAGAATGAACTGGATTAGAAAAATAAATTTTACTTTGTAACGATTGATATTTGAATGTTAAAAGAAGCTCTACAACTCGCAGAGCGGACATTCTAAAATGAGTTGATACTTTAATTTATGGAAGCGAACATGTTACGTTGCAGTTCTAATAACCTAAGAAATGCTTGTGTATAAAGAGAAAAGGAGAAATAGTTATTTCTTTATTTTTTGCATAAACTGTTAAAATGCATAAGATGATTGACAAAAGAAAAAAAATTAAAAGTTGTGCGGTGCACATTATGATAATGCCCTGATCATAGAACTGCCTGAGCGCAACCACACACACATGCAAAAAGAAAAAAAATATTATTTGTGTAAGTTTTTATTATTTATTTTACTCATTACTGAATTTGAATAATAAATTCTGATAATTCTGGCTAAGAAAATTCAATTGAAAATATTAACACATCATTTAAGTAAATAGAATTAGTACGAAAAAAAAAAAAAAAAAAAAAAAGCAACATAATTTTTTGTTTCTAATTTTGCTCAAATATATAATGTATGGTATTGCATAAAAGAATTCACATTCACTACGTTATATCAGATATATTTTTAAAGCAAATTTTAATGCTGTTATAACTGAATGTAATCTTAAATAAATACTGATCACTTTCCGATATTAGATTTGAACATTCTTTTTCTTTTCTTCTTCTTTTTATTTCTTTCCTTCTCTGTCTCTCTCCCTCCCTTTCCCTCCCTCTCCCTCTCTTTTTACTTTTTCTTTTCTTTTTCCTTAAAAAAAAAAAAAAAAAAAAAAAAAAAAAGATTGGGTTTAACAGAATTATTACTGCGAAAACTTCGCTGTTAAGATAATAAAAAACATTTTTAAATATCATAAAGTATGTTTACATGCTTCGTCGTAAAAAATTCTACATATTTATGACATTTATTTTCTTAATGCAAATTAAAAATTTAATTGTTTAAGAGATGATTCATAATACTTTCATTTAAAAATAGAAATTTCAAAATTAAATGTATTAGAATGTAACCTTTGAAATACTGATATTACATTGTTTGACTCCTAAAATAACTCCTATGTGTGAAACTCCTTTAATTTTCAGTTAGTGTAACAATTAATATCTATCACAGCTCTGTTTACTACTCTTTTCCTTACTTTTGTTTATTTCTTTTCATTTATATCACGATTTAATCGAAATCAATTTTCATGCGCGTTATAAAATTGGTAAATAATGTTCTTTATCTTACGAGACGATTAATAGCGGGAAGTTTTAAATATTAAACTGCAACTTCAAGTAATATCTGAGTTAATATACTGCATGGAACAATGAACCATGAAATTCTTCTTGACAAGAAAAATGAGTTTAAGCAATACCCCGTTTCTTTTTCTTTTTTAAAAGTAAAGAGAGGCTTTACACACTTTATATATATTAATGTATTAGAGACATTTTATTAGAAAGGAGTGGTGATAAAAGAATGTTGAGGATAGAAGAAACTTAAAAAAACTATAAAATATTAATAGAGTAAACTTTTTCCAAAGTAATATTTCTTATTGCATTTTTTGAAAAAAAAAAAAAAGAGATTTTTCTGTGCACGAGAAATCTGATAACTTTAAACATAAAAAAAATATTTATATAAAAAAAATTATATATTGATTCATAAACTATTTTATATATTTAAGCAAAGTTAAGCTCTATGCGTAAATTTGAAGATTTTAAAGTTGTTAGTAGAAAAAATAATTGTACTTTTTTTACAAAATGTGTATGTGTTTTATATGACTTTACATGTTTCAGTAAATTTGAGGAATATTACTAACTGATATCTCTCTTCACAAATAAGTATTACAATACTGTAAAGTAAAAAAGAAACTGAAATAGGTTTATTTAATCGATTTTACAATCCAAGGACCTTTTTTCATCTTATTATGCTTATGTACTTGGAGACTTCTGTCACTTATCATACTTGGAAATCAAAAGTCGCCAAAAGCAAGCAGTATAGTCATTATTCATCATTCTTTCGTAAGGATTATTATTGTGGTGTTTCCTTTTCGTACCACATCATGTTTTCGGCGAATGATTTGTATATACTCTAAAAAAAAAAAAAAAAAAAAAAAGCCGGTTTACAATGCGTTCGCAATCAATAACCTTTAAGTAAAATGTATAATTTCATAATTATGCTGCATTTGCAAGCCTCTTCCTTGTTAATTTTCATGCCTGGTGCGATAAACAAATTCAATATTCAGTAAAGCTTAATCGCATGACATTTTAGTTTATGATAATTTTTAAGGCTGTATGTACTAACAGTAGTTATTTTACAGAGATGTACGAAAAAATGTACCCAGTAAATATATGTCTAAAAATAATCAAATTATCTAACAGATATTGCAACTGATATACGTTTCACAATTTTACTACAAACACGTAAACAGAGGGAAAAAAAAGGTTGAAAATTATCTGATATCATTCGAAAAATCCGGCCATCTATATATGATTTTATCTATATAAATAATAAAATCCACAAAGGATAAATAGTTTCCAGAAATCATTTTCAATACTCTCTAACAAACAACATAGATTGCTTTCAAGTATAATACCTAAAATTGAACTAATCTATATATATATACGTAATTAAAAAAAAAAAAAAATTAGAAATTAAAAGGGTGCAGTCTATTAGTTTTGTATATTGTTATACAAGTTATAGATCAAATTTCAAGATAAAATTAGTTTTAAATATTCAGGACTGTTTCCTCTTAAATGCTGAGTGTTTTTTCTTTTTTTTTTCTTTTTTTTTTTTTTTAAGGAAATTTTAGATAAATTTAGGCCGTATACTTGAAAGTAATATCTGACATTTGCTCTGAAATACTAGAAAGGAATAGTAACTTTACCCTTTATCGATTTTTTTTTTTTTCATATACATTAAACCATTCGAAGAAGGCCGGATTCAGAGAATTTTGGACAGAGGGGGACAATAATGCTCTTTTGAAGTTTTTTAGAAGATATATATACAGCGTTACTAATTTTTATAATTTATTCCAGAGCGTTTTTTGTACTTGCTTCATTTCACACCATTTTTTTTTTTTAAAGCAATTTTGTCCAATATTATAATCTACGATTAAATGTAAAGAAAATAACTCTCCAAAAACTGTGGTAGGAAAAGAAGATGGTACTAAGAATGCTCTGGATTAAATTGATTAAATTTTAAAAGCTAGTAACTTTCTTCACTAAGAAAAAATTATGTAACTGACATCTATAATCTAAATTGTGGCTCTAGAAAAAATAGTTCCATGTCATCCTTATAAATTCTAATCCCCTTTGAACGCGAGTTCTAGAAACCACTATTAGAATTCTAGAGCGTTTGCCTATATTCTCGAGGGCAAATTTATTTAAAAATCTCTGTAAATATAAATGCCAATACAAGAGGCGGGTTTCAGCAACTATAATCTTGGTTTATTACCCAATTCTAGAAAATCAAGCGAGAATTTCTCGCAATACAAAAGATTCAGAATATTCAGAATATTGTTTCACCATCTAGAAATGTGTAGACTAGAAATTCTCGATCATTTCGTCTACTCAGTTTATTGGCGTGCCTTATTCGCATAGCTCGGAAATCTATACTTTTAGTTAAGGGATTTAGAAAATGACCACTTATTCGTTCTAGATAAAGGCGGTATATTTTTTTTTCTCAGTGTTTAAATTAACATATTAAACTTAATTTTAATTTTTTTATGCTTTTTATATCTTCATTGCGGTAAATTTAGGTAAATATTTTCTTTTTCACCATTAAATTATTCAGTATAAATGTGCAAAAATCAAAGACAATTTCAGTTTAATGTCAGTTAACGAAATACATAAAAAGGTTGCTTCATGATAAATTTCACATGATTTCAAATTTATTTTCCCAGCATTCAATCTTTTAAATTCCATTAATACAGAATAATATTAGATTTCAATAATCCGACGTACAGTCCGCAGTGTAATCCTTCAATTCCTGTCAATGTGATGGATGAAATCGGATTATACAATTATCAATTTATCTTCATTATGAAAAACTCTTTAAACAACAGGTTGAAACAACATTGTTTGCAGAATATTAAAAGTGCATTAGAAATTTCCTTCAGTTAATCATGAATTATGGATTTGGAAAACAAGATCATATATAATTGGCTTTATAGTAATTTATGCTTGTTTTGTTTGTAGAAGTCTCTTTTTTACAGCATCGATTTTTAAATAAATGTTTCGAGAATATATATATATATATATATAATTATAATAATTCATTCCTGTTTTCTTATTCAGTTGCAAATGAAGATTTTAAATGAATGAAGATTTAAAAGAGATAAATATTATAAATAATTTTTCTTAATTTGTACTTTTCAATAACAGACTTTTTAACTCTTTTGCAACGGGAGGCGCAAATGGGCGCTCAAATCCTATGGACATACAATGCCGTTTTGTGTCAAAATTTACATTTTTTAAAACGTTCTGTGATCCTGTGGCACAAATGTGCGATGCCCGGGGTTGAACGAGAAAACGGTTTGGCACACCGGCGTGCCGGCCGAAAAATGAGTGCGTTTCTTGATTGTACGTAGGCGTGAGAGTCGGCGCGAAAAGATTAAGCATATGTTTATATCAGAATGTGTTGATTATTTCAAAATTTTATACGTATTTTTTGCTCGTAAGGGCTTAAAATGATTGAATCTTCGTTCAAAAGGGAATCTAACCAACTGCAAATCTCAACCGGAATTCAATCAATTCTTGATTTAGAACTAGCACACTAACTATCAGTTAAAATATCTGCTGTGTAACAACCGCATGACATCTTTTACCTACTATTACACATATTATATACTCTTTAAGGAGATTGAGCAAACAAAAAAGACATAAAAATTTTCCTGTAAGAGTAAGCTAATAGATGCGTCGTAAAGACATATAAAACAGAGTTTATATGGCATGTTAAAAAAAATTGGTCGAACTGTTTTTTGATACACCAATTTCCTAGGTCTAAAAAAGATTAACCTAATCAGAAAACCTATCGATTTCCTCGTAGTAACCCAATAATACATGCGAAAGGACACGTGAAAAGGGGTTTATGAAGTAAATTTGAAGAAAAATCATTTCAGCTGTTTTTAAGATACCGATAATTTTATCAGCGATATATTTATCAAATATTCTAACTTCTTACGTACTCTTTTCAAAATCGCATTTAAAGATGAACCCAAACTGAATTAAATATGGCAATTTTTTGGGGGGGAAGGGAGAGGATGACAAATTTTCATAATTGTAAAATGGTAGTTCTAAAATTAAAAACAATTATCTGGGAAATGAAATAACTTTTAAGACATTATTATTATTATTATTATTATTATTATTATTATTATTATTTTGTGTACAAATAATAGTTTAAACATATAAAATAATTTTTTATTTACCTATTGAAAATTCAATTTTTAGTTTAAGAGTTTGCAATTAATTTTCAACTTTTAAAAGAAAGAGTGCGTTTAAAATTTTTTGTTCCTATGTGAAATATTTCAGAAATGAGTAATTTCATTATATAATTGATATTATGTATGTATATATTTATATAACGATCGAAAAAATATCTTAAAATAATCTTAAAATTAACTCTTAAAAAAAAAAAAAAAAAAAATTTAGACAAATAGACAACTAAATTTAATCTCGCACCAGGCCTTTCAAGTTTCTAATCCGAATACACCTACGAAAAATCGATGGTATGGTAGTGAATAGAAACAGTAATAATATAAAAGTTATTTAGAAAAATGGCGTACTTTGTTACATTGCCTAATATCATAAAAAATGATCTTAAAACTAAATTCGTTAATTCTTAGCCAATGTAAAACCTGTTTAAAATAAACTATATACTTGTAATTATTCTGCGGAAGGCGACAAAGAAAAACTAATTAGTTCAACTATAAAAAAAACTTTTGCTGATAATTTACAATTTACCTTCAAGTTGATTGCTGTAATAATGGGAATTAACTATTTATTTACTACCTATACATTTTCAGAGATTTTATTTGAAGATAAATTACAAATTCGCAATAAAAATAAACTACAAAGGAGATGCTCCTTAAAGTTCAATAATTAAAAAACTACAATACGAGTGTAACATAAATAAATCATTTAGAAATTACAAAAACATTCATTTATTGAGCATCAAACTTAAAAAGAAAAAGTATAAAAAAAAGCCTTTTGCTTCAAACTTTAATTACAATCTGTATAGAAAAATACTCATTATTTATTGTAGTTCAAACGAGAAAATTTTGGTTGAAGAAAATTGAACCTCCTTCTTTTCAGAGATGTACTTGTTTATCGAAAAGGAAAATCTTCTATAATTTAAATTAATTAGGTCAGAAGGCTTGATACAAGATAATCTAAAACACGATTGTAAAAAATGACGTAAAAGAATTAAATAACCTTTGGATTTATTTTACGAGAAAAAGATTTTTTTAACATTTTTTAAAAGAATTTTTCAGTTTTTATTCGTAAATGAAATTCATGATTGGTAGAGAAAAAAAATTACACAAGATAAAATTAAACACAAAATATTGTAACTATGCCAAAAATGGACAATTTAAGGGCATTTCCTGTCTGTTTTTCACTTACAGTTCTAATTTTTAGGGGTTGTAATCATAGTTAATATTCGATATATCAGTTAATTCTTTCTTTACAATACTGTATTAAAAAAAAAATCTAATTTAAGTATATTTAAACTTTGTTAATTATTTTTCCACAAAGCTGAAAATGCGCCAGTAGGAAAAATTTGGTTGGTTAGTTGTAGAGTTTAAAGCTGATTGACTACGCTAGGGTTCTAGGCCTACAGGTGCAATGCCCTCCGTGGGGAACTTTCTAAGGAGAAATCTTCGTGATTTGCGAACTCTAATCCAAAATTCCATATCAAAGTTGTTTTAGCATGCAATATCATACTTAGTTTTTAGATGATTCTGGTAGGTGCATGAGCATACAGTCGGTAACAAAAGTCTCCGAACACTAGCGAAAATTCCTATGTAAAAAAAGTGCACTTAATACAGTTTTGTTAAATAAATCCTTGTCGAATCCTGTTCTTAGTCAGTCTAAAAACAAGATTTGACAAGGATTTATTTAACAAAACTGTATTAAGCGTACTTTTTTATATAGGAATTTTTGCTAGTGTTCGGACACTTTTGTTACCGACTGTACATAGTCAAAGCTAAACCTACATATTTGCCCACAATTAAATAAACGAGGCGATTATTATTATTTTTTTTAAATTTTATATACATTTCGTAGAAAATTTAATACTGACAATTAAAGATCTAACAAGTATTTTAATTTTTAAGGAGAATAAATCCAATTTCTACCAAGTTAAAATTATTAACTATATTAAAAAAAAAAAAAAAAAAGTTTGTAAGTATTTCTATATCAGTTTCGGATTTGCTTTAGCAGAAATATCTACAATCGCATTTGTTTCTCTCTCATTGCTTATGTAAGTCACGACGCGAGGAAAGTTAATCAAAAAGCTATTTAACAGGAAACAGAACAAAACTTTGAATGTTAGCAATTTAGTGAACCTTTTATTGCTTTTATTGGCAAAAGTAAAAAGAAGCAAAAAATGAGGTATCATATTCATTAGTTTCCCACCTGTTTTGAACGCGGCTTAAAAGGAATGAAAGGTGAGATGACAAAAACTTTCCTTTATCACCAATTAATGCCTTTCATAAAATGGCCTCCTAATATTTTTTTAGACTTATTTTCACTGTTGTCATTCAAATGAATTAGTTCTAAATTCAAGTCACGTTAATAACCAAACTACATATTCACGATGGAATGAAAAGTAACACTCGTTGTTTAGTGAAAAAATTTAATGGAGTGAAGTTTGTATGGGAGTTCATAACAATCAGGAGGGAACTTATCAATGCTTCATGCAAAGATGAGGAAATCTTCTTTTGTAAAAGGTTCAATTTTGTTGCCACAAAAATAATTTCTTTTTAGAAACTTTTATTTAAGTAAAAAATACAAAAATAATTTCATAGGTAGGTACTTCTGAACTAAAAAAAAATTGACATCTTTCAGGACGAATAAATTTACCTGGTTAAAACACTGCACTGAAAGGCTCAGATGACTAAATATTGAAATTTGCTGAATATGTAGTAAATATTTAAAATGAAATATGACCTATTCGAAAATTGTAAACGTTTATGCACAGAAGTCTGAATAAAAAAAATAAAAAATAAAATAAATATTTGAAGATATGTTTATACTTTTAGTTAAGATATAATGTTTTAAAAATATTTTTAAAGACAACATCCTTTTATAGACACAGTTAAAAGTTGGGATTTTAAAAATCTTTACTTTAGTAAATAATGCTAAATAAATTTTTAGAAAATAAGTATATGCAGTACTAAACTGTATGTAGCAAATGATTAATATCAAATGTACAGGAGGGTCATAAAATCTTTTTCTGGTTACAAAAAAGAAAGAAAAAAAAAAAAAACAGAGAGAGAGAGAGAGAGAGAGAACTATTGTAATTTGGATATGATTGTTTCAATATACTGTAAAAATGTTTATAAAATTAAAAATTAAATAAAATCCTTATGCTGGTAAATTTTAATGCGAGCATCAGCTCGAAAAATGTCAAGGTATATCCCAATTCTCGCCACATATTTTATAACATTTCAGCTGTCACGCTAGACATAATATTTTTAATTTTTAATTTGAGTATATTAATATCGATACACTTAATATAAGGATATTTTGCAATATTTTTAAAGGTGACAGTATTTAAATATATTTATTAATTTAACAGATAGAAATGTTTCAAATTGGAGACATGAAAAAGGAATAAAAAAGTACTAATGCGTTCATTTCTATTATTCAGAATTGCAAAATTCTACCCAAACAAATTTAATAGAAGATGTCAATTTGAATATGTAATGAATGAAACCTTGAGCTTTCTGTTATTATATCTGCCTATATAGTACATTGCAGATTCACCGATTCATGAGAAAATCAATTATACGCTCAATTAGTAAGCATTTTGGCGCATTTTACTGATGCACGTAAACAGAGGGGGCAGTAAATTTAATCCATTTCAAGATGTAGAAATATTTAAACAAGCAAACAAAACATAATCTCATATATAATCCAAAACCATACATAGACAGTCTCGGCTCTTGAAATTTCTATAGCTTCAGAATACCCAATAGGATTTAGAAGAAGGAAATTATATCAAAAAGCAATATTAAGGCAGTTTAAATCGTTAATGCAGTTTTATATTATACCCAGAAATTATTTCAGAGAGTACGCAGGAAGATTTTTTTATTTACTGCTAAAGAAATGCTAATTTTACGGAAGAACTTTAATATAATTAAGAGAATTATCAAAAGCAATATTTTTAGGGGTGTTCAAAAAGTAAATTACGTTCGAACAATGTATGTCAAAAACCACTTTGCTGAGAAGTGCATTGCAATACATATAACACACGCACGGCATACTATTTCTTAACAATATCTCCCAATTGTTGCTGGCATTTGTCAGAACTTTGCACTAATCCTTACATAGTCTGACGATGGAAATTAGCTTCTTGGTTCTGGAGTCCGGCTTAGAACTGGATTAGTGTCGGATAATGCAATGAGCAGTGCCATTAGATATGATGAAAGCCATCTTCCGTGCAACGCGTACGATCCCCACTCTGTGATTGCCGAGAAAAATATCTACCACCATTGCACCATGACTAATTTGGTCACCGTTGTTGGCATTTCTTACCTTTCCATATCGGCTTACTCTGTGCGACTGTCGAACTGTTCGTACTACTTCACAATGGTTGGAGATGATACTGCTTGTAGTCATATGCTGTTGATATTTCAAGATAAATTTCTGTACTCGTGGCATATTTTTTTCCAAAAAAAAAAAAAAAAGTAAAAGCTTTGTTTCACATACTTGAATAATGGAGTTAACTTTACAGCTGACGAGTTATTTTTTCTCGTATTACAAATAAATGGTTACAACTATTCTGTTGAAACTGTCAACGTTTGGAAGCTGAGGGGAACTCAATTATCCTCTGCACAAGCTTTGCTCTTGTTTCTCAGTCCTGCCATCTGTAGGAGAGCATATGCAACTTATTTTTTGAATCCCTTATGCTATCGACTAATCGTACCATGGCTATTTTTGTGTACTCTTCGTTATTTTAACTCATTAATAAAACAGAAAATAACTTTTGTTAATGAGATAGATATTTTAGATCAGTTCGCATCATTTTTCAACTTTTCAAAAAAAGTTAAAGGTGCTCTACTGGCGTATCTTAAGTTTTCTTGAAAATTAACTTTTCTAGTATAAAAATTATTCAATTACCTTATTTAGCAGTACATTATAGTATAAAAAGAATTAATTGAACTATCGAATACTGCCTGCAGTTACGGGATCTAAAATTATGAAGAGTACATGTACATTTTTTGAAAAGTTAAAAAATGATGCGAACTGATCTAAAATATCTATCTCATTAACAAAAGTTATTTTCTGTTTTATAGTTGAGTTAAAATAACGATGTATATATATTATGAAAACATTTTCAAACGTTACACAGGATGAAATGATATATATCCTGAAGAACTTGGGAAAAAATAATGAGAATTCAAATGATGAAAGCATATAACATCAAAACTTCAGCAGGGGTTTTAATAGAATATTATTTTCAATTGTAAATTTCTGTTGCCCTGTGAGCTTATTGCCAAACATTTACAGTATACAAACATTTTAACACATCGGTTAAAATAAGCATGGACAAGATATCGTAATTTTATTTCCTTTACAGAATACAGAGTTCACCTAATACCTAATAGGACGTTATAAATGAAATCAGAAGCAAGATTTAAGGGGACATACGACCCTTAGAACTTCAAAAAACATCGATTTAATTATAGTCTTTTTTAAAAGTAAATTATTGTTAACTGAGCTTCATTGGGCATGTCTAATTGTTACCTATAAGCTTATTATGTATTTTGGAATATAATTTAAATTCTGTGGGGAATTATTTAATAATTTATGTGTTAATAATAAATGTGCTTTTTTCACCTTGCGCGCAGGATATCTCTGAAACTATTCAATATTTTTTCTTGAAATTTTCACAGATTATGTAACATATCAGATCCTTCAAACTGAGCCTAAATTCATTTCTCCCCTATTTTTCATACAGGTGATACTTCAGATTTTATTAAAAAATAAATGATCTTTAAACTTTTTTCTTTTAAATACATTTTTAACCTAAATTTGAACAAATTTAGGTTTAGATTGAAGGATCTGATATGTTACATAATCTGTTAAAATGTCAAGAAAAAATATTAAATAGTTTCAGAGATAGCCTGCGCGCAAGGTGAAAAAAAAAAAACATTTATTATTAACATATAAATTATTAAATAATTCACCACAGAATTTAAATTATATTCCAAAATACATAATAAACTTATAAGTAACAATTAGACATGCCCAATGAAGCTTAGTTAACAATAATTTACTTAAAGACTATAATTAAATCGATTTTTTTTTAAGTTCTAAGGGTCGCATGTCCCTTTAAATCATAAAAATCATAAGAAGATGAAATAAAACTAAAAGGATAGAAAATCATAAGAAAAATATACATAATTATATCGTAAATTGAAAGTAAATTCTGAAAAATTTCGTGGATTCAATAACAAATTATTTTATTTGAGATGAGTCTTTTTGTTCGTAAAAACATTTTAAGGTACATTTGTGTGATAATCCTTTAAATAGGTACTAAGACTAACCAGTATTTCTTTCAGATATTTGCTGGAATTCTGAGTACCATTTCCAAAAAAAATGCAATCCTTTTCTAAAAATTTAGAAAAAGTAACCTATCATAAATAAATTTAAGCATTCTGATCTGATTTTGAGTGAAATGCCCTAACAACACATCTTCTCCGAAAGGCATCCTCAGGACGCCCTGTGGATGAAAGGGAAATCCTATATACCTCCTCAGGATGTTCTGTGGACAAGTGTGTTGTTAGGGTGAACTGACATTCCAATCCACATTCTCAATTTGGAAGATCAATTATGCAGATTAATATTATTGGTCATAATAAAATTTCGTGGTACTAGTAATAGACACCCATACAAATATAAAATATTAATACAAAACTAAAAATAGTTTAAAAATAAAAAATTACTGAATTTTGCTTACTTATTTTAGTTGTGTGAAAGGAAAAGCAATGGAATATGATTTAAAAATAAGCATGGGCAAGATATCATAATTTTATTTCTTTATTTAAAAACTAGAAAAAGCAACAAAAGGACGAAAAATTCAAATTTTTGCACTTCAGTTAATTTTGTTCTATAATTAATGACTTGAAATACTTGAAATTCAAGACAATAATAGTAGAGGAGTATAACACTGAACCTGAATGCTGCCGTAACCTAAAAAATAATTAAAAAAAGTTTGTTTACAAAGCATAACTTAAAAAAATATCTTCTACAAGCGCATTTACCATACATATTATTAATTTCTAAAATGGAAATCTGTGTGATTGCAATATTGCAATATCATGCTCTTATATTTTGAAAGCTCAATCGGTTTCATCAATTAAAATCTTTCCTGTATATATATATATATATATATATATATATATATATATATATATATATATATATATATATATGTATATACATATCTGACCATGAAAGTTATTTAAATCACACGAGAATGAATCGCATGACAAACAGCAGTTGAGTAAAAAACAAAAGTATTTTTCCTGCGAGATTATTCTACGCTCTTAAACTTGTCAAAACATTCCACTGATACAAGCCATCGATTTCAGACCTATTCCAACAATTAACTATTGTATCACTCACGCCATGTCAAAGTGATCTCGGAATAGCATCCCAAGGTAAGCATCAGAAGAAAGTGCGATCGCTCCCGAATTAGTATCGTCGTCACGTATCAGGGGTCAGCAAAGAAAAACGTCCAACGAGACGTGTTTTTTAAGAGATATGGATAGAACAATTACCTAGTCCACATTGAAGGTTGAGCGCTGTCATGTTAACAACGTTTAAAGATGGGATCCTGATCTCCTCCCGCGATGCTTTTTTGCATGATTGACTGAAAATTGTCTTTAACCCGTTGATTTTTCTTTTATGCTTTATACAAGTGTTTTAGGACACATTTCAGCTTGAAATGCAGTTGTTAGTAAACGTTTCTTTACAAATAACTTTTTATTTTATTTTACATTATCTTAAATGTTATTGACATTTAATGGTGAATGATATTACATTATATACATATTTAATATAATTAAATATTTTCCCTATCATTGTTGAAAATAATTTAAACAACATTTGAAACGAGATACTTATTTACAATAAAAATTTATTAAAGAACAATTTTTAAAACATTAAAAAAACACAGACTTTCCGACTGTAAATCAGATTTCATCAGCGTCGAAACGTCACAAGCACAACAGTTATGAACTAGTAATGAAAACATCAAAAGAGAATTAGACGTTTCGGTGGACGGTGGTACTATTTTATCTTCATTCAAGGGAGAGGGTTGTAGCTTCCTAGACCGCGTCTTTACGAAGCTACAACCCCCTTCCTTTCCCGTTTTGTTTTAAATGTTTTTTAATTATGATTATATATATATTTTATTATAATTGAATATCTCATTTTAAATATTATTTTTTAATTATGTACACAGATTTCAAATAGTGTTTCCTTTATACCACTTGAATATACCACCTTTATGAGATTTATAACTATAAGTTATATACCTTTTAACTTGAATATACCTCTTTACATGCTATAGTGATAATAATCATTAAAAAAATTTTTTTTGAACTAAATTTTTAACACAAATGAACAATTTTCTAATTCTAAAGATTAAGTATTGTAATGTTAATAATGTTTAAAGATTGGAAGCTGATCTCTGGCTTGTTTTTTGCAGGATTAACTGAAAGTTGACATTAACACACGCATTTATAATGCTTAGACGAATATTTGTTGTATTCTTAATAAAACTTTCTTTAAAGAATCTCTCTAGTTTTACATAATTAATTTTCTTGATATTCAATTACGAATTATAGTACATTAGAACGTATTTATATTATGCATTTATAATAGTATTACATCTATTATTAATTTGAATATACCACTTGATACATGTTAGTGACATAATCTCTTTGAAGAATGTACTTTTGAATGAAATTTATAAATTTAAATATAATAGAGCAATTATCTTATTGTGAAGGTTGAATACCGTTATGTTCTTAAAGTTACAGAAATGTAGCTTTAAACTGTATGTTTATGTATTCATAGAAAAGAGTTTGCTGTGTTCTTCGTAAAGATTAACAAATATGTATTCAATTGTTATGTCTTCAATTGTGTCTATTATTTTATGTGCTTGGTAGTTAGTTATACGTATATTTTAAACAGCATTAATTTTAATGCACACACTGTAAAAAATAGTTTCTTAAAAATGAGCTAAATTGTCTCAAAATAGCCCCGAAACTATATATATTTAAATTTGAAAACCCATGTGCTCATTTTTGAATAAACTTACATGCTCAAAAAAGAGGTTGACCAATAACAATCCCAATATCCCCATGTTTGACATGTCAATATACTCAAAAATGAGTACATGGGTTTTCAAATTTAAGTATATATTGTTTGGGAGCTATTTTGAGACAATTTAGCTTATTTTTGAGAAACCATTTTTAACTTTGCAGTCTTACGTGCTATTAGCATTAATCACATTGCCAAATACACTGTTGAACAAAAATGAACAAATACCTATATCCACTGTCATTTTAACAACATTTAAAAATGCACTGTTAAAAATGGTTTCTCTAAAATGTGCAAAATTGTCTCAAAATAGCTTCGAAACAATATATAATTAAACTTGAAAATCTCATGTACTCATTTTTGAGACCACTAAGAATCCCAATAATCTCTTGTTAGCATGTCAGTATACTCAAAAACGAGTACATGGGATTTCAAATTTAAGTATATGTTGTTTTGGAGCTATTTTGATACAATTTTGCTCATTTTTGAGAACCTATTTTTAATAGTATGGTGTTTTGATCTGACCGAAAGTTTTTGCGTGAATCACAGTAAATTGACTGTAACCTACGTGTTTCCCACGCTTAGGTAAGTATTATTGCCTTTGTTTATTTAAAAATTTATAAATGTTTTACGTTATACGAACATATATTTCAAATAGTGTTGAAATTTCGTATTAACATCAATATACCGTCGTACGTGCAAGTGGTACCAATTTCTTCAAACAATGCCTTTAAAAAATAGATTAATTTTGTTCCTTAGTGAAAATGCTAAATTTGGATTCATTTAAGTGAATAGTTTTTCATTCCGTCATACCAGTCTCAGTTATAAATCTCATGAGTAGTCAGGTGTCTATTGCCTTGTTTTCTTATATTCTTATATGTGGTTATTTCATGCTTTACTCGTACATTTTAGTTCCCCATTACACTATAGGTATGGGGAACTTAGGTAATCGTGAAAATTTTCGACCTCGGTTTTTTGACTTTTCTACACGTTTTCAGGTGGGAGGAATCTGAAAATGACAAAATTTGTATGGTGTCCGTCTGTAGGGTGTCTGTTAGTTCGTTATTCCGTTAGTTAGTTTGTTAGTCTGTGTAAACGATATATCACGAACAAATAATCGCAGACAGGTCAGATCAAGTTTAAAATATTATTTATGACACTGGCAAGAGTCCTATTCATTTGAAACATTCTAATTAAAAAACTTCGTAAGTTATTATAAATTTACGATTTTTTTAACTTGGGAGAATAGGGCAAAATTTCGCTTAAACATCCATTAAGTAGAAAATTTTTACTGTAAAGATGTCAGGACAGTTTTAAAATATCAGTTTTGAATTCGGAATGAACATCATTAACTATAAATATGCTACTTTGAAAGTTTCGCAAGTCATTTGGAATTTACGAATTTCTTAACTTGGCAGAATAGGGCAAAATTTCACATAAACGTCAATTTTGAGGAATATTTTCCTCGTAAAGATGTCAGACCACTTTTAAAATAATATTTAGGATACTGGCATGAATATCATAGACTATGGTTTTTACAATTTAAAAAACTCGTAAGTTATTTGAAATTTACGATTTACTTAACATGGAAGAATAGGGCAAAATTAAGCATAAACATCCATTTTGAGGATCATCAAACATTAGACAACTTCAAAATAACGTTTATGATACTTGTTTAACATGATTGACTACAAATATTTTAATAGGAAAATTTTGTAAGTTATTCGTAATATAAGATTTTACCAACATAGCGAAATTGAAACTTTTTCGTATAAATAGGAATTGTGAGTATTATTGGATTGGAAATAGTAGCATGAAAACTAAATAACGGAATTGACCCTGATAAAATAAAGTAATAGATTAGAATAAGATAAATATATCGAAGTGAACGGTGGATAGTCTATTAGGAGGGGATTTCATTCTGTCGCTGTGTCATGCTTTGGTCAATCTCATTTCTGTTAAAATAATTATAATATGTCTCGCACTAGATATTTATGAGAACAGGAAAATGATAGGGAACTGAGCAGAGTCCACCTATGCCAACTAGTTTTTTCTTTGGTAATGGGTGTTATTTAATTATTTTGATCTGAAAAAAAAAAAAAAAAAAAAAAAAAAAAAAAAAAGTTGCTTGATAGATTTTTTCATTGGTGATGAGTGATATTTAATTATTTTGATCCGAAAAAAAAAAAAAAAGTTGCTTGATTTAAAAATTGTATTTTTTACTTACTAAGGATATATTTATTTACTATTTACCAGAGATCATTCCTTCTCATTTGACATTCATTCTTTTACCAATTTCTAAACAAGAAAATTTAATTAAGGAAATGCGTACATGTTGTTTGGTTACAAAGCAGTTCCAAACGTAAGGTATAAATCCGCATTCACTTAAAATTGGAACAAAGTTATTTTTCTTGATTTTAACTTTCTCAATGATTGTTAAAGTATAAATTTACTAGTTCTTTCATTCATTTTCAACTGAAAATTTCTAAAACATCCTGCTGAAAATAATTTTAAAATTTGGACATCCATTTGATAGTAATATGACAGCTACACAGGTGGTAAATAATAATAATAAAATAATAATAATAAGCATTTGTAATTTTCCAAGAAATTATGAGATATAGCATTAGAAACTGAGTACATAATGCAATCCTATTAAAGTTTGCTATATTACAAAAAGTTAGGAACTTTTACCATTCTTCACTATAACTACAAAATGTTTCTTTAACCAATTTAAAATAAATATTCAATCAATTGTTATCATAAAAAATTACCAAAATGTTTAGACTATACCTAATTAAAATATGATTAATAAGAAAATAAGAAATAAAAATCATGCTTTATACATTGATTAGTAACACTTTCCAACTGTACGTACTTGTTGTATTGTATTACTTTCAGTATTCTTTGCCTACATTAGCACACAACAGACAGACAGAAGGACGGAAAAGTATAATGATTGACTAATTGAATTTAAAACCAATCTTACACATTGTTGAAAAGTGTTAAAAAGGCTTAACGCAAAAGAAAATCCATCCGTTAGATTATAGTAGCAGCCCTTAATGTATCTGAATATTTTAATGTAGTCCTGTAAATATGAAGGTTAATCATATCATATTGCATACAAAACGTTATTTTAGAATATTAAAAATACATGTAATTTTTTTTTTATGATTTTTACAGTAGAAAGTTATTTTAATGTGAATTATAAAAATGTGTGTCCTAAAATGCAATGCATTTTTTTTTTCTGTCCCTGTATGCAAACTAGTTATGCAGCACCTATTAATGTCATTTTAAATAGGGAACATTCCATAGTGAAATTCATTAATATCTATCACTTTTTAAAAATTCTTAAAATATTTATGGACGCTGGGGGCAACAGACAGACAGATAAAAAGGTAGACAACTGGACAGACAGATAAACAGATTAAAATCATATTCACACTTAAAAATTGTTAGAAAGTGTTAAAAATGCTTAATCTAAACGAGAATGCAATTCCAGCAAATTTCTATTAATAGCTATTAAAATAATTGAATATTTTTATGTGTTCCTGTAAGACAAATACTAATCTTACTATATTTTATAGAAAGCATTCTTATGTACATATGAATAACATATTTAAATTTCATTAAACCTTGTGAAAAGTAAAGTCATTAAAATTTGGTTTGTAAAATTTGGTTTTTTACCGCCCATAGAACTTGAATAACATATTTTAATTTCATTAAAATTTATGTACAGTAAAGTTATTAAAGTATGATTTATAGAAATAACTCTCATGGAACACAATGCTTTGGAATACTTTCAAGTGTCCCTGTACGCAAACCAGTAAAGGTATTTACTTCATTTTCAATAGGGAACATCTGATCGTGAACTTGAATAACATATATCAGCTTCAAGATATTCCATAAATATTTACGGGAGTTAGACAGACAGACGGGGACAGACAGACAGATGGACGGAGGAATAGACAGACAGATACACAAATTGAAATCATGTTCACACTTTAAAATTGTTACAATGTGTTAAAAACGCTTAATGTAAACGAAAGTGCAATTCCAGCATTTTTTTTAATAGTTCTTAATGTAACTGAATATTTTTGTGTGACCCTGTAAATCTAATGCTGATCGTACTATATTCCATAGAAAGCATTCTTTTATGCATATGAATAACACATTTCAATTTCATTAAGCTTTGTGAAAAATAAAGTTATTAAAATTTGGTTTATAGAAATACCTCTGATAGAACACTGCGTTGGAATACATTCGAGTGTCCCTGTACACAAACCAGTCGAGCTATTTGCACTATTTTATACATAAAACATCCGATAGTGAACTGGAATAACATATTTAAATTTCATTAAGATTTGTGGGCAGTAAAGTTATCAAAACATGGTTTATAGAAATACCTCTCATAGAATACAATGCTTTGGAATACTTTTGAGTGTTTCTGTACGCAAACCAGTTGTTGTATTTGCTTTATTTTTTATATTAAACATACGACAGTAAACCTGAATAACATATTTAAATTTCATTAAGATTTGTGTACAGTAAAGTTATGAAAATATGATTTATAGAAATACTTCTCATAGAACAATGCCTTGGAATACTTTCGGGTGTCCCTGTACACAAACCAGTAGAGACATTCACTCCATTTTAATAGTGAACATCTGGTAGTGAACTTGAATAACATATATTAGTTTCATAAAATTCCATAAATATTTTCGGGAGTTACCCAAGTAGCACCAGAACGTTCTCTGAACGTCAAATAACCGGTTGCAATAGTTCAAACACCGTGTTTCGTGTCACAAAAACGTTCTACTCGACGTTCAAAAATAGTATTATTTGGAACGTTCTAAAAAGGTGTGTTTTGTACCGTCCATAATACGTGCAATTAAAGTTTTATGAAAAACGTTAAATAGTTCACCGTCATAACACGTTCTGTTTCAGTGAACTATAATGAATATTATAAAGCGATTCATTTTCACTTATAATGTATAAAAGAAATTGGAAAAAAAAAAATGAACTTGAATTTCTTGATACGTTTAAAAATAATATTAGTTGGAAAATAAAAGAGATGAGGTGGACTGGTTTTTAACATAATTTTAAATTTTGTTTATCTGATATATGCAATAAAATTTCTGTTTTATATTCTTGAACGATGTAAAACTATTTTTCAGACAATTTTTGAGTTGTATTATTTTTTTGTTTCATAAAATGTTAACATAAAATATAATATTAATATAAAAATTTATAATTGAATAATATTGTTTAAAAAGTCTCGCAAGTGCATAAAAACGGCTCTGTGGATTTTCTTCTGACTCGTCATTCTAACTTCCATCTAGACGTCCATTTGTATGTGATTTTAGGTTTAGGATAACGCGGTTAATTTACCAAATTTAGGTAAAACCGTAAGCGAGTATAAAATTCTATCTCAAAGACGGCTCTAATGATTTTCTTCAAATTTGCAACATATCCCAATTTTTACATGTATTTTCGTTCATAATTTCTAGTTACTACTGGAAAATTGTTAGGCATCAGGATTAGGTAGGTCAGAAATTGGTGTTTAAAAAATAGTTTTATCGATTTCTTTAAATTCGATACATAAACTTTCTTTTGTGTGTTTTTAACGCCGTATGTATAGCAATTTGTACTTTTTTTTTTTTTTTTTTTTTTTTTTGACCGGAAATATTTTATAGGAATTTTTCATACATTTCCTATAAAGTTTTAATGATTAAATAAGGTGAAAATTTTTACTCAGAGAGCATGGTGTAAAAAAAAAAAGAGAGAGAGAGAGAGAGAGAGAGAGAAACGAGAAGTTGTCAGATATACGTATATATTAGATTGTTCTTAAGTCTTAAGTTAGGACAATTTGTTCAAAAATTGTTAGATGTTTAATGCATATCAATTTTATGTCTCTTGACCACACTATATCCAAAAGCAGTATATAATGTGTGTAGATGTGGGTAATTGAAGTCGGCTTGTTGTTACACAATAGATTTATTATTATTATTATTTAAATAATTTAAAAAAAAATGACACTAAGATTTTTTTTTCACTACATTATTTTTGTTCATAAAAATCAGAAAAAATAGTTTGATGTAATTATATACATATATTATATATTTGATTCTGAAATATTTTGTGATTTAAAAGTTGTTCAAGTATCGAGATACTTACATGTTAAATATTATATATTACTTGTATCTACAAATTAATTATTCATTATTTTTTTACCTTTACTATTGTTATAAATGTACATAAAAACCTTAATATATATACTTTATATATATATATAACGGTTTAATTTTTGAATGTATAAATCCTTGCTTTTAAAAAGAAGCTTGAGTTGAATAAATATAATACTATTTGCATTATCAGCAGCCACAAACATCTGCGTATGCTATGCGGATGGCAGTGGTTTATAACTTAGGCGTGTGTTTCGCTCTTTGTGGCAATTTTCTCATTTGTTTTTACAGAAAATGATATAAAAGAATTAAAGCCCCCCCCTTTTTTTTATTATAACTGTTTATTTGTATGCCTATTTAAAAAACGCATAGGATCATGCAAATGCACATCGACAATTTTCCAATGAATCCACATATTTCTCTTTAAAGGAATTATTACTGTTAATCTTGCTACTTTCATTTACTTAATCAGAAATATGTATATTAAATTCGCTATGATTACTGTAGCTTAAATACGCTGAAATTTAATTAATTAAAATGCCTCTTTTTAGACCAATGTTTATTCGAATTATTTTTTATTTTTTTCACAAATTAGTTGTATGAGGTGCAAGATTTTTTGTAAGAAATATTTTATACTTTAGCTATAGAACCTGAATGAACATATTGATTTCAAAGATTATTTAAATTATTTATGGAAATGTGAACGCAGGCAGACGAACAAAGATTATTAATTAATCTTAACTTTATTTGAAATTTTGAAAAATGCATAACTCAACTGAAAATGCATTTCTAGCGTTTTCCATTACACCTCTTTGTGGCCAAATATGCAAATCGTTGCTAACAGTAGCATAATCTATAGAGAAAATGCTTTTGTGAATCTAAATAATATATGTTTATTCCGTTTGTTTTTGTGCTGATTCAAAATATTATAATGCGCTTTAAAGAAATAATCGTCATAGACTGTAATGTATCCGAATTCTTTTTGCAAATCCTTGTATTAAAGAAAAAAAAACTGTGCTTTCATACTATTTTCAATAAAGAACATGACATAGTGAGCTAAATAACAGTGTCATAGCTAACACAAAATCACATTCAAGGTATTCTAAAAATACTCAAGAAAGACAGACAGACAAACGGAAATCATAAATATTGTTCAACTTTCTTGGGAGAGCTAACATATTTGAATAATGCTTAATTTCTGATAATTTTTGTTTTAAAATTTAAACTCATATTTTAAATCTTATACCGATCAAATACTAATTATTAAATTTAATAATTAAAAAATTAAAGACACATATGGATGAATAATTAAATATATGTATTATGTATATTTATTGATGTTTTATGTCCCACTTTTTTCTTACAGAAATTTTTTGTATACTCTGGAATAAACTAGAGGGAAAATTACTATCCAAAAATAAATATATTAAAATCTCCGCAGTAGGATCTCTCATATATGTGTGTGAGTGTTTATTTATCTATACATAAGACTTTTTTTAAGAACATTTTCCGACAAATTTAAAAATATTATATGATAT